>OW964826.1:30104658-30682723 GCA_943142095.1 Ophonus ardosiacus | reverse complement strand
ATGTTTAATATAGAGAAACATATACAGTATTTGTAGAGTTATTAAGTAATTTTTAAAATATTCGAGTTAAATTTTCTTATCTCTAAATCTTCGTCACAGCGTCACACGTCTGTTCCAAATTCTCACAACTTTCAAATCTTCTATGAATGCAGAAAATAACAAAAAACGGAAGTAAACCAAACAGCATTTTTTAAAATTTATGTGGCCTTAACCCTTAGAGTACAATCCATGTAGTTTTTATTAATTATTAAACTGCTTATTATCCAAGCGTATTTCCAATTATTAACCAGGAAAGTTATTTTAACATATTTATATATTTTTATGTGCTGAAAAGATCAACTGCCTTTCAGTATTTACACATAATAAATATTTAATTCATAAATTATATATTAATATTACAAGAAAACAACGAGACACTTGTTTAGCACTGCGATGCCTGTACCATCTATTATATAAATATTGTACTGATTTTGGCCAGCTCTTACCTACTATGAACATTTATCTGGTCTACACTACTAACAATGTGGAGGGGGTAAGTGTCGGCACTATGACATTTCGGCAGTGTGGACATTGAAGGTTTCGACGCTATGGACATGGTGGTGGGGGTAAGTGTCGGCACTATGACATTTCGACAGTGTGACTATTCGGCAGTATGGCTTTTCGGCAGTACGGTTTTCGACAGTGTGGACTGTTCCCGCCGGGGCGGGCCAGCTAGTACTTTGTAATTGCAAGTGTATTAAAATTATTAAGTTTATTGGAATAAATTTATGTTGAAATAAAAACAGTTTGGAAATTCCAGCGCGTGACTGTTGGCACCACCTCTAAAATTTGAAATTATTATCTTCCATTGGTAGTAAGACCCGCCTCCTAACAATCTATTTGTTGTGTATGTATTGGCGGTCGTCCCGTTGCCAATCAAAATATTGTATACCGGGAGTTTATTTTATCAGTAAACATAGGGTATATCATTGCCATAGTTACGGTATGAATGTTTGACAGCAATGTATTGAAGCGTTTATTTTATGAGTAAACATAGGCGTTTAACATGGGAAGCAGTTTTTTTGTAAATACAAAGTGTTCGGTAAAAATCAAGCCATGCTATTGAACATGATAATAGTACATTATATCTTGTACATTATTTAATATTAATTACGTTAATAATATTGCAATAAATTACAAAAATTATTAAATCTATAATTGTTTCAGTTTTTTATTATGCAATATGAAAATATTTGACAAATGTCTTCGTGGCGCAGTGGTCATAACAACAGCTTTTGAAATTTTTGGTTGGGGTTCGATTCCCCATTGGGGTAATTATTTAATTTTTTTACATATAAATTGTTGAACTTTTAAAAATCAGTTTATATTTCCATATTAAAATCATTTTAAAATAATAATAACATTGTAATAAATAAAGAGAAAATGATTGATAATAATTGATTACAATAATCAAAATATTGATGCAATAACAATGCATTGAATTCCTTTCGATATTAATAAAAATAACTGAAATATAATAATTTGTGTAGATATTATGTCTTTACTGTATTTATCAAATAAAATACAATGCATTGTTATTACATCAATATTTTGATTATTGTAATCAATTATTATCAATCATTTTCTCTTTATTTGTTACAGTGTTATTATTATTTTTAAATGATTGTAATATGGAAATATAAACTGATTTTTGAAAGTTCAACAATTTTTATGTAAAAAAAATAAAATAATTACCCCAATGGGGAATCGAATTCCAACCAAAAATTCCAGATTCTACTGTTATGACCACTGCGCCACGGAGACATTTGTAAATATTTTCATATTGCATAATAAAAAATTGAAACAATTATTTATTTGACAATTTTTGTAATTTATTGCAATATTATTAACGTAATTAATATTAAATAATGTACAAGATGTAATGTACTATTATCATGTTCAATAGCATGGCTAGATTTTTAGCCGGACATTTTGAATTTACAAAAAACTGGTTCCTATGTTAAACGTCTATGTTTACTCATAAAATAAACGCTTCAATACATTGCTGTCAAACATTCATATCGTAACTATGACAATGATATACCCTATGTTTACTGATAAATTAAACTCCCGGTATAGGATTCATAGAAGTGTCGTGCAGCTACAACACCCTTATTTCCGAAGTATTTCAATTATATGATTTTATTTCCTTATTAATATTCATTATTAAGCATATACTCTCATTATTTTTTATTAATTTTCCTTAATTCGATTGAGCTGCAAAATCATTTTAAAATCATATTACCACCCAGGAAACACAGATATATATTATTTACATTGCAGTTTTGTAACAGCCGTTACTTTAACACGACTTGTAATATTATTTGTTTGTTACATGTTATTTACTTGTACAACGGGATGTCCGCCACAAACCTTATATACGTTATGTTACATAAATATAATCTAGTGCTAATGGCATTTATATTTCAGTCATGTTTACGTTAAAGGTTGAGAGATACTTATTTTATTTATTTTTTATATAACTGTACTATACTGCGTTATACGCAGGTAATATAATTGTATATCAAGAATTAATATGCGATATTATATTAAAATTATGTAATCCAGTAATGTTCATACTGCATACAGAAGGGTAAAAAGGGTTTTTGTAAAATGTGTAACATTTGAAATATACTTTATTCACAAAAAAGTATACAATATAATAAATAAACAATGTACATAATAAAAGATGTGTGTAACACTTTAAAAATATTTTAGATACAAGAAAATTCGCACACTAATGATAAACAATATAAATAATATAGGCTATGCAATGCCATAAACTAAGTTAGTTTATGACAATAATAAAAATAAGCAACGGTATGTACAGGATAGTTAAAGTTTCTAAAGGACATCATTTACAAATTCAAATTCAATAAAGGATGTGTGTAACATTTTAAAAATACTTTAGTTGCAAGAAAATTCACACAATAATGATAAACAATATAAATATAGGTTATGCAATGCCATAAACTAAGTCAGTTTGTAGATCGATGTCAATAATGAAAATAAGCAGCGGTATGTACAGGATAAAGTTACTAAAGGACTTGACTTCGTCCTACATGTAGTGTATACCGAAGATACAATATTGACATTTCACGGCCGCAGTTGAAACAAAATTTATTTTTTACATGTTTCTGATACTGTATCACATAACTATCAGTCATTTTTATAAGCTTGTATGAACATCTGTACTAGATTTTAATCTAGAGATAAAAGTTCAAATAGTCAATTATGAACAAGAAATACATTCTTATAAAATAGTGATTGGTATTCACCTTGTAAATGAAAAACATAGAAATAGGTAAGTTATTGTAATATACAGGATATTAAAAAGAAAGGTAAAAAATTGTGGGTACATACATTTCGATATGCTGATTCGAAATCAAAAAGAACTTTTCCAAAATTTGGAAAATATTTTTTGTGTCACTGCCTGATACGAAATTTTTATTAAAAGTAATTACTAATAAATTTATCTTTCTAGTCAACCATTCAACGTCAGTTATGTGATTAGATAATTCATTATTGTTAATTATTAAATTTGTCGGCAGTGGCGCATTAAAAATGAACACTGCAAGGATTAAATAAATAATAACAATTGTCAGAATTTTGGAGAAGTTCTTCTTGACTGAGAATCAGTACATCGAAATGTATATGACCTCAATTTTTTACCCTTCTTTTTAACACCTGTATATTATTAGAATAACTTATCTGTTTTAACTAAAATAAAATCATTCATTACTGAATTACAATGTTTTGTTTTCACTATACGGCTTTCAGAACAAGTGGTGTAATCTGCCTCTTCTGCTTTTTCCATGCTTTCTCTGAAGAATCTTTGGAAATAAATGATATTAGAAAATAATATGATAAAATATTGTTTTGCCTATACTTACTACAGTAACAAACAATTTTAACTTCATATTTATTCCATATGATGTTATCCAGTTTGTGAGTATTTCAGAGTAGGTTTCCATCTTTTAGAAAATACACCTACTCATAACGAATCTAAAAACTGTATTCATCAATATCAATATGACACAGAACAAAATAAACACTGTGATACTATCATAGATATTACTTATTAATACAATATAATAAATAATGTTATATAACTTACTTTATTGAACTTCTTCCTTCCACTATAAACATTCAAATGAATACACATAACACAAACAATAGCTATAACCCGCTGCGGAACACCCGCATGCGCAAAGCAATAGTATACACAATAATTAAAATTAGAAATCGTAAATTTTTGTATAATATTTTAAATTTTAGATTATAATTTACTGTAAATATTTTATTATATAATGCTAGCTACGAGTAAATATTATATTGTAAAATGACAAGAAATGAAAATGAGTACCACTTAAAATTACTTTACGCAAAATACCTGCAAAATACTATCAAATAAAATACGAAGTAAAGTTACTACATACATATACATACATATGTACCTACACAGTAAAATAAATCAAAATTAATCTATCTAATAATAGACTAATAGCGCAAGTGATATACTGTCAATCACAATACTGACGTTAAAGCTTTCACATAGAATCTGTATAATTCTGAAAACATGTGCAAAATATTACTTGTATTTGTATGCTATGAAATTTATATAACTGTGGTTGATATTACTAGTTTCATAAAATTTATATAATAATAAATATATAAATGTTACGTTCTATTCAAACATAGAATTTTTGTTGTGGTTATTACATAAAAACTACATAAATTTGAAAACCTTTCTATATTATTACTTTTGTAATATGAAAATATTATAACTGCAAACTTATATAAATAATATTACTTAATTTTATAGAATTAATATAAAATATATAAATGATAAGTTTCTTGACGTAAGATATACGAAATATATATAAAAAAGAGATCTATGATTTAACTTTTATGAAACAGTGGAATGTAACATTGTGCTGTGATTTATCCTTGATAGTTATATATCATGTATGTGTGTGTTTCCTGGGCAGGATTTTTTTTTAAATTGTATATAACAATAAATGAGGGTGAACTTGTTGGGATGATGATACAGTCACCTCATGTTTTTATTATTTCTCTTAGAATGAACTCTTTATCAATATATTTTATAATTACAGGTAAATCGCTTAATTCGCAAAAACCACAATCTGTGGTTAAAATTGCATATGCTATAGATTTTTCTAATAAATGAAACTTGTAATTTCTAATAAAAATAATGTTTACAGGGACCACTATAATAATAACTTTGGGGGACTATAACTCGGTTATTAATAAAAAATTTCTCACCGGGTTTTCATCAATAGTCTTAGTTTTATTTATACTCTAAGATGAAATTATATATATATATATATATATATATATATATATATATATATATATATATATATATAAAATGGTGAAATCGTCCATTCTCAATTTGAAAATGAAATATGGAATAATCTGATGTGGCTAATTTTTCACATTTACTTCGGAGACATGCGCTGCATAAGGAGCCGGCAATCTGCCTCGCATCGTACATGTAACAGGCTCCGCCCACTGCCCACCCGATTCCCGCACCTCACCTAACGGCACCCTTTTCTAAACATGTCTCGGGTACTTTTACTTAGGTACATATGATGCAAGCTATCTCTCCGACAAATATCGAAAATCTGCTAACGATTAAAACTTAATTATAGATACAAAGATAAAAAAGTAATTGAAATTATCCCATATTGTACCGCCTTGAGGGATGATTTTTCAAAATCGCGAAACACTCTTTATTTCTTACCAAAAGCATAAATAAGAATTTTTATATCCCTAACTTGGGAACTGATGGGTTCTCCATACAAACTTTCATCCCCTATTTCACCCCTTCAAGTTTTATTTTCGCGACAAAAGGTAGCCTATGTCCTTCTGCAGTGTCCAGTCTATCTCTATACCAAAATTCATTAAAATTGGTTCAGCGGTTTGGGCGTGAAAACGTAACAGACAAACAAACAGACAGACAGAGAGAGTTACTTTCGGTTTTCATCAATAGTCTTAGTTTTATTTATACTCTCAGATGAAATTATATATATATATATATATATATATATATATATATATATATATATATATACCGAGAGTTTTTTTTATCAGTGAACATGGGCGTATGTCATTACCATAGTTACATTTAAAATGATTGACAGCAATGTATTTTCGCGTTTTTTTTTTTTTAACTGGGCATAGGACGTGACATTTAGTATATCTGTCAATGTCATCCAATTGTCGTACTTCAAAATGTATACAGTTAAAGAAAAGTTCAAATTGTAAATTGGAGTAGGTAATTATAACGAGTCTACAACAAGTTTCTGACTTATATGCATTAACCTTTAATAAGCGACCCAGTCCAACAACTATAAGGAAAATTTACAATGACTACAGAACTAAAGGATACGTCAATAAACAGTACAAGAAGAAAATCAGACCAAGTACTGTAGTTAATAGTAAGAAACAAGAAATTATGCAATTAATTGAAAGTGACAACAAAATTTTCACTTATATCTGCACCAGGTATTCCTCCAACGCTGGATAGGGCGTGGTGGAGAAGTGGAGTGGCCTGCAATGCCACCAGATCTTGCACAAAACGATTTTTTTTTCTTTGGGGCCATTTAAAAAATTGTATTTACAATGGTGACAAAATAAATATTGATCAATTAAAAAATAGGGATAAAATATAATTTATATTAATTATTTCTTGCCTTAGGCTTATGTCAGAGTATAGAATTATACCATACAATTTGAACTTTTTCTTCAACTGTATACATTTTGAAATATGACAATTTGATGACATTGACAGATATACTAAATGTCACGTCCTATGTCCAGTTTAAAAAAAAAAACGCGATAATACATTGCTGTCAATCATTTTAAATATAACTGTGGTAATGACATACACCCATGTTCACTGATAAAAAAAACTCTCGGTATATATATATATATATATATATATATATATATATATATATATATAAAATGGTGAAATCCTCCATTCTCAATTTGAAAATGCTGATATAAATTAAAATTTGAACTTCCCTTAACTTCTTTCGGTACTTTTATTATTCAAATGTGTACATGGAATAATCTGATGTGGCTAGCACATCACCTTCCGTCAGTTCTACGTAAATAAATAAATATCACGTGCGTTTACGAGGTGTCACCTCACGGACACACATTGCTGACTGGTTCCCCAAATTTACGACCAGACACTCCATTCATATTGTACAATTTCCATGCAAAAAATTTCTTTTAAAAGATTCTATATTTCCAGTAAAATTTTAATACATATTATGTAAATTGCACTTGACACTGACATCTGTTAGTCAGAATTATCCACGAATTATCTTAATATAAAAGCTGTTTCTCAGGTTAAAACATAGCTGACTGATTTATGAAATTTAATTTCTTTATAATTTTTTTAATTCTGTATCCATTGAAAATAAAGGATAAAATGAAATGAAACGATGGCCACATACACGCGCGTGCCCGTACACATAAACACACAGACACACACATACACACACACACACACACACACACACACACACACACACACACACACACACACACACACACACACACAGAGAGAGAGAGAGAGAGAGAGAGAGAGAGAGAGAGAGAGAGATAGGTTATCAAAAAAATAGTAAATTCGTGTACTAGGGACCCCAATATGAGCTCATTCATAAAAACTCACCATCGAATTTTTTGATCAGAGAATAACTCCTTATGTTAAGGTGACGGTAGGTAAAAAGAATGTATACCTATAGGTATTTGACCTGGAACTCATCCTTGAACAAAAAAGTGCAGCTCTAAATTTTCCAAATTATATCCTCTAAATTATTAACAACTAAAATGGAGTCTTAAGGTAAAATTATAACTAAAGAAAAAACCCCCTAACCTTAACAATAATTTTAAAAACTATATACGTTTTTCGAGAACTAAGTTCTCATCATCAGTAGAAAATACAAGTAATCTTAACTTCTCTGTTTTTACTTTGTAGTTTCTACAGATGATGAGAACTTAGTTCTCGGAATATATATATATTTACATTCCGCTATCATTGTTGCGTCCTTTCATGGCTAGGACATTGTGGCAACCACCGAAAGGAATAGAGATAGGTATCGGCTTTATAAAGTATATCTACTTATTTTTCCCCCTGATTATGAATTTCGGTTCAAATTTCAATAAAGTCGATTTACAACGATATACATTTCCTTTCATTTGACTGACATTATGAGCCCCTCCACTCTGAGTGAATCCGACGTCCACAGTATATACTTCAGACATAATCAGTATTTGTGACGTCCAATTTGTATATTTTTATTCATACTACCGTTACAGTGACGTCCAGCAGCGTTGCCAATTTTAAATACATTATTCTGATGCAGAAACCAAAGCACTCTTTCACAACAATATGCATACTTTGCTGTAAACATCATAGATTCCTACGATGTTTGATAATGGTAATTTCTTTTGGCAATCTGTAAGCAATTTGAAAATGAAACTGTTAATTTGTCATATAAAATGTCATTTTTAATACTTAATACTTTTGTTCTGAAATTATTAGGAAAAAAAATTTCTCCAAATTAAAATTTTACCATTGTATTTCTCATACATATAACAAAAATAAAGTAGATACCCGTTATACAAATAAATAATAACACAATCTTAATAATGTATTTACAGTAAAAGAACTCGATGGTACAAAATGTGATAGATATGTGAAATGTTCTTGCACTTAGTGTACAAGAACAACAATTCTATTTTCTCCGACGGTAAATGTAAATATGTGAAAATAAGTGAAGAATGAACTATTTAAATAACCCCAAAATCTTACAATTAAAAAGTACAGATAGTTATTTTTAATAATAATTTAATATGAACTGAATTAATACTTGCAGTATTTTTTTTAGTAAAATTTGCCGTCATCCTTTTTATTATAGTCATAAAAATTTTATTTGATAAACAAAGTATTTGTTACATGTCAATAAAATAGTGAAGAAATATTATAAAAAGGTTAATATGATTATAAATCTCCGATTTTAATATTTTTATTCTATTTGTTAAACAAATTATTTGTAAAGAAGTGTGAAAATATGTGAAAAACAACAGTTTGGATGCACTTCGGCTATTTGTGTAATAAATTCAATTTTTTTTGAAATTTATAATAATAAGCTTATTATTAATATTCAATTCCGATTTTAATACGCTTTTTCTAAGTAAATAGCTATTTGTTGAACAAATTATTTTTCACATATCAATAAAATAGTAAAAATATATGAAAAGCGGCCGTTTGGGTTCGGCTGTTTTTCCAATAAATTGATATTTTTACGGAAATTACAATAATAGGCATATTATTAAGAAAATTCTAATTGACATAATAAGTCAGTGTCAAGTGCAAATTACATAATATGTTTGTGTTATAATTTTACTGGAAATATAAAAATTTTCTATGTGGTATTTGTACAAAATACATGGAACTGCCAGAATGCAATGTAATGAAATACTGGAAATGTAGAAACTTTTGCTAGAAACTTTTTGTATGGCATTTGTATAGAACTGAGGGAACGTAATGTGATGGCCACATCAATTTTTTTTTTTATTTAACATAGGAGTATAGTCGAAATCCTGGAAATTTGATAAAATATTATAAATCACAGCAAAAGATAATTTTAGAGCTTTAGCTTGTGAACTGTTCTGAAATTATCAATCTCCCCTGAGAGTTATTGAGCCCCTTCGGAGAAAATAAAATGAAAAATTCTGATGTGACCAACACAATACCTCCCGCTATTTCATTTTTATTAATTTAAATTCATACCTAAATATAAACTGTGTAACAAAGGAATTTTGTTTATCTTTGAAACAAAGGCATCGGGATTTATAAAAAAGATTATTTTTTAAATTTATCTGTAAAATACATAAAAAAATTATTAATGTATACCTGTAGAAAATTCAATAAGCTTTAATTTTCATGGCATAAAATGCGAAAAAATGACATTTAATGGTATTTTTTGACAAAAAACCATTATGAGCTTCAAGTAAAGTCCCGTTTCCGGTTATCCGATTTACACCAAAATCTAATGGTTTCTTTCCATATTAGAATAGGGTTAAAACACGCTTCAGAATTTTCTGAATGATAAAATCGGATTCTTGTGACCCTAGAACGTGGTCATTTATCAAAATTTCAACATGCGATTTTTAGCAAGATCCCTATAACTCCCTTACCAAGGGTAGTGGGAGGTAAAAACAAATAAGTGAAATTTATGAAATATTTATTATTACATCGAACAGTCCTGCTTATTTCCAGAGAGAGTATTTCATAACATTAATTTGTTTCATTAATCTTTAGTTGTTACACATAAACAAATTATTTATCCGTGTTTCTTTCTATGTTTGCATATAGATTGCAATAAAAATACGGTGTTTTTAAAAGTCATTACTTTTGATCATTTATATTTCTACGTATCTCACTAACGCATATAATAAAATTTTTCAAATTACATTATAATAAAAATAAAAAGCAAATATTTTAACGTATTTAAACTATCTAAAATGTATAAAAATATTTTCTAATTAAATGAAAACACTTTAATGAAACACCTCAAGTAGAGGAGAAATAGGAAGAAGTAATGAGAGGGAAATTAGCAGCCGATTTTAGCAGCCGATTTTTTTCCAATGTAGTTGTGAACAAACATTTCAATTGTAAAACCAAGGCCAACTATGTTTAGTTTTAATATCTATTTTATGAAAATACATCATTCTAAATAATTTTATGATTTATTTTACTTCCCTTTTCATCATTTATAAATAAATTTTAATATACTCGTAAAATAAATAAATTAAGTTTCAAACATTGAACAAATAACATTAACGATAGAGATATAGGAAAAATATAATAGATGGCGCTAATTTCACATTATAGAAGATAAAATTAAAATAAATTGATAAACAACAAACTAATCTGACAAATATATACTGGTTGAGTATTCTTTTAGACAAAATAAAATTATATATGCATAATTAGAAACATACAATCAACTAGGTACTTAGTTTAAATAAACATGTCCGTTAATAATAATTTATTTATAAATATATTGTTATATACTTTTAAATTATATTTAAATTATCCTTCAGTACCCTTTAGGACACGAATAATAAAGTTATGTATGTTTAGAAGTATACATTTTCTAATTCATACCTTCAATTAATTGTTTTAATAAACTTGTCCGTTAATAACAATTTATTTATAAATATATTATGTTATATACTTTTAAATTATATTGAAATTATCCTTCAATATCCTTTAGGACACGCATAATAAAGTTGTGTATGTTTAGAAGTATACATTTTCTAATTCATAACTTCAATAAATTGTTTAAATAAACTTGTCCGTTAATAATAATTTATTTATAAATACATTATGTTATATACTTTTAAATTATATTTAAATTATCCTTCAGTACCCTTTAGGACACGCATAATAAAGTTATGTATGTTTAGAAGTATACATTTTCTAATTCATAACTTCAATAAATTGTTTAAATAAACTTGTCCGATAATAATAATTTATTTATAAATACATTATGTTATATACTTTTAAATTATATTTAAATTATCCTTCAGTACCCTTTAGGACACGCATAATAAAGTTATGTATGTTTAGAAGTATACATTTTCTAATTCATACCTTCAATTAATTGTTTAAATAAACTTGTCCGTTAATAATAATTTATTTATAAATACATTATGTTATATACTTTTAAATTATATTTAAATTATCCTTCAGTACCCTTTAGGACACGCATAATAAAGTTATGTATGTTTAGAAGTATACATTTTCTAATTCATAACTTCAATAAATTGTTTAAATAAACTTGTCCGATAATAATAATTTATTTATAAATACATTATGTTATATACTTTTAAATTATATTTAAATTATCCTTCAGTACCCTTTAGGACACGCATAATAAAGTTATGTATGTTTAGAAGTATACATTTTCTAATTCATAACTTCAATAAATTGTTTAAATAAACTTGTCCGTTAATAATAATTTATTTATAAATACATTATGTTATATACTTTTAAATTATATTTAAATTATCCTTCAGTACTAATGTGAAATTGATTGAAATTGAAATGTAAATAAATTGTAATACAAACAAACAATCTTTATTTTTAAGAACGTAATCAATACATGTCAAACAATATAAACATGAACAACCGAATCCCTTTTTTTCCTACTATGATCTGAAGATCCGATATATCATCACCTCCTCCTAAAGAATGTTACTCAGCTTGAAAACGTTTAGGAGGAATGCCTTTGTTTGGACGGTTTGAGCGGCGAATTGTATCTGTAGTTTTGCAGTTTTCATTTCGGTTTCTGTTGTTTTCTATTTCAATTTCTCGGGTTCTTGTTCTATGATGAATCAGATTTTTCGTACTCCATACCTTCCCATCTTGTAAACGATATGTATTGGTGCCCAATACTTCTTTCACTTGTTTAGGTTCTGCGTACGGAGTAACACCTTTCGGTACTTGGGGAAGACGAGTTCTCACCCATTCTTCTTTTTCAAAGAACGATTTTGGTAACTGTTGGTATGCTTTATCCTCTTCCCTTCTTTGTCTTGGTTCAAAATTAGTTCGTATTTCTCTTCCAAGGAATAATTTTGCTGGTGATGAAAGTTCGTTTGAAGGTGCCGTTGATCTAAAACTAAATAAAAGTTCATTTATACCTAATTTAAATTTTTTGTTTGTTCTGGAGAACGTTTGTATTCCAAATTTTAGATAGCGATTGAAAACTTCGACAACAGCGTTTCTTTGCGGATCATAATTGGGAGTTTTCCAGTGTAGTATATCTCGCTCGTACAAAAAGCTTTCAAATTCATCTGATTTGAAATTCGTTCCATTGTCGCTAACTAAAATGTCTGGATTTCCATATCTACTAAATAATTCTTTTAGCCATTCTATGATAATAGCTGAAGTGATGCTGTTAGTTAATAATACTTCCGGATATTTCGAATAATGGTCGATGACGACGACTAAAAATCTTTCTTGTCTAGGAGCTATAGCAAAAGGTCCAGTAATATCAATTGCTATTTTAGACCAAGGATTCTTTTCCTGCGGTATTGGATTTGGTTCATCATTAGTTTTGGGTATTTTATGTGATTTCTGGCTGTCTTCACAAGGTAAACAGTATTTGACAAAATTTTCTATGTCTTTATCTTGTCCTGGCCACCAATAAACTCTTCGTAATTTTCTTTTCATTCTCACAATTCCAGGATGTCCTTCGTGTGCAGAATTTAAAGTCTTTTCTTGTAGCGATCTTGGGACAAGAATGCGTTCGTTGCGATGTATTACCATATTATCCACAGAAAGTTCATCTTTTACTTTATAATATGTATGAATTTCTTTCGAAACATCTTGTTTACTTGGCCAGCCTGTAGTAATAAATTTAAATATTTGTCTGCATATGTCATCCTTTCTCTGATGACGTAATATGTTCTTCAGAGATAAGTTTTCAGTAATTAACAACTGTTTTATGTAAGATGTATTTTCTTCAAATTTATCATCTTCGTTTTGCAACGGAGCTCGTGATAAAAAGTCGGCTATTACGTTATCGATACCTTTTTTGTATTTAATGTCATAATCAAATATGGAAAGTCTTTCCATCCACCGAATAAATTTCGCTGATTTTCTTGTAGATGTGTACTTTTTCAGTAAAGTTACTAAGGCTGAATGGTCGGTTATTAACGTAAACTTCCTACCTAATAGAAAAGTATTCCAATGTTCACAAGCCCACAAGCATGCTAGAGCTTCTCGTTCACCAACGGAATAATTTCTTTCTGTAACAGATAGAGTATGAGATGCGTAAGCAATAATTACTTCTTCATTATTCTGTAATTGTGTTAAAACAGCCCCTAATCCAACATTTGAGGCGTCTGTAGTAACAAATGTTGGGGCATTCAAATCGAAAATTGCAAGTTTTGTATTTGCTTGAATGTTTTCCTTGAGCATGTTAAAAGCATTTTCTTCCCTAAAACTCCATTTGAAGTGACTATTTTTTCGTGTGAGTGCTCTCAATGGTTCTGCCATATTAGCTAAGTCTTTTATGTATGTGGAGTAATAGTTCACAGCGCCTAAAAATGATTGAACTTCTTTCAAACATTTTGGTGTAGGTGCTTTTAAAATCGGATCAATATTTTTTGGATCTGGTTCTAATCCATTTTTCGATACAATATGACCTAAATATTGTACTGATTGTACAGCAAATTTGCACTTCTGTATGTTTAATCGAAAGTCGTTTTCACTTAACTTCTTTAATACTTCTTGTAAGTATTCATCATGTTCTTCTTTGTTCTTTCCATAAACAATAATGTCATCTATGTAAGCTTGGACATTCCGACATTCTTCTAATGTTCTAGATACTGCACGTTGGAACACTGAAGCAGAATCAGTTAAACCCATTGGCAGTTTGTTGTAGGCGAATAAACCTATAGGTGTTATAGTTGATGTAAGAATCTTCGATTCTTCATCTAGCTCTATGTGAAAATATCCTTTCTTTAAATCTAATTTTGTAAAATATTGAGAACCACGTAATTGCAGAAATATGTCATTAATGTATGGTAGTGGTTGTCTCTCTGGAATAACAAATTTATTTAGTGCAGTTAAATCTGTTGTTAAACGTACTGAACCGTCAGGTTTCGGAACTGTTACTAAGGCATGAACCCATTCGCTCTTCTCTACTGGTGACCAAATTCCTTCTTGCGCCATTTTCTTGCATTCTTCGATGGCACCTTCTCGTCTAGCATACGGAATTTGTCTCAGCTTCGCTTGTGATGAAATAGCATTGGGTTTTAAGGTAATTTTATGTTTGAAAAGTTTAAAAGTTCCCATATCACCCATCAGTAGATTAGGAAATTCTTTTAAATAATCATCAGCTTCTGAAAGTTTAGAAATTTTTAAATTAGCACCATTTAAACATAAATTGAGTTTTTGAATCATGTCTATTCCAACAGTAGGTGTAAGGTCGTCTGTTGTTATATATAAAATTATTCGTGAACTTCGTCCATTGTAATAAATTTCTGTGCATATTGTACCCAAAATATTTTTAACTTTGGTTCCATCGTAGTTTCTTATTGTTTTATTTGTAGGTATTAGTTTTGTATTTAATTTCGCTGCACGAAATATTTTATTCGTAATAGTAGAAATCTCTGCACCTGTATCTACAAAACCAAAATAATTATTATGTACTGAACGAGCTAATGGCAATTCAATTTTGACTTGAAGTCCTGATGTCATTTTTTTGATTGACACTGAACTGTCATTTAGTAAATTACTAATTTTTGCTGTATTATTTGATTTTTTATTATGGTTTGGGTTTGCTTTACAAACGTTTGAGAAATGATTCTTTTTTCCACAGAAATTGCAAGTTTTGCCATAAGCTGGGCATTTATCTGATTTAATAACATGGTTTTTTGCTCCACAACCATAACATTTAAAAACTTGAGAATTGTTGTACTTTGGTTTTGAATTAGCCACTTTTGAAATCTGAGAGTTCATATTATTGTTTTGTAAAACGAATAGATCTTTTGAAGCAGTTTCATCGCCTGTCATTATTGACACAAATTTTTCAAAGTCAACTTTGCCTTCGGCCAGAAGTTTTTCTTGTGTATATTTAGATCTACATCCAATAACTAATTGTTCAGCAAGTAATCGTTTTTCTAATTCATTATTTCCATAATTACATAAACTTATTAATGAGCGTAAATCTGTCAGATAAGATGTGACTGTCTCTGTATTACCCTGTAATCGTGTTCTGAAGTCGTAAGCTGCTCGCACTTGGTTGATTTGGGGTTGAAATAATTTTTGAATGTCTGTAATAAACTCATCATAGGTTTTTGTACCACGTTCCATGAAAAATGGATACGCTGAAACTATTCTTCGTCCTTCCGTTCCTAAAAATTGACATAGAAGTAGATTCTTAGTTTTATCATCCAACTTCCCGTCAGTAGTAGCATTTCTATCTGTGAGGTAGAAAAAATCGTCGACAGTCGTAATCCAAGCAGTCCAGGGTACAGGGGGTAATCCTGGGGTTTGTAGAAAATCATCGGGCATCAAAATCTTCGATCCCGCCATCCTCGTCGCCAATTTAATGTGAAATTGATTGAAATTGAAATGTAAATAAATTGTAATACAAACAAACAATCTTTATTTTTAAGAACGTAATCAATACATGTCAAACAATATAAACATGAACAACCGAATCCCTTTTTTTCCTACTATGATCTGAAGATCCGATATATCAAGTACCCTTTAGGACACGCATAATAAAGTTATGTATGTTTAGAAGTATACATTTTCTAATTCATAACTTCAATAAATTGTTTAAATAAACTTGTCCGATAATAATAATTTATTTATAAATACATTATGTTATATACTTTTAAATTATATTTAAATTATCCTTCAGTACCCTTTAGGACACGCATAATAAAGTTATGTATGTTTAGAAGTATACATTTTCTAATTCATAACTTCAATAAATTGTTTAAATAAACTTGTCCGATAATAATAATTTATTTATAAATACATTATGTTATATACTTTTAAATTATATTTAAATTATCCTTCAGTACCCTTTAGGACACGCATAATAAAGTTATGTATGTTTAGAAGTATACATTTTCTAATTCATAACTTCAATAAATTGTTTAAATAAACTTGTCCGTTAATAATAATTTATTTATAAATACATTATGTTATATACTTTTAAATTATATTTAAATTATCCTTCAGTACCCTTTAGGACACGCATAATAAAGTTATGTATGTTTAGAAGTATACATTTTCTAATTCATAACTTCAATAAATTGTTTAAATAAACTTGTCCGATAATAATAATTTATTTATAAATACATTATGTTATATACTTTTAAATTATATTTAAATTATCCTTCAGTACCCTTTAGGACACGCATAATAAAGTTATGTATGTTTAGAAGTATACATTTTCTAATTCATAACTTCAATAAATTGTTTAAATAAACTTGTCCGTTAATAATAATTTATTTATAAATACATTATGTTATATACTTTTAAATTATGTTTAAATTATCCTTCAGTACCCTTTAGGACACGCATAATAAAGTTATGTATGTTTAGAAGTATACATTTTCTAATTTATAACTTCAATAAATTGTTTAAATAAACTTGTCCGATAATAATAATTTATTTATAAATACATTATGTTATATACTTTTAAATTATATTTAAATTATCCTTCAGTACCCTTTAGGACACGCATAATAAAGTTATGTATGTTTAGAAGTATACATTTTCTAATTCATAACTTCAATAAATTGTTTAAATAAACTTGTCCGTTAATAACAATTTATTTATAAATATATTATGTTATATACTTTTAAATTATATTTAAATTATCATTCAGTACCTTTTAGGACACGCATAATAAAGTTATGTATGTTTAGAAGTATACATTTTCTAATTCATACCTTTAATTAATTGTTTAAATAAACTTGTCCGTTAACTGTTTAAATCAACTTGTCCTTTAATAATAGTTATATGCTTTTAGGGCCGGTTTAAAAACAAATGTAATACTCACTTAAATTTAGGGGTCGATTCTGTTCACATCTGTTACAGATCTATAAATTTGTAAATGATGAACAAAATCGCAACGAAACTTGCACTCTTGTGCATAATTTTATACTAATCACAAAAATAGATGTGTTTTTGTCAGGTTTTTATAGATTTACAGATCTGTAAGACACAGATGTGAACAGAATCCACCCATTACTTTATGGTAAATTGTCATCGAGTCGTCCAAATGACAATCGAATAGTTCACAGCAATGATAATACCATCATCTAATAATTTAAAACGATATGCATTTTGATAAAACCTAAAAATGTTACTGTACAAGTACATTTATATTAGCATTAAATTTCTTAATAAATCGGCCTTAACTTTAAGAACAAACTTTTAAGTTTTTAATTTTTTACTTAACTCGACGTTTCGGCTCCATAAACTGGTACCTTCTTGAGGGTGAAAAAAATACATAGAACAAGATTACAAATTAAGTAAGATAAAATTTACTAGATATTTACACATCAAGGGAGCTAAGGTAATGTTTATTCATGAGAAGGAAATTTAGCTCACGAGTCCGTAAGGACGAGTGAGTTAATTTCTTCGAGTGAATAAACATTCTTAGCTCACGTGGTGTGTACAATATTTTATTCAATTTTGACAAAATACTAATAAAAACCATTATAATATTTAATTTTGACAAAATAAAAAACTGATCAGTTAGTAGGCTGAGAATGACAATCGTCGCTTATAGACGTCAAGCCATGTATTTCAAATGCTTTATTGTCTGTCATTTGTGCTGTGAAAAATAATGAAAATAGCTGATAATGTCTGATAAATATTATGGTAAGTGTTATTTTCGTACCTAATGTTAGTTTAAATGCATTATTTGTTGCAGAGTGAGTTAAAATTTTGTGAGAGTGATTTAATTTTTTTTTAATTCACATGTGAAAAAAGTGTTACTTATAGTTGTTGCTATGGAGTTAATAATGACAGTTTAAAACGTCAAAATTGAATAAAAAAATTTAATTTACTTGTGAAAAAAGTGTTACTTATAGTTGTTGCTATGGAGTTAATAATGGCAGTTTAAAACGTCAAAATTGAATAAAAATAATTTAATATAGGAGACCATGCTTTACTGAAATCTAAGCCTTCGTAGATATTTAGATTACAACTTTTGGTTTTATAAATCTCAATGGATTGTATAACTAAACGAACATTAACTTTATTTTTTCTTCTTCATATGTTAAATTAATTTTTTAAATAAACTTTAACATTTGTCGCCATCTGTGAATGAAAATTTATATTAAATTTGGAGCGGCGTGGTTTTTACTACGTGTTATGTTCCGAATTAATGTATATTCGGACTTTCAAATAAGAAAACTCAGCGACGAATATTAGTACTACAAACTCTATTATACATACTTGAATTATAAATAAAAATACTAATAAATGAGAAAATAATACAAAAACTAAAGAAACACAATTGACAGCAATACAATGCTTATAAATTGTCAACAAAAAGTGTACCATTGTTTAATGTGATCAACGCCATCTCTTGATACTCGAAAATCCCAATAGAAGGTAAAGTTATAACGTTCGAACAACAGATTTGTCGCAGTTTGGTGCGTCGTATATTGCAACATTTTAGTTTATTTTCTATAAATATTAACGTTTCTAAGAAGTGTTCTCAAAAGACTTATGAGTAAACCGACCCTGCAAGAAGTGTTCAGTAATGTGTATTAGGTTCTTCTGATCTACATGTTTGTTTTCCAGTTAATGATTTATATTCTATTAATGGTAATTTGTGTCTCTATATGGATTTATTTACAAAGTAAATATATTAATTTATGTTTTAGGTTCTACTTATTTTATCTGCTTTCTCCATATTTTATTTCGAATCAACATATTACTGATTTTATTATGGATTGTATTGGTCGTAAAACGAAAAACGGAGATTTTGCTACTACATGCCAAATATTTCAAACTTTTATATCGGATTTAGATTCAAATTTAACAATAACACGATTTCATGAAGAATCTTACTATTCCACCCAGTCAATTTATGGAGATTTGTGTCGCCATTTAAAAGTCCAGAATAACATAAAAAATAGACATAAGTATAAAAAATTTTTCTCACGACATTATAAGAATATTGTTTCTGATAATATTTATTATAAAGGTCAAGAGGAAAATAAGCAAGATAAATTAAAAGAAAGGGAGAATGACAATATAAGTATAAATGTAAATTTTTCGCATAGTTCTTTTGAACTTCAAAATATAGCTCATGGCTGTTTATCAGAATTTGAAACAAACAGTAGTAATAACACACAACTAGCATATCAAAAAAGTAATGAATCAGTTTACGATATCTTACAAAGTAAATCAGTACATAATTTAGATGATTTGAAAGATGAACCCAAAATTATTTCTATGCAAACAAGCAATAAAATAATTATTCCTGCTTCATTCTGGGCTGAATACTATGTAAATAAAAAACTACTGAAAAGAAACTGGACAGATGACTTTAACAAGTATTTTGAAAAATTATATCCCTCCTGTGTACTTAAGTTCCAGTGGCACAAATGCTACATAAAGTCTCAAAAAAAGATGCGTTATTCATTTGTGGCAAAAGCTATTTGCAAACATTCAGAATGCGCAAATTTTAAATTCTCCACAAATGAAAAAATTGAGCTGGGTGTAGATGTAACAGTCACTGTGCAACAAATAGGTACTATTAAACATACAGGTGAAAAGCATAGACGTTTTATTAAAGGAAAATATAGAGATGCATATGCTAATCGGCTTTTAGTAGACTATCCAAGTGTTGTGAAATTAGAACAAATTGCTTCTGCTAATTTAGATATCCTTGAGGATGGAAATTTAAATAATGTCCCTTCTTTGGATATATTAAAAAAAATATCCAGTGAAAATATCAAACGAAATGATTTAGATAAAGATGTATTTTACGACTTAGTCAAATTGAAAAATGTTCAAAATAATTCGAATGTGTGGAAAGGAAAAGTGATACCGGGATATATCCAACAAATTGGTTACTTTCCGTTATCTATTCATCTTTATACAGAAGATCAGTTGCGGTACTTAGTATCTTTAAGAAAAAAAAAAACAATTTTCCTATACTTGGATGCAACAGGAAGCATAATTTCTAAACCTACATGGATTGACAAGAAAGTCTTTTATTATTCACTTGTTCTACCTGGAGAACGCAAATCACCTTTACCAGTAGCTGAATATATATCTTCCAGTCACAATATACCATCTATTACTAATTTCCTTATGTCGTTTGTTGGAGATTTAAAAAAAATATATTCATCAAAAATACCCATAATATCTAAAATTGAAACAGACTTTAGTTTAGCGTTAATTCAATCTTCTCTAATAGCTTTTAATAAGTTAGACTTGTTAGCATATCTAAATAAAATGTGGGACCATATAAATTTCTATGATTCCATAGATCATTTAGTTATTATACATGTTTGTTCAACGCATGTATTTCATGCAGCTACTACTAAGATTAACTTGTTGACAAAATACAGACATTTGCGAATTTTAGCTAAAAGGGTTTTTGCTACTTTAATTCATAGCACAGATTTAATCGCTGCGTCCGAGTATTGGATAGAAATAATTAAAATATTTGGTTTTCCATTTGTTTGCAACGACTTTGAGCTTTCTTTAAAATTTTTGCAATGTAAAAATAACATTTTTAAGAAGATTTTAAAGCCCAACTTTAATTTAGAACTGAAGAACTATTTTAACGAGAATTCATCTTTAAGAAAGAAATCTCCATTTTATATTTTATTTAAAATAATTTACGATGAAGTAACTTCAGATATACCTAGTGCAGGTGAAAAAAATATGTATTATTTACCTGATTTTTTGGAGTATTTATTACGTGATTTTTTTCCCTTTTTTCCAATTGTTACAGGAGTAATTATAAAGAAATTTAGTATTACAAAAGATTGTAACGTACCAGTTGAGTACTGGTTTAAAGTAGTTAAGAGAGATACTTTTAAAGGTAAAATAAGAAAAAGGTTACCCAGATTTATATACAGGATGGAAAAATTATTGAAAGGAAGATTAAGAGACCACAAAATTTGTTTAAAAACAACTAAACAAAAGAAAAAGTTAGCTTTAAATGACAGTCTGAATATTACCCAATCTCAAGAAATGTGGGCAAAAAAGGAAAAACAAAGTAAGAAAATTAATCACTTTTCTGGTTACTTACCATACAATAATAATGAAACAGTTACTCCTATAAAAACATTAAACTTAAATTCTTACAATTTTTATCATAGTACACCCTCCGAAAGTAATCCAAATAAGATTACTCCGCCAGTATGCTCCCCTATACCAAAAATCAAATTTGAAAATAATAAAATTGTTAGAAATTTAAGTGATTGCCTTAGTAATCAGATAGTGCCTCATGCACTCGTGAATTTAACACCCGCCAGTAAAATTGTTTGTCCAGAACTTTCATCTTCATCTTTTTCAACAAAACACAAAAACGATATTCGGACACCCAAACCTTGGGAAACTTATCTTACTTATCCGGACTTAATTTATCCGCAATATAACATAAACGGTTATGTTTTAAATCAAGAATCTTTACAAACATTACAACCAAAACAGTGGCTAGATGACCAAATAATTAACACATTTCTTTCGCTCGTATGTCAGACTTGTAAAAACGAGCATGTACAAATTTTAAACTTTGACACTTATTTCTTAACAAAACTTTTACTAGACACTAGAATTTTCTCATTAAACAAATGGGGAAGTGCTTTAGATGTACTAAGTAGTGATATTTGGATTATTCCAGCAAATATTAAGAACAATCATTGGGCACTTATAGTTGTTATAATTAAATATAAATATTTGTTGTACTTAGATTCTCTTCATCAAGCTATACCTCATAATATTTTACAAAGGATTCTACATTTTATAAATAGTCAATTTTTTATTAAATTTCAAATTTTCCCAAATTTTGATGAATGGACAATTTTTAATTGCCACGATATTCCATCTCAAATTTTAAATGGAGAAGTTGGAAGTAATTGTGGGGTACATTTGTGCACATGGGCCTATGTAATTTGTAAAGGAGAAGAAATTAATTTTTCGGAAATGGATATGCCGAAAATTCGCATGTGGATTGCAGATTGTCTCTTACAGGCAAATGGAACTTTACCGGACGAAAAACAAAAAGGAAAAAAAATTGATTTAATGTTAAACGACGATTCAACGGCCACATTTAAAAGATTGAAAGGAAATCCTAAAATTGCTAAAGGACCACCGGAGAAATTTACTTCTACTTTAAATTTTTTTACATGGATTCGAAGAAATTTGTTTACAGCTACAAATTCTTGTTGTTCTGCGTCATTTTGTTGTAATCCTAATGAGGACATGGTATTCTGCGAAGGACAATGTCGCGATTGGTACCATAGGACTTGTATTGGCGTCAACAAGAAAGGAAGAATACCGAAGCAATTTTTATGTCCTTTATGTCAGTGACATAGACGAAAATGCAAGTATTTATGGAATTGGCAATTTTTTTATTTTCCGTCTTACGGAAAAGCTCGGTGTTAATTATTTTATGTCCACCCATTCCAAAAATATGTTTTGAAAAGGAAAAGATTGTTAAAAATTTATTCCAATATTTTCGTCTGTTTCAACACAACACAAAAAATAACATATCTACAATATATTAATTTTTATACTAAATTTTATACGATATAATTTATTTATAAACCAAAAAATGTTACTTAAACATATACGAGCCCCTCGTCATAATAGTTTGTCCTAAATGCGTTTTATCGTCGAAGTTTCAAATTAAAGTACGTATCATTTGGGTTTAATATTCGACAAATTGTATACTGATATAGTAAAGTGAGTATTATATATTACACTTATCAACATTATAACAAAATTTACATCTTAAATTTGTATAAATTAATTTAAATATGAACATGGATTTTTGATCTTAGGATGAACTATTATGACGAGGGGCTCTTATTATAACTTTGTATTTTAAATAAGGAAACTGTCTGTCATTTTTGGTAAAATAATAAGATTAAACATATATATTTGTTAATGTAAATTTATTTTTATTAAAACCAGGCACCTTTACACATTTCATTATTCGTCTTAGATAAAATGAAATTTAATGGATAATTATTTATAATGTATAACAAATAGGATACCTTATAGATTTCTTTTTATCGCACATATTAAAGGCTGTCGAAATTAAACTAAAGTATACTCTTCTTTAATAGATTTTAAGCACGGACATATCATAATTTGACAATTACACATAATCGCCTTTTAATAACCCTCGTCATTATGGTCTGCTGGTATATAATGAAACGTCAAATAGTCCGCCGGGTTATAATGAAACGTGAAATAAAAATGTCATAATGCAAACAGTTTAGAGATACTTTTTCTAATAATAAGCAAATCTTCGACCGTACATAAAGTTATGTACGTACCATGGGCGTAATTTGCTTTTATGGTTTTTGACGTGTTTTTAGCCCTTGGCTACCGTCTCGTGCTGAAAATTTCGTCTCATACCATAAAAGATTCTTTATGCCCTTATTACATAAATAACGATACTGAGGGATAATTTTAATATAATTTAAAAGCATATAACTTAATTTATTTACAAAAAAATTATTATTTTTTTTTGTTTAGGGGCGTTTGTAACTACTATGGTCATCACGCCCATTGAAAGAGTTCTTTTATTTTGTTCAGTCACATATATTTGTTTACTTTTATTAATAGTTTATTAGCACGTTCTTTATATTTTATTGTACATATTTATGTCCTTAAGAAATGAGAATATTCTCTGAATATTATTTTGTATATTATTATTTGCACAACAATTGTTTATATCAGTAGTTCCAGGGTGAACTACGCATCCACATGTATCGCGTAGGCTGTCAAGCGATATATTATGACGATTGCGATGAATATTAATTATAAGGCAGTCATTAAAAATATGCTTGATTGACAATTTGGTGTCGCACTCTTGACACATAGGGGGTTCAGAATTATTAAATATGTAATTATGAGTAAGATTACTGTGTCCTATTGTAAGCCTTGTTATTATAACTTGTTCTCGGCGTGATAGACCTTCGAATCTCATTTTTGACCACGGAGATATGTCAGCTTTAATAGTTTTCAAATGATTTGATCCTTGGAAGTTATTCCAGCTAATATCTTTTTGTTGTGGAAGGTATTTTTTAACATGTTGTTGTAAATCTTTGAGTGTTGTAATAGGTTCAAAGTGGGGATCATATGATTGCTCAATATTTTGATTTCTCAGTAAGCTGCTAGCGGTTCGGTCGGCTACCTCATTACCGGGAATGCCAACATTACTTGGTATCCAAAAAAAGGTTACTTTTATGTCTAAAGTTTCATTTAGCACGTTTAAACTTTTTAGCAGGTACTGAAAATTATTTGAGTAGTAGTTTTCTTCTGTGTTCTCAATAAATCGTATAGAGCTTAAAGAGTGTAAATATGATAATTTTCTTTATATATCACCGTGGGATAAGTTATACCATATCCCACTCATTTTAGTTATGTAATGGACTTGTTAGCCCAATGAGTGCTTTAATGAAATTATTACCACACTAGTGCGGTAATGAAATTGACAACTCACAAATCCAAGAAAAGATAATTATTTATTGTTTATAAATATTAATAACACAATTTGAACAGTTATATAAATTAACACCTTCGTTAACACTGGCCGTTTTACTTGTGTGCTTGTACAACTAGAATTAGTAATCGAGACGGTGGCATCAGATTTTTCGGATGAAACTGCTCCATTCTTCCCCAAAATTTGGACAGCGATTTTCTTCTTATTCTCAGCGGAAGTCTGTATATAGCCTTCCGCAACGGAATCAGAACGCCATCCACCGTGCCTTTTTATGTCGCGGAGATCTGCTCCTGCATTTGCCAACATTGTAGTGGAGGTGCGCCGGAAACAATGACCAGTAAATTCCTTTGCATCAGGCAACCCCAAAAACTCTGCAATTATTTTCGGCATGCTTCCTATTGTATTTATCCCAATAGGTTGATTCGTGCATCGACCATTTCTGTATGCCAGAAAAAAACGATCATTGGAGCAAATTTTAGGACGAAGTTTCACGTAATTTCTGACAGTCTGAACTAGATTAATACCATCAATATTTCCAACCGTTATAAAAAATTCTCTACTTGTATTAGTTTTGGTATCCGGAATTACGACTCTAAAACATGATCCTTCATCTATGACGTTGCTTATCCTCAGAAATGTAAGCTCCTCTCTTCTGCATCCACCCGCCAAACCAAAAATCAAAACAACCTGAAAATTATTATACGTTACAAGTTACAACCAATAAAATACATGATTACCTTGTATATGACTAACCTTCATGCATAAATATTTCTCGTTCCCTGCTGTCTGCAGGAATCTAACAGTATCTTCTCTGTTTAGAACTTTAGACTTTTTAGGTTTATAACCTTTTGCTATATTTTTCAGCAAATCTGTGAGATTGACATATTTTTTTATATCAATGCGCTTCTTGATCGATATTTCCGTCTTCAGCATCGAGTAGTAACACCAAAGGGATGAGGGCTTCTGGCTGTTACTTAGTTCTTTAAAATATACTAGTACTGCCTTTTCGCTGGTAATGTTCTCTATGTTTTTCAAAATGCACCACTGCTCATATTTTTTAAATGCCAATTCATATTTGGCTCCAGATTTTGATGGGACAAGTCCGGATATTACATTATTTGCTTCTTCCTCAATACTTACGGGCACATCGGACGTTTTTTCTTCAGAAGAACAGCCTGGCAAACTCATTTTCGAAGAAAATCACAACAAAACGGTTTGGCATCAGAAAAATTTATTTAGAATAACAGTTTGTTGTTATTCGGTAACTGAGACACGATCATAGACTACTAACGCTTTTCTGTGATTTTCAAACAAAATAGATCCTATCGTCATCTTGATTAATTTATTTTTTTATCAAAATGATGCTATTTTGAAATAATTTTAACGGTGATATATAAAACTTTGTACGATATTCGTGGGGTACTACATTATTAACGCACTATGTGATTACCCTAACTCGCCCTACGGGCTCGTAGGGTAATTCACAATACGTACGTTAATAATGTCTATACTCCACTTATATCGTAAATAACTATTATAGTCTGTTGTTGGTTATTAGGTGATACCAGTATATTAATTATTTCTTCAAGAGCTGTTATAATAGCACAATATTCTGCAGTAAAAATACTGTTGAATGATGGTATAATTTTACTTAAATTATTATTAAATATTAAAGGACAAGTTATTTAAACAATTAATTGAAAGTATGAAGTACAAATTGTATACTTCTAAACATATATAACTTTATTAATCGTTTCCTAAAGGGTACTGAAGAATAATTTAAATATATTTTAAAAGCATATAATAATAATTATTTGTCAGAGGAAAGCACTTCTTTCCCCCACTCGAGCTCGAAGTTTACCTCATGCGCGAAAGTGGAAAAAGCGCCTTCTTTTCATGTTAGACACAATATTTCTTTCACGACATGATTTAAAACACGATTTGCTTGGACCGTAAATACACTTTAAGAAAAGTTTAGTACAATAAGGATAATAATAATAATAATAATAATAATAATAAATGTTTATTTGTTGCAAGAAAAAGAAATCTTATACAAATGTTGACAACCATTTTACATTTTATGTTTGTAACTATTTATACCTATTACAAAATTAGGAGTGAATATATTTACCTTTAATTTACATACATATAACTACTTAATAATTTTCACTAATTATATACATGCACACAAATTTTATTGATATGACTTATATAATACATCTTAATACATATTTCTATTGGGGGCAAAACATTTTTTTTAAATTAAATTTAGTATTATTCGTTCATACAGAAGTATCTTAGTTTTAATGCATTTACAGTATAGTAAAATATATTAGACAGTTTTTCTGGGCATAGATTAGTAAATAAATTCTGTATGTTTTCTTCAGATAAGTTTGGTATATATTTGCGTAAATAGTGCTTTCTGATTGGTGAATAAATAGGGCAAGTTAAAAAGAAATGAGACAAGTTTTCGTGCTGGTGGAGGTTGCAGATTGTACATTCTTCTGTCGTGTTTATTTCGTATTTTATGTTTTTATAATATATAGTTAATTTATTTTTATTAGCTACCCGGATTTGTGTTATTCCTCACTATTTCGCAGGAAGGAAGTAACATTTCTGTATTTTCCTCTCTGGAGAGGAAAACATTTCGGGAGAAGAAAATTGAGCTTTCTATGCATGTCGCGAAAAAAATATATTTATAAATAAATTATTATTAACAGACAAGTTTATTTAAAAACAATTAATTGAAGGTATGAAGTAGAAAATGGATATTTCTAAACATACATTACTCTATTATGCGTGTCCTAAAGGGCACTAAAGGATAATTTGAATATAATTTAAAAGCATATAACGTAATATATTTACAAATAAATTATTATTAACGGACAAGTTTATTTAAAGAAATGAACATATGAATTAGAAAATGAATATTTCTAAACATACATAATATTATTATGCGTGTCCTAAAGGATATTGAAGGATAATTTCAATATAATTTAAAAGTATATAACATAATATATTTATAAATAAATTGTTATTAAAGGACAAGTTTATTTAAACAATTAAATGAAGGTATGAATTAGAAAATGTATACTTGTAAACATACATAACTTTATTATGCGTGTCCTAAAGGGTACTGAAGGATAATTTAAATATAAATTAAACGTATATAACATAATATATTTATAAATTAATTATTATTAACGGACAAGTTTATTTAAACAATTTATTGAAGGTATGAATTAGAAAATGTATACTTCTAAACATACATAATTTTATTATGCGTGTCCTAAAGGGTACTGAAGGATAATTTAAATATAATTTAAACGTATATAACATAATGTATTTATAAATAAATTATTATTAACGAACAAGTTTATTTAAACAATTTATTGAAGGTATGAATTAGAAAATGTATACTTCTAAACATACATAACTTTATTATGCGTGTCCTAAAAAGTACTGAATGATAATTTAAATATAATTTAAACGTATATAACATAATATATTTATAAATAAATTGTTATTAAAGGACAAGTTTATTTAAACAATTAAATGAAGGTATGAATTAGAAAATGTATACTTGTAAACATACATAACTTTATTATGCGTGTCCTAAAGGGTACTGAAGGATAATTTAAATATAAATTAAACGTATATAACATAATATATTTATAAATTAATTATTATTAACGGACAAGTTTATTTAAACAATTTATTGAAGGTATGAATTAGAAAATGTATACTTCTAAACATACATAATTTTATTATGCGTGTCCTAAAGGGTACTGAAGGATAATTTAAATATAATTTAAACGTATATAACATAATGTATTTATAAATAAATTATTATTAACGAACAAGTTTATTTAAACAATTTATTGAAGGTATGAATTAGAAAATGTATACTTCTAAACATACATAACTTTATTATGCGTGTCCTAAAAAGTACTGAATGATAATTTAAATATAATTTAAACGTATATAACATAATATATTTATAAATTAATTATTATTAACGGATAAGGTTATTTAAACAATTTATTGAAGGTATGAATTAGAAAATGTATACTTCTAAACATACATAATTTTATTATGCGTGTCCTGAAGGGTACTGAAGGATAGTTTAAATATAATTTAAACGTATATAACATAATGTATTTATAAATAAATTATTATTAACGGACAAGTTTATTTAAACAATTTATTGAAGGTATGAATTAGAAAATGTATACTTCTAAACATACATAACTTTATTATACGTGTCCTAAAGGATATTGAAGGATAATTTCAATATAATTTAAAAGTATATAACAATATATTTATTAATAAATTATTATTAACGGACATGTTTGTTTAAACTAAGTACCTAGTTGATTGTATGTTTCTAATTATGCATATATAATTTTATTTTGTCTAAAAGAATACTCAACCAGGATAAGGTTATTTAAACAATTTATTGAAGGTATGAATTAGAAAATGTATACTTCTAAACATACATAACTTTATTACACGTGTCCTAAAGGATATTGAAGGATAATTTCAATATAATTTAAAAGTGTATAACATAATATATTTATAAATAAATTGTTATTAACGGACAAGTTTATTAAAACAATTAATTGAAGGTATGAATTAGAAAATGTATACTTCTAAACATACATAATTTTATTATGCGTGTCCTGAAGGGTACTGAAGGATAATTTAAATATAATTTAAACGTATATAACATAATGTATTTATAAATAAATTATTATTAACGGACAAGTTTATTTAAACAATTTATTGAAGGTATGAATTAGAAAATGTATACTTCTAAACATACATAATTTTATTATGCGTGTCCTGAAGGGTACTGAAGGATAGTTTAAATATAATTTAAACGTATATAACATAATGTATTTATAAATAAATTATTATTAACGGACAAGTTTATTTAAACAATTTATTGAAGGTATGAATTAGAAAATGTATACTTCTAAACATACATAACTTTATTACACGTGTCCTAAAGGATATTGAAGGATAATTTCAATATAATTTAAAAGTGTATAACATAATATATTTATAAATAAATTGTTATTAACGGACAAGTTTATTAAAACAATTAATTGAAGGTATGAATTAGAAAATGTATACTTCTAAACATACATAATTTTATTATGCGTGTCCTGAAGGGTACTGAAGGATAATTTAAATATAATTTAAACGTATATAACATAATGTATTTATAAATAAATTATTATTAACGGACAAGTTTATTTAAACAATTTATTGAAGGTATGAATTAGAAAATGTATACTTCTAAACATACATAATTTTATTATGCGTGTCCTGAAGGGTTCTGAAGGATGGTTTAAATATAATTTAAACGTATATAACATAATGTATTTATAAATAAATTATTATTAACGGACAAGTTTATTTAAACAATTTATTGAAGGTATGAATTAGAAAATGTATACTTCTAAACATACATAACTTTATTATACGTGTCCTAAAGGATATTGAAGGATAATTTCAATATAATTTAAAAGTGTATAACATAATATATTTATAAATAAATTGTTATTAACGGACAAGTTTATTAAAACAATTAATTGAAGGTATGAATTAGAAAATGTATACTTCTAAACATACATAATTTTATTATGCGTGTCCTGAAGGGTACTGAAGGATAATTTAAATATAATTTAAACGTATATAACATAATGTATTTATAAATAAATTATTATTAACGGACAAGTTTATTTAAACAATTTATTGAAGGTATGAATTAGAAAATGTATACTTCTAAACATACATAACTTTATTATACGTGTCCTAAAGGATATTGCAGGATAATTTCAATATAATTTAAAAGTGTATAACATAATATATTTATAAATAAATTGTTATTAACGGACAAGTTTATTAAAACAATTAATTGAAGGTATGAATTAGAAAATGTATACTTCTAAACATACACAACTTTATTATTCGTGTCCTAAAGGGTACTGAAGGATAATTTAAATATAATTTAAAAGTATATAACAATATATTTATAAATAAATTATTATTAACGGACATGTTTATTTAAACTAAGTACCTAGTTGATTGTATGTTTCTAATTATGCATATATAATTTTATTTTGTCTAAAAGAATACTCAACCAGTATATATTTGTCAGATTAGTTTGTTGTTTATCAATTTATTTTAATTTTATCTTCTATAATGTGAAATTAGCGCCATCTATTATATTTTTCCTATATCTCTATCGTTAATGTTATTTGTTCAATGTTTGAAACTTAATTTAATTATTTTACGAGTATATTAAAATTTATTTATAAATGATGAAAAGGGAAGTAAAATAAATCATAAAATTATTTAGAATGATGTATTTTCATAAAATAGATATTAAAACTAAACATAGTTGGCCTTGGTTTTACAACTGAAATGTTTGTTCACAACTGCATTGGAAAAAAAATCGGCTGCTAAAATCGGCTGCTAATTTCCCTCTCATGAAGAAGTACCCAGAATAAAAAAATATCTATATTTAATAAATCGTTTGTAGTACATATTAATATGTTTTAAACATTTTTTCTTTTAATAATTATTTCTACACTCTCTTTTTCGACTCTACTTAAAATTTCGGTCTTCGTATTTTAGATCAAAAGTTTAAAAATATTTTATTTATATATTTCACTGTAGCATACCGTGCTCATATTTATTCCATACATCATACATTTAATCATTAATCTTCTCATCCTTACAACTGGCTTTTATTTACAATTTACTCAATATTTTGTACTTAATAATTCAGCTTTATGATACTAGTATTTATAAATAATTACCTTTTTTAAATTTATTACATTTGTAAACCATACATTTTGATTTCATAGTTTATTGATTTTGTATTAACTCAGAGGATTTTACAAGTGCAAAACAAAAGGTTTGATTACATAAATATTAATTTTAAAATACTACCAGGAGTGCACAATGTAGATTTAAATACGATTAAAAGAGTTGCGCGCTAATGTAGTACCCAAAGTTCCACTGTTGCCAAGTGTACGAAGTTCAGAATGTCGCTGGAATGAAACTCTAGAGTATACATTGTATATACGCCGGACGACACTAGCGCCGCAAGTGGAATTTTTTTGAACTACAAAAAATATACATTTTCCATTCCACTATCATTATGACGTCCGGTATTCGCTCCGTGCGAAGACATGGTAGGGGGAACGAAATCGATGCCAGCGACAGCTGCGGATAATTCAGGCATTTTAGGGCGATGTTTTTGTACTTTCGGTATATCAAATACATGTGCCAAATAAAATGAGTAACCGAAGTTGCTGTGTTGTGAATTGTAAAAACACTAGCCGAAAAAACAAATGTAAATTTTATAAATTTCCGGTTGCAAAGTGGAAAATCAACCAAAGAAATAAATGGATAGCTGCAATAAAAAGGCAAAAGTAAGTACTAACATAACCTTTATTTTTGTAATAGTAACACTGAAAATAGCAGACATCCTAAATTTATAGGTTTTTTTTTAAATAAATTAATATTTTAAAAAGATAATTTAAAAAGTTGCACTTTTTCATGTATATTTTACCCAATTTTTTTTTAAAAAAATTCAATTTCTTTATTTAATACCAAAAAAATGTTTGATGTCTGTTACATTCAGTGTCATAATAATAGAATCATGTATACATGTCGTATAAGAGAATTTATTAATGATTTTTTTTTTTATCAAGTGTCGATGGATCGCCGTGGTATCCCAAACCACATGATTATATTTGTAGTGATCATTTCATTGGAGGCAAAAAAGCTGAAGAAGAGGCTAGCCCTAGCTACGTACCTACAACATTTCCTTCAATTTACAAAACTCCAAAAATGAATGAATCAGCAGCTTTAAGCAGGTAAATAAATATATGGAAATAATATAATATTAATATTTTATAAAACGCAGTAAAATTATAAAAAATTAAACTGTAATATAAACACACTGATTTTTCCAGACACAAGCGTTTTATGGACCGTCGGATAAAAACAACATTACCATCGACAACTACTACAGGGTCACGAGTAATTGAATCTGTTGAAATAGTCACAGAAAATCCACCTGTTATATTATTTCCACAAAAAGTGGACCAAGAATGCCAAGTAAACATTATCTAACACTCTGATGTTAATTCTCTAACATTTATTTGCAATAGATACATCAATGACGAAATATGTGATGTAGAAATTCAAACAGAATTTGTTGAGGATTCCAGATCGAAAAAAAATTGTAGTAATAAAAAATTCGTAAACAAAGAATGTGGCACGCCTCATAAAATTTTTGTTAATCAAGAAATTCAAACAGATAATAAAATTTTTACTGGATTCTCATCAATTACAAAAAATGAACAACTTATTGATCTTGCTGGTGTAACATTCGAAAATTTTTATTGAAAAGAGTGTGTACGCCTGGAAAATTCATAGTATCTAAAGAAGATAGACTGTTAATATTCTTAATGAAAATGAAAACAGGGTTAACATTCTCAGCACTAGGTGTATTGTTCAATGTTCACAGAACGACAATTTCAAGAATTTTTTTCGAAGTTTTGCAGTACTTAGCTGGTGCAACAAGAAATTTGGTATTTTGGCCAGATATATACGCTGTACAAGAAACAATGCCTGAATGTTTTCATCCTGAATACAGTAACACCAGAGTTATAATCGATTGCACAGAATTTCGGATTGAAATTCCCACAACTGTAGATAATCGTGTTTTTACGTATTCTCAATATAAAAAAAAACTTTACTGCTAAAGTTCTTATTGGTATTACTCCAGGAGGCTTCATTTGTTTAAAATCAAAAGTAGCTGGAGGACGGAAGTCTGATTCTCAAATAACAATTGAATCAGGATTGTTGGATTTATTAGAAGATGATGACGTTGTTTTGGCTGACAAAGGCTTCCCGGAAATTAAAACAGTGATTGATGCAAGCGGTAAAAAAGTGCAAATGGTTATGCCACCGTTTTTAGAAAAAAAAACTGAATTTTCAACTGAAGAAACTAAAGAAACATACAGTGTAGCAAGAGTTAGGATTCACGTAGAAAGAATTATGCAGCGATTAAGGACTTATCAAATATTGAATAAAATTCCTGAAAATTTATTTCACTGCATAGATGACATCATGCACATCTGTTGTGTTTTAGTCAATTTGCAACCTCCAATTATTTCAAATAAAAAAGATAAAGGAAATGGTGATTAAAATAAGATATAATGTATTTATCAATATAAATTTTAATACTCAAAAAACTTTGCTTTATAACATTTATGTAACAAAATATAAAATTCTTTTCTTAACTAATCTGTAATTAACATGTATATTATAAAAAATATATGATTATTTTATTATATTGCTAATATCACTTTCTGTAAAATATCGCTTTTGGAACATTGCTTCTTTCTTATTGTCATCAAAATTCAAAATATCAGTTTCAGTATTGTCATACATATTTGTTAGTGTTTTATTTCCGTTAATGTTATCAGCAGTTTCAGCAATAGGGTAGTTGCGCATTTTAAAATTTATTTATTTTCTGAAAGAATTGTTCAAGTTATTCACTTTAATACATGTTTTACGACTGGCAACTGTATATTTTCAAAATATATATTTTTTAAAAAATATTCTTATTTCAAATTTCCCGTGTGTGACGTGTATTTTTAATACCAATCACAGTCTTTCTTGCCCTAGCGGTACACCCTCGGTAGTACACAAGTACATTCTGTACGCAATACTACTATTTTTTATCTAAAAAGATTTATATTTTCACACAAATTCATTAGTTTCATTACCTTGTCTTAAATTTGCTGATACAGAAAAGAAAAATAAAATATGATTTTAACACGAATCAGGCGTGCAACTGCGTCCAACACGTAAAACATAGGTTAAAAGTCACTAAAAATGACATGTATACATTCCCTGAGTGTGTGGCCACCTTCTGGCGAAATTATGAAGTTTATCTATATAAGAATTAAACATCTTGAAAATATCTGGTATTCAAGTAAATAATTATAAAATAAACGTACTGTTAAATAATACTTTTGTATCTGTTATTTTACTTTTAGAATTATACTGTAAATATTTGTATGATATAATTAAAACATAATTCAACTTGTTCGCTTTGTCGTAGTATTACAAGCTTATATGAGTCATATAGACTTGGTCGAACTATATAATTATTAAAAGTCTACGTCACAAGAATTCCACCGCGAACTTTATTTATGGAAATTATGAATGAAAAGTTTTATATTTTCTAATAATTTGTACATTAATATGTTTAGAATTAGTTTATATTTCATAATTAACAGGAAAAAACAACATTTATTTTTTTCGCAACTACCCTATTGATGCCGTACATAAAGCAGGTAAATAGAGTTGAAAATAAAAATTTTCGCTTTTTAAAATAACTGTTCGTAAAAATTCTTCATCTCGATGTACTTGCACCAAACAACTACCATTTTGCACTGGTGAATACACAAAAAGATCACAGACAGTCATCCCACTTACATACATTTGGATTTGTATTTGCGTGTAATAAGGATGAGTCTTTTTTAATATTAACACATCGTCAGTAAATTGTAAGTACTTTACGTTACATGACTTATCAACTAAATTAATCACAGTTTTTTTATCACATGATATAGGGCATTTAAATTCTACTTATTTGAAATACATCCATCTTCTACAACAACACCATCAAGACTCGCACAGAGCCAAGGCTGAAATTTACAAACTACTACACCAACACGCTTTACAGTGCAATTATAAAGTAGTTCATATTGTTGTTTTGCATGAGATTCATGTATTAAACCATATCTCATAGAAGTACAATTAACTTTTTTAGGGTGTAAAATATCTGATACCAGACTTTCGATACTTTTTTTTTGACCGTACTTTAATACTGTGCACATTTGTACTAGCAGAAAATCTTAACCGTCTAGCTTTGTACCATTCATTACAAGAAGATTGTTCTAAAGTTTTACAGCACAAATTAACGATATTTTCCTCGGACAATACAATATTTTTAACATAAAAATCTTTTATATTCATTTCCATTTCATAATCATATTTATACACTGAATGATCTTCACAAAAAATAAAAAAAATATTAATACATTCGGCACAGTCTTCTTTTTCTAGATTAATTTACACTTGCTTCAATAATGAATTCATAACATTTTTTACTGTATGAATATTATTTTTTTCTAAATTCTTTTTCAAAATCTGTTTCAATGGAGAATCTGTAACTAATTCAGAGATCTGCACTTCTTGAGGCTCATGTAGCTGTTTGTATTTATGAGGTGCCATTTTTTCGAAATATTCTCCTTTGGAATATTTATTTTTGGCAAATTGTCGTGCACTCGGTTTTCCCCACTGTTGTTCACTACTTGTTTTTGATGCACTTTCTTCATTATTAATGAAGTAAATTAATCAGCAATGTGTTTGCACTTTTTGCTTTGATTATAAACGCAATTACATTGCACGTCAGTGACGCATCGCCCCCATTTATCTGAAATAAAAATAATAAAATTTAATTAAATTATTCTAATATTACTATTTGATGCGATATAAATACTTAAATTTCAAATTACATTTAAAGATGTAGTGTAAGGTGTCGCATGAACTGATGCTTGTCTGATGACACGCGATTTGATTAAATAACTTTCGTTATTTTTTCGATCTTCTTCAACATCCCTTACATGTTCAGCAAGGACCAGATTTTTGCCTTTGATTATTGTCTGCGGCTGGAATGCAATTTTATGACTGATTGATTGAAATCCTGTTTTAATAATTATATCCATGTTTTATTTGAAACTAAAAATGAAGGAAATATATATTAATTTAATAAATATATAACAATTTAGTTACGAAATAATTATTTTTTTTTCACCTTTATTTATTGTTATTATTTAATGGTAGTTTTTGCTACACTCTAATATACTTAACCAAACTTTCATCGAGTTTTAAGCTATTTATTTCTTGATAACATTTACATTTTTAGCTGAACATATAAAAATATATATGGGGTCCCGTGGCCGCGTGCCTGAGTGTCTGGTCGCGAACCTGGGGGAACCGGGTTCGATCCCAACTGACGCCAAATATTTCCAATTTTAAATGGCACAAAAGTGACCCCTGTGGTGCACTCTCCACGCCAGCTATGAGTGCCCGTGAGGTGACGCCTGGTAAGCGCCCACACGGTAAAATATATCGTCATCATTACCGATGTCTACATGTGTTGTAGATACTGGCACACCCAGAAATGGGTAATATGCCGTGATGATATATTTATTTTTTATTTATTTATTTATTTATAAAAATATATAATTGAAATGAGTGAATATAATTTTTACCTGTTTTAAACATCCACAGAGTTTTATTAAAATACGAAATTAAACTTTTTAATTGGAAAATACCAATACAATATATTGCTAACATAGCGCCCTTTAGTTCACATATAACGTAGCGCTGCAGTCACGCACGGAGCGAATAGGGACGTCTTATGCACAAGGACGTCACTATGAATGTAGAAAATTACACAGGGGACGCCACAATGGTAGTGGGATGTAAATATATATATCTACCGCCAAAATCATTGTTTGAAATACTGTGAAATGTAAAATATGGTGATATTTTAAATGTAAATACTAAACCATAAATATCTTAAATTCATGGTGAACCTCTAAAGGCAGATATGTATAATTTATATTTATAAATATAAATTCGTAAATCTAAATTTGTAAATTAAATCCAACATAAATCAGCCTTTAGCCTTGGATTCTTATACGGTGAAATCCTTATTATGGCTAAGGTATATTTATGATGACTTCGCTGTTTGGACCCATGGACGTCAAAACTTATCAATCTTTATGTACTACTTAAGTGACATCCAAGAAAATATTAAGTTCGACGTAGAAATTGAAGAAAATGACATTGTTCCTTTCCTGAAAGTATTTACTGAATGAAGAGAAGATGAATCTTTTCTACATTCAATCTATAGGAAACCCAGAAATCTAATCAACATATTGATAACAAATCACACCACCATCTTTCCCAGATATGTAGCACTAATAAATGCTTAAAGAGAAGAGCTTCAGGTATTTGCCATCCTGACAAATTAGAAGAAGAGATGTAAGAATATAAAAAATATTTATATGAAGAATGGATATTCTAATTCTTCAATCGAAATATGTATAAACCCAAAACCAATAAACAATGCTAATGAAAGGAACATAATGTATTACCTCGCTTCCTTATATTGAAAATATCACGAATAATAATTTCTTTGTAAGAAAACCATGAAGATTTTGATTTCTCCAGATATTAAACTTCTACATATTTTGAACCAAGTAAAAGGTATCATCCCTCTTCACTCATTAGAGATTTATCAGATTCCGTATGTCTGTGGGAAAGTTGTCATCGGCCAGACTGGTAGAACGATTTATATAACATTGAATGAACACCAACGATCTATCAGATTGAACCAGCCTAGAAAATCTTCAGTTGCTGTGCATGCCCTGGAGGAATTTCACCAAAATAAATACCAAGGAACCAGAATTATTGCAAGATCAACACGTCGCAAGAACAAATTAATTGAAGACCTCATTGCAATAACCGTCCATGAAACATTTAACAATTTTTGATCTGAAATATTTTTACTGAGAAAAAATCTCTTTATTGTTGAGTACAACAACCGCAGACGTATTGCTTATCATTTTAGATTTATAAGTATATATGTGATTAGTCGATTACAAAAACCGTTATATTATATGCGTGGATTATTTTTTTATAATCATCTTAAATCGGATCTTTTAGTTCCTTTTGTTGCAATGGACGGCCAGTTGTTTAATTAAACGTAATGAAATATATAGAAATTTTCATGTTAATTACATTTTTGCACATGGACTGTTGTTGCACTGAGCTTTTTAATTAGAGAATTCAAGGAGATTTTTGAAACTAAGAATAAGAATCTGTCGTTACTACGGTTTAGAATCGAGTGAAGCATGCTTTAAATGTTACTACTTACTTTATTATTACTTATGTTTATCCCTGAAGAATTGTATTGAAAATGTCGGCAAAAATCCTGAAATGATACAAACACATATATTACTAACTTATAATAAAAAGTGCGATGAGAAATTATCCTAGAAAATGTAGCTTGGTGGTGAACAGATAAATTTAATTTATTTGTTCCTAATTACTATTTTTGAAAGTAAAATTATTTTATTAAAAGAAGTTATTCGTAATACCATAATACCAGTAACAATTTAATAATGGTAATACACGAATAGGTCCAATTATTTAACTCTGTGGGTACATTTTATTATGGAGGTAGATACAAGAAAGTAAGAATTCTTCGGACTTGCAGTCAATTAATACAATTTATTCACGCCGACGTTTCGATTATACAATAGTCTTCTTCAGAGCTCTAAAATATGATACAAAAGCGAAATAGTAACATATGAACACAAAATAAATATAAATTACAAAAACTATAAAATACAAACTTACAAACTGGTCAAGTCGAAAAAAGGAAACCACATGTGGATAACAGAACATACAACACGGACAATTAAAAAAATAAATAAATAAATATGAATAAATAAATAAATAGTTAAAAACAACATATCACAGAGAGAAAATCGTCAAAAAATTAAAAACTTGTCTTGGATGAGTACAATACATATGGAAATAAAATAAGTATAGTAACGTATAAAAATTTATGAATAATCAAAGTTGAGGACTAATGAGGATAATTTTAGATTAATTACTTCAGGACCAATAGATGAGTGGGTATGAGAACTCTGATGTGGGACGGCGAACTCCTTGATGGCAGATGATTTGGTGTGCATCCGTGTAAATTTTAATATTGTGTTGATTTTAATTTTATATTTTTAGTTTGTTTTTAATATTAATTAAATTATTGTATGCTAAGATGTTCAATATCTGTTTGTGAATTAATGTTGTTTTATGAACAACATCTCTAACGTTAACCGTTTATGTAGATTTGATTTCAATGCTAAAATTTTAGTGTTATTAAAATCAAATTCATGTTTATTGCTTTTAGCGTGTTCTACTAACGCACATTTTATATTTCTATTATTATTGTTGGAGTTTCTTTTATGTTCATCAAGGCGTATTTTTAAATATCTTTTAGTTTGACTTGTATATACCTTATTACAATTTTTACATGGAATTTTATATATTAGATTGGATTGTATTTCTTTCTTTGTTGTGTCTTTTATTACGGTAAATAAATTTTTAACAGTTTTATGTTGTTTACAGGCTATGTTTAACTCCAGTTTTTGTTTCATCAATTTTTTAAATTTTGGCGTTAGTTCTTTTATATACGGTAACGATATATATCTAACTTCATTAATATTGTTTTTATGTTCGACACATATACCTATTAACTAATATATTGCGGATCCTTTGCTTTTCTTGAAGGAAACACTGTGAAATGGAAATATCATTTCTGCATAAGTCTATCTCACACAAACACCCAACCGCGAATTATGCGTATGCTCGGAAATCTTGATTACTATTGGCTAACGCTGACAGCGTCGCTGGCTGGGCTGCGTTCCAAAATCCACAATATTTTCAAATGTAGTTGCTCACGATTCTCAACATATGAAAGTAATTTGTCTTCTTGAGGAAGAAAACATGCTTTTGGTTGAAAATAAACATAAGTAAATACGTTGGCGTGTATTACGAGCATACTTTTATAATAAAAGCGCTTTTATGGAGCGTATTTTCACATTATATTGAGGAGAGTGCTCCATAAAAGCGCTTTTATTACGGGCTTGACATTAATGTTGTACTTATAAGTAGTTTTGTTAGTTTTATAAAATTATTTTTAATTTAGTTTCAATTTTTTACTTCAACAAAACTCTCATTCGTTCCAAAACACAACACTTCATACTCTACGCCAAAACTCGGTATTCCTGGTTTTGGAACGCTGCCCTGGTGATGCAGCGAGCACATGGTTGGGTGTTTGTGTGAGATAGACTTATGCAGAAATGATATTTCCATTTCACAGTGTTTCCTTCAAGAAAAGCAAAGGATCCGCAATATATTAGTTAATAGGTAGGTATATGGTTGCAGCACGTGGTTTACGAAACCATTTCGTGTCTATTGAGTTTTCTTCATTATAGAATAATAAAATATCTAGGAATGGAATCTGCTTATTTTGCTCTTCTTCTATGGTGAATTTATCTTAGGAGGGAAGCTATTAAACTTGTTCAACATGTATTCTATTTGATCCACTTGTATTATGGTAATTATGTCATCTACATATTTTGTAATGAAGCTTATTTCAAAAGGTAACTGTTTCAGCACAGATGTCAACACATAATCCATTACCAAATTGGCAATAATGGGAGAAAGAGGGCTCCCCATACTTGTACCAGAGATTTGTTTGTAGAAGTTTCCATTAAATGAGAAATAGATATTGTTGTACCAGAATCTAATAAGTTCTAAAAACATATTCAGCGGAATCTTTGTTTTTAAGCTGGTGATGTCCCATTTTTCTGTAATAACCGTTTCTATAAGTTCTAAGGGAATGTTTGTAAATAAAGAAACTACATCAAATGATATAAGTATATGATTATCTGGTATTTTAATCTTTTTTATGTCTTCAATTATGTCATATGAATTTTTGACCAGGTATTCATCTTGTTCTAGATGTTTTAGTATGTCACCAACAAATTTTGATAATTTATATGTTAGAGAATTGATTCCAGCTACAATCGGTACTGCATTTTCAGTTATTAATTGTTTTTTTGTGCTATCATCAATAAAATTGGCTGAATGTAATTTTTTAATGATTAAATTATTTTTATTCAATTTTGATGTTTTAAACTGTCATTATTAACTCCATAGCAACAATTATAAGTAACACTTTTTTCACAAGTGAATTAAATTTTTTTATATATCACCGTGGGATAAGTTATACCATATCCCACTCATTTTAGTTATGTAATGGACTTGTTAGCCCAATGAGTGCTTTAATGAAATTATTACCACACCAGTGCGGTAATGAAATTGACAACTCACAAATCCAAGAAAAGATAATTATTTATTGTTTATAAATATTAATAACACAATTTGAACAGTTATATAAATTAACACCGTTAACACTGGCCGTTTTTACTTGTGTGCTTGTACAACTAGAATTAGTAACCGAGACGGTGGCATCAGATTTTTCGGATGAAACTGCTCCATTCTTCCCCAAAATTTGGACAGCGATTTTCTTCTTATTCTCAGCGGAAGTCTGTATATAGCCTTCCGCAACGGAATCAGAACGCCATCCACCGTGCCTTTTTATGTCGCAGAGATCTGCTCCTGCATTTGCCAACATTGTAGTGGAGGTGCGCCGGAAACAATGACCAGTAAATTCCTTTGCATCAGGCAACCCCAAAAACTCTGCAATTATTTTCGGCATGCTTCCTATTGTATTTATCCCAATAGGTTGATTCGTGCATCGACCATTTCTGTATGCCAGAAAAAAACGATCATTGGAGCAAATTTTAGGACGAAGTTTCACGTAATTTCTGACAGTCTGAACTAGATTAATACCATCAATATTTCCAACCGTTATAAAAAATTCTCTACTTGTATTAGTTTTGGTATCCGGAATTACGACTCTAAAACATGATCCTTCATCTATGACGTTGCTTATCCTCAGAAATGTAAGCTCCTCTCTTCTGCATCCACCCGCCAAACCAAAAATCAAAACAACCTGAAAATTATTATACTTTACAACCAATAAAATACATGATTACCTTGTATATGACTAACCTTCATGCATAAATATTTCTCGTTCCCTGCTGTCTGCAGGAATCTAACAGTATCTTCTCTGTTTAGAACTTTAGACTTTTTAGGTTTATAACCTTTTGCTATATTTTTCAGCAAAGCTGTGAGATTGACATATTTTTTTATATCAATGCGCTTCTTGATCGATATTTCCGTCTTCAGCATCGAGTAGTAACACCAAAGGGATGAGGGCTTCTGGCTGTTACTTAGTTCTTTAAAATATACTAGCAATGCATTTTCGCTGGTAATGTTCTCTATGTTTTTCAAAATGCACCACTGCTCATATTTTTTAAATGCCAATTCATATTTGGCTCCAGATTTTGATGGGACAAGTCCGGATATTACATTATTTGCTTCTTCCTCAATACTTACGGGCACATCGGACCTTTTTCCTCAGAAGAACAGCCTGGCAAACTCATTTTCGAAGAAAATCACAACAAAACGGTTTGACATCAGAAAAATTTATTTAGAATAACAGTTTGTTGTTATTCGGTAACTGAGACACGATCATAGACTACTAACGCTTTTCTGTGATTTTCAAACAAAATAGATCCTATCGTCATCTTGATTAATTTATTTTTTTATCAAAATGATGCTATTTTGAAATAATTTTAACGGTGATATATAAAACTTTGTACGATATTCGTGGGGTACTACATTATTAACGCACTATGTGATTACCCTAACTCGCCCTACGGGCTCGTAGGGTAATTCACAATACGTACGTTAATAATGTCTATACCCCACTTATATCGTAAATAACTATTAAATCACTCTCACATTTTTTTAATTCACTCTGCAACAAATAATTCATTTAAAATAACATTATGCACGAAATTAACACTTACCATAGTATTTATCAGACATTATCAGCCATTTTCATTATTTTTCACGGCACAAATGACAGACAATAATCTTTTTAAATAGATGACTTGACATCTATCACTGACGATTGTCATGATTAGTTTTTTGTTTTGTCAAAATATTAAATATTATAATAGTTTTTACTACTATATCGTCAAAATTGAATAAAATATTGTACAAACCACATGAGCTAAGAATGTTTATTCCCTCGAAGAATTTAACTCACTCGCCCTTATGGGCTCGTGAGCTAAACTTTCTTCTCATGAATAAACATTACCTTAGCTCACTTGGTGTGTAAATATCTATTATTTTGTAGTTTCTTAGTAAGATCCTCTTCTATAGGTTGGTAAACAGTGTTATCGTTTAATAAAATTGACATCTTTTTTTCATAATCTTGTTTTTTAATGGCGACTGTTTTCTTTGTTTTGTCTGATTTTATTATTAGTGTCTCTTTATTATTTTTTTAAAATGTTTTAGTTTTATTATAGATATTTTTAGTTATTTGTTCATGTCTCGGTAGATTATTTGGTTTATTTAAATAATTAGTCATTATATTAGTGAATTCTGCTCTGCAATTATTTTTCAAATCTGCATCCTGTGTACTGCTAAGTGCAAATTTTACATCAGCAATAATATTGTAATTTGGAATATCTGTTTTATCTATGGGAATATTATGTTTAGGTCCTAATGATGGTAAATGTTGTACGTCCTCTGGAAACTCAGTGTCTGTGAGATTTGTGAACCAATCTTCTTCTTTTGTTGTCCTAGTTGTTGTTACTTGTTGTGTTTTTAACTGATTGATTTTATTTTGTTGTTTAATTTCTATTTTTTTTATTTAATATTGTGTAATTATGATGCAATATGTTATAAATAGAATGTAACAACGTTTCAGAAATTTGATTTTTTAAACCTCCTTATATGTATTGTACTCATCCAAGACAAGTTTTTAATTTTTTGACGATTTTCTCTCTGTGATTTGTTGGTTTTAACTATTTATTTATTTATTCATATTTATTTATTTATTTTCTTAATTGTCCGTGTTGTATGTTCTGTTATCCACATGTGGTTTCCTTTTTTCAACTAGACCATTCTGTAAGTTTGTATTTTATAGTTTTTGTAATTTATATTTATTTTGTGTTCATATGTTACTATTTCGCTTTTGTATCATATTTTAGAGCCCTGAAGAAAACTATTGTATAGTCGAAATGTCGGCGTGAATAAATTTTATTAATTGACTGCAAGTCCGAAGAATTCTTACTTTCCTGTATCTACCTCCATCCTAATACAGTCGAATATTGATTTTTCAACATTTTATTATGTTCTTAAAAAAATCCATCAAATTCATATTTATAGGTAAATTGTTTTAACCAGTTTCAAAAAATTAACAAACTTGTTAAATATTAGGCCGGATATTCTAGTATAAATATTGATCAAGTTATAAGGCAAAGTAAAATTGTTATTTTGTTTATTATTCAATATTTATACTATAATACGAGCATTAATAGTGTCTTAATGTATATATATATATATATATATATATATATATATATATATATATATATAGTTTTGTTATTTATCATGGCCTACTGTTTTGCGTTACGTTAATTAAAATTTATTTAATTTTCAAATGAATTTTTCTCAATATTTTTGTTATGTAAGCACATTAAGTATTTATATGGTTGAATTCAGAAAAAATACTCTGTCGAATGAGCCTAAAAAATGTATAATATCCCATAAAAAAATATATAACTTTAGTTTGTAACTTGAGAACTAGTTTTTGTTTTCTTCAATAAGTGAATGTCCCTCTTGATCTATTGCAACTTTTATTTGAATTATTTTCTTCTATTCCTAATAATCAAGAAAATAATTGGGGTGTCCCATATCCGTGAAACATCCTGTATATATATATATATATATATATATATATATATATATATATATATATATATATTTACATCCCGCTATCATTGCTGCGTCCTTTCATGGCTAGGACATTGTGGCAACCACTGAAAGGAATAGAGATAGGCTTCGACCTTATAAAGTATATCTACTTATTTTTCCCCCTGATTATGAATTTCGGTTCAAATTTCAATAAAGTTGATTTACAACGATATACGTTTCCGTTCATATGACGACATTATGAGCTCCTCCATATCCATACTGAGTGAATCCGGCGTCCACAGTATATACTTCATACATAATCAGTACTTATGACGTCCAATTTGTATATTTTTATTCATATTACCGTTACAGTGACGTCCAGCAGCGTTGCCAATATTAAATACATTATTCTGATAGAAACCAAAGCACACTCTTTCACAACAATATGCAAAGTGCAGAGCATAAACAAGTAACAATAACAAAATTGAATGTTTCTGAATTTATCAATTTAAAACTAATTTATTCTCTGATAAAATTACAAAATGTGTAACGAAATATTGGAAATTTAAATAAAATTAACCACTTTATGGAATAACAACAATATAATTCATTACAATCACCGCCGAGATATCCGTTAATACATTTTATCTATTATATTCTATGTATTTTTTCAAGAAACACTATTAAAAGCTTGTATAAGTAATACTTCCGATATACACTAAAAACTAATGAGCTCTTCCCACATTAGTATAGAATGGGTATCCAAAATTTCAAAATATTCTGATTGATGGTATTTGAGTAATCGTGTCCACAAAATACACACACGCACGCACGCACGCACGCACACACAAAAGCAATCGTTTGGATGCACTTTGGCTATTTTTGCAATAAATTCAAATTTTTATGAAATTTATAATAATAAGCTTATTATTAATATTCAATTCCGGTTTTAATACACTTATTCTGAGCAAATATGTATTTGTTCAACAAATTATTTTTCATAAGTTAATAAAATAGTGAAAACAAATGAAAAGCAGCCGTTAGAATTCACTTCGGCTATTTTTGCAATAAATTGAAATTTTTACGGATATTACAATAATAGACATATTATTAATTTACTTATCTGCGTTTCTTTCTAAGTTTGCACATAGATTGCAATAAAAATACGATGTTTTTAAAAGTTATTACTTTTGATTATTTATATTGTTACATATCTCACTAGCGCATATAATAAAATTTTTCAAATTACAATATAATAAAAATAAAAATCTAATGTGGCCAACACAAAACCTCCCGCTATTTAATTTTTATTAATTTAAATACATACCTACGTATTTGCGAACGCTGGAAACTGTTCCATTGCAGAAAACTATTGCTTTATTTACTATTTTCTTTTTAAAATGTCACTATTATTAATTTGAAGTGATTAGTTTTTTGACAGTTACATTTACTGTCAGTTACATTCATTTGAAATATGACCTGTGTAACAAAGGAATTGTGTTTGTCTTAGGCTTCGCGACTAATAAAAAAAATTATTTTTAAATTTATCTGTAAATATATAGAAAAAGTATTAATGTATTCCTGTAGAAAATTTAATAATCTTTAATTTTCATAAGACATAAAATGCGAAAAAATTGCATTTAATGGTATTTTTTGAAGAAAACCCATTATGAGCTTCAGGTAAAGTGCCATTTCCGGTTATCTGATTTACACCAAAATCTAATGGCTTCTTTTCATATTAGAATAGGATAGAAATAGAAGGTTTCAGAATTTTCTGAATGATAGTATAAATATTTTATTTATTTATTTCACTGTGGTATACCGTTCTCATATTTATTCCATACATTTAATCATTAATCTTTTTACCCATACATTTGGCTTTTATTTACAATTTACACAATATTTTGCAATTAATAATTCAGCTTTATGATACGAGTATTTAAATAAATTACATTTTTTAAATTTATTACATTGAAACCATACATTTTGACTTTGTATTTACTAAGAGGATTTTGCATAACAAAAGTTTGATTACATAAATATTAATTTAAATACTATCATGTGTGCACAAAGTAGCTTTAAATACGATTAGAAGAGTTGCGCGCTAATGTAGTAACCCAATGTTCCAGTGTTGCCAAGTGTACGGAGTTCAGAATGTCGCTGGAATGAAACTTCAGTATATACAGCGTATATACGCCGGACGACACTAGCTCCGCAAGTGGAATTTTTTTGAACTACAAAAAATATACATTTTCCATTCCGCTATCATTCTGACGTCCATAACAAATTTTGCTATACGATACTAGAGGCCCCCCTGATGCCAGAAAAAAATTTATAAGGCCATGTGCATATGACGTCCGGTATACGGACGTCTAATGCACAAGGACGTCACTTTGAATGTAGAAAATTACACAGGGGACGCCACAATGGTAGTGGGATGTAAATATATATATATATATATATATATATATATATATATATATATATATTTACAGGGTATTCCATTTAAGTATGCCACCATTGCTATCTTGAGAACTATAAGAGCTACGAGGTTTGTTAAATTAGCGAAGAACCACAATTTTACAAGACTATTACAATGAGCAATTAATATTTTTTTTCGACCAGTGGTTCTCAAAGTACGGAACACAATTTTCTTATTTTAAATGGGAACATTTTTTTAAGTTATTCGATAGAGTATTTTTTTCTGAATTCAACGATACAAACATATCATATATTAATATAACAAAATAACTGAGAAAAATGCATGTTAAATTTATGTGTATTTCATTTATATCTGGCTGAAACAAGAGTGCTATGGATAGAAAACAATTGGACATATTGTTCTGTCTAACATTGTTTCATTATTTATTGTTAAATTTTATATTGTTAAACTGTCAGTTTTAAGAAGAAAATGAATAATTTTACTCACGATGAAAAAGTTGACATGTTCGAAGTGTACATTTTGTGTCATAAAAATGCTCGGGGTGCAGTTAACATGTACAGAGAACGGTATCCTGATAGAGAAGTACCCGGACGACGATTTTGAAGCAAATCCAACAGCCTCTATAAAATGGTTGCTGTCGAGTGCATTGTAGGTGTGGCCGCAATGCATCGCTATTTAAAAAAACAAGTATAAACCATATAAATACCATAAAATCCACCAGCGAAGATTAGAATTTTGTTATTTATTACTTAATGAGGTATATGAAATTTTAAAGAAAATAATTTGGACCGACGAAGCAAATTTTTTAAATAATGGAATGTTCAACAAGCACAATACACATTATTGGAGTCGCGTCAACCCTGTTATAACAAGAGATACAGGTTTTCGAGAAAAATTTAGTGTTAATGTATGATGTGCCATTTTAAACAATCGCGTTTACTGTTATTTGTACGAGGGTATGCTTACTGGCGCTCGATATTTAGAATTTTTTAGGGACATGTTAGACAATATTTTAGATGATCTGCCGTTATTAGTATTGCAAGACGTACATTTCCAACAAGATGGAGCACCAGCTCACAACTCTCATCAAGTAGCCGAGTATTTAAATAATTATTTCCCAAATCAATGGATTGGTGCCAATGGTCCAATTGTGTGGACCGCAAAAACCCCTGACTTAAGCCCATTGGATTTCTTTTTATGGGGCTATCTAAAAGACAAAGTTTATGCTAACATCCCGATGTTGAAAGTTTAAGAAATAATATTGAAGATGTCATCACTAATATTGACAGGAGAACATTAAGAAAAGATAGACATAGTTTATTTAAAAGAATTCAATTATGCGTTAATCAGAATGGGAGAAATTTTGAACAATTTTTATAATTCAATATTTATTAATTTTAATATTATTATAGTTACACCATTGTTTGATTTGTTTATTTTTCAATTGTTTTCTATCCATAGCACTCTTGTTTCAGCCAGATATAAATAAAATACATATAAATTTAACATGCATTTTCTCAGTTATTTTGTTATATTAGTATATGATATGTTTATATTGTTGAATTCAGAAAAAATACTCTATCTAATAACCTAAAAAGATGTCCTCATTTAAAATAAGAAAGTTGTGTCCCGTATTTTGAGAACCACTGGTCGAAAAATATTTTTTTTTTGCTCATTGTAATAGTCTTGTAAAATGGTGGTTCTTCGCTAATTTAACCAACCTCGTAGCTCTTATAGTTTTCGAGATAGCAATGGTGGCACACTTAAATATATATATATATATATATATATATATATATATATATATATATATATATATTGTGCCGATAGGCCCTTTCGCCCAATAAAGGTTTTCCCTCCTTTTAAAAACCTGTAGTTGTACCGTCACAGTTAGAATGTTTAGGAACGTGTATTTTACAATATACATTGTTTATTTATTGTTTAATCTGAAAAGTAAGATGTATTTGTAATTTTGGTAAAATATTTAATAAAATACTTACCTGTAAAAGACAATATCCGACCGTCATGATGCGAAAAGACAATAATCACATGTTCAACATAATCAGAACTATTGTTGTTTCAGCTACAAGTAAATGTATTTTATGTAAAAATAGCATTATATATATTTGTCATTTAACTTACCATAGTGTTGTGAAACAATGTAACGTTCATTTACACATTTGATTGCATTATTGTGTTTGTTTATTTCTAGAACTTTCTGACAATTGTAACCTTGTAAATTTTGACGTGTCGTGATTCACAACATGCCCGCGCATGGCGCACCGCACGTGTGAATGAAATTGTGATTTATTTATAACAATATTTGTAAATTATTCGATGCTGTAAAATGAAATTAGGATAAAGAAAAGTGACCAGAGAATTTATGTAAATTTTATAAAAATATTATTTATCACTTGTTATATTTCGAGGATCCGAAATAGTATTTTTAAAAAGGGATTTTATTATGAATTTATTTTATGTCAACTATTAATTGTTACACATAAACTTTATTAATATTTATTTAATGAAAATTATTACATTTATTCTATTCTAATGTGTTCTATTTGGAATCTAAACTCTGACTAACTCGAAATTACACAAAAGGCTGTAAACTGGAAACAGTAAACTCAGGTGTCGGGTTCGGCGCCTGGGAACTGCAATTCATCGGTTTGGGCAACGGTAACTCCTCCCTCGCTAAAATTGGGCTTCATCGGGTAACTTCAGCGCTGATTTAGGGGGTGAAGTTGGCGGTTGAAGTTCAATGTCTTCGGCCTTGGGTTGTTTTCTCCTTTTATATCTGATGAACGTTTTTTGGAGGTAGGCTGCAACGGTGATGATGGCACCGGTGATGATTATTACATACAGTGCCCACACTGGGTAGTTGATGTTATCGGTTTCGATTTGGTCTTCGTAGTACTCTGTATCTTCGAACTTGTTTAATGGTTTAAGTTCGGAGATAGAATCTAGTTCGATCGCCACCTTGGGAATTTTTGTATTGTTGTAGTTAATTTCGAAGTTTTCAATTACCAATGGTTTGCCAAATGTGCCGTGTTTAAAAATTAAATCATTATTTTGTAGTTTCAATTTGCACTCATCTTCTTTAATTAAGAGTATACGAGTACCTTGTAGGTTTGTTATACTGTCGCCTTGGTTGCATTTGGCTTGTACGTTTTAGGGATTAGGAAGTCTTGCTAGATATTGATTGATTTCTTCAATATATTCAATGTGGTTTCTCTTTATGTTTAATTTAACAAAATGGCAATTTTCCACTTTGCTTTGTAGTATGAAGCTCCTTTCGCAGGAATTTTCGCTGATTTCTTTAATTTTGTTGGGACATTGGTAAATGTTTCTCTTATTGCGGACACACAGATCATACAAAGATCGTAAGTCGCCATTTTCAGACTTCAGAATGTACTCGTGGTTAGGAATAATGGTTACAAATTCTTTATTTTGTTTGGTGGGTGTTGGGATAAGGTGAATAAGTTCAAAAGAGGTTTCGTAATTTATAGGGATGTCAATAAAGTATATAATTTTGTTTTCCTGTAATTTACAGTTAATTGAGATTAATTTTTCGATTTCTGACATATTTTCAGAATTGATTTCAAATGGTAGTTCCTTGTTATAGAATTTTGAAATTTTATTTAATTCTTCATAAAGGTCATGTGATTTGATAATACTAGGATGCATTGTGTGGAGCTTGCAAAATGTTAAAGAGTTTTCTATATCTTGAAGAGTATTAAATGTCATGGTGTATAAAGTATTTAACTGATTGTAAATATCTTTAATAAATAGTTTGTCATGATCTTTGATTCCTCCGATGACAATGTGCGTGAGTTGTTCAATTTTTGACTTTAAAATATTTTCGTTTCGTTTGATTGTTTCGATTGTTTTATTGAAATATTCCATAATTTGGTTGTTAACAGAGTACTGGTGTTTAATTTGGTTATTTAAATTAAATTGATTCTTTTTTAAATGATTTAAATTTTTTGTGTATCGGTTGTCATCTTTAGAATCTAAATTTCCTGTTATTGATTTTGTAACAGATCCTAAACCGTTTAATATTCCTCGTTTTGTTCTGGGATGCGTAGATAAATGACTAATTTTTTCATTAATATTATTTTTCAGGTACTCTATGATTTTGTTGTTGTTATCAAAGTCTGCAGCGATAGTGTTATCTGCGTTGATAGTGCGTTTGAGATTTGTGTACTGCACATTTAAACTTTCATAATGTATCCATAATGGGTTTAAATCGCAAAACTGTACGAATGTGTGTTTCGTTTTTTGTAACTTTGCTTGTCCAAGGTTAATTGTCAGTAGTCCTGGGTTCAGGGTAATATCTTGGATATTTATTCCAAGTGTATACGTGAAGTAGAGGGACCTCATTATTTTCTGTGTCAATTTCTGCAGTTTTTAAGTTTTTGTTAACTTTCTTAATTTTTTCCTTTTTGAATTAATGGGTTTTTTGTTTTATTTACTTTTTGTTTGTTTTGAACGTAAACTGTTTCGGGTTATGTCGGGAAGTTCTTCGCGATTTTCGTTTAATTTAGTAATAGTTTTAGTTTTGTCTGTCTGCAGTTTGTTATTAATATTTTTATAAACTAATTTTGTTTTTTCTTTATGTTTCTGAATGTAATCTTGCATTATTTGTTTCTCAAGTTCTATATCGAGTGGGGAATTTGTATCTAAGTGTCCGTTAATAATTTCGACTGGTTTTAGATTTGTCGTACTATGATTCGTATTGTTATAAGCCAGAATTGCATAATTTACTTTATCTTGAATTAGTTCGTTTTTGAAGTTTTCCTGCTGATTGAATAAACGAATGTGCTCTACTAAAGTTGAATGAAAGCGTTCGAGTAACCCGTTGGAATTTGGGTTTTGTGAGCAAATGAAATGAATTTCGATTTTATGCAGGCTTAATAATTCTTTTACGACGTTGTTTTTGAATTCGAGCCCATTATCTGCTACTATTAATTTGGGTATGCCGTGATGTGAGAAGAATCTTGTCAATTTATTGGCAATTTCTATAGCATTTGTGGATGTAACTTTATATGCTTGAGCATATTTAGAAAAAGCGTCAATTATAGTAAGGAATTTGGTATTTTCTAGAGAGAGTGTGTCAATGTGGATGATGTCTAATGGTTTATTGGGGGTTGGAGTAATATTTAATTTGGGTTTGATAGGGTTTCTTTCATATTTAGCAGCTAAACAAATTTCACATTGATTTATAAAGTCAGTAATGGTTTTTAATTGATTCGGCCAATAATATCGTTTTTTAATTTGGGTGTGGACTTCATTTATTCCACGGTGGTTTGTTTTAGATTCGTGGTAGTTTTTTATTACTTGTAAGATTTCATCTTTTTCTTCTACGTCTATTAAATTTATGTTGCTTTTGACAAATTTAATTTCTGAGTTTTTAAAATAATTTTGTAGGACGTTACTAAATTTCTCATAAATGGGTGTTTCAAAATATAGATGGTATTTCACATTCGGTGCAATATATTCTTTTATAAAATTTATTGTGTACTGTTCAAAATTTGTTTCAGAAATTTGGAGGTGAATTCTCATTTTATCGCAATGAAATTTTTGTATTTTTGGTTTAGAAGGGGAGTGTTTAACTTGGGATATAACAATTTGGTTTTTACCAAAATTTACAGGTGATTCGGTGATTGGAACGCCTATAATAGGGTGTTCGGGATTTGAGTGAATTGTTTGGTCAGTTTCGGGATCCTGTTGTTCGTCTTCGTCTGGTTCTACAATTAAGGATTGTTTGTCATTGTCGGGGTTGAAATAAGTTTCATTAAAATTTTCAATGAGATCCTAAAGATTTTGTGAATCTCGATCTAAAGTATTTATGTTTAATTCAATGCGTGATAAAGCGTCTGCGTTTTTGTTCAGAGAGCCTTTTTTATGAATTACTTCATAATCGTACTCTCCTAGCTTGAGTCGCCATCTCATTAATTTTGAATGGGGTTCTTTTAGTGAATGTAAATATACTAAAGGTTTGTGGTCGGTTATAATTTTAAATTTTCTACCATACAAGTAGTGTCTAAATTTTTGGGTAGCCCATACGACAGCAAGTAATTCCTTTTCAATTGTGCTATAGTTTATTTCCGAGCTATTTAGAGTTCGACTCGCGTATGCGATGGGTAGGTCAGATCCTATAGGTCCTTGTGATAGTATGGCGCCGATGGCATATTGGCTTGCGTAAGTTGTCAAATTAAAAGGTTTCTTATAGTCCGGGTATTGAAGGATGGGTTCATTTATTAGGACATTTTTACAGGTGTTAAAGCAATTAATATATTCGGGATCATTGTGTTTAATAGTGGCACTCTTTTTTAAACATTTCGTAAAGGGTTTAGTAAGATTTGCAAAATCTTTAATAAATTTCCTGTAGTAGCCTAACATTCCTAGAAATGCTTTGATTTCTGTGGTTGTTTTTGGGATGGGATAATTTTTAATAGCATGGATCTTGTCTGGATTGGATTTGACACCATCTGGATTTACTACATGGCCTAAATATGAGACTTATGTACGTAAAAATTCGCACTTATCTGGTTGAATTTTGAGATTAGCTTTTCGCAACCGATTGAAAACTGATCTTAAATTTTGAATGTGTTCTTGGAGAGATGTACTAAAAATTATTACATCATCGAGGTATACGAGACAAATTTCGTTGGTTAAATTTCGAAGAACATTGTCCATCACTCTTTGAAAAGTGGCTGGCGCGTTCTTTAATCCAAAAGGCATTCTTAAATATTCAAAATGACCGTTTTCTGTGCTGAAGGCGGTTTTTTGTATGTCAGATTCATTCATTTCAATCTGGTGAAATCCTGACGCTAAATCCAAAGTTGTAAAATATTGGCATCTACCGAGTTTATCTAATAAATTGTTAATGTTAGGTATTGGGTATTTGTCATCGATCGTTTTCTCGTTTAATTTACGATAGTCAATTACGAGTCTCCATTTCCTTTTTCCGGATGCATCTAATTTTTTTGGTACGATCCAGACGGGGGATGGCCAAGGAGAATGAAAGGGGCGTATAATATTTTGGTTTAGCATTTTCTGAATTTGGGATTCCACTTCTTTCCTGTGTACCTCGGGGTATCTATAAGTTTTTGCGTATACAGGAATTTCATCTTTTGTTCGAATAGAATGTTTTATTTCATTTGTAAAGGTTAGTGGCTTATCGTCCATATGAAAGATATCAGAATACTCACTCGGCAGTTTTGTTATCTCACGTTTCTCTTCGCTATTCATGTGGTCAGTTCTGATTTTATTCATGTCTACTTTAAATTTTGTTTCAGTTTGATTAAAATTAATATTATTAATTTCAAAGTTATTTAATGCCTGAACTTGTATGCAATCTACACAATTTATAATTTCATCGTTTTCGCCTAGGTTTATAATTGGGTATATAATTTCATTGTTTTCAATTTTTGCTAGACCTTCTGGAATAATTAAATTTTTTATTTTGGTTTCCGGTATAAATGCTTCGCCGTTTTCTATATTAGTTACAAATATTTTTGAATTTTTTTCAGATTTGGAAGGTATTTTATTGTGATTAAATTTTGGAAGTATTCTGTGGTAGTGGATCTTAATTTCTTGAGTAGGGGTGGTTATTTTGTCATTAGTTAGGTCGATATTTGCATTTAAAATTTTCAAATTGTCTAGTCCTAATAAGATGTCGAAATTTTTATGAAAATTAAATAAATGATATTTTAATAGAGTGTTAGGAGAATTAAATAATTTAGAGGCAGGTATTATGATGCTAAAATTTTCTAATGATGTTCCGTGAGCGGTTGTAATTTTGAAAGGGTCATTTTTGATTTTTTCCTTGAAATATTTTTGTGCAATGTCGGAATTTATAAAGGAACGTGTGCTTCCTGTGTCTATTAAAGCTTTTAAATTTAATTCTGGGAAGATGACAAATGGTAATTCACTGTGGTTGTGTATTACATTCATTAATTCGACGTTTGTTCCGAAGCTGTTATCGGAGAAAACTCATTCGTTTCTTCAGAATTTGGTTCTGTTACATAATAGTCAGGATTGGGGTCAGTTACATAATAATCGGAATTTTGTTCCTCAGTATTGTCGTTTTCAGTGTATTCGTCAATTTCAGTGTTGAATAGTTCTTCCGCTATAAAACTAGGTCGGTTTTGTGTGTTATAAAATTGTTGCGGACGGTACTGGTTCGTTCCTGGCCTAGGTGTCATTGACTGTCTTGTACTGACACTCATAGGCGTAGGCTTGGGGGCTTTATAATTAGGATTAGGTTTGAAAACATTTTGGGATTGGTTGTTAAATGTTTTATTTCCTTGATTTGAGGGTTATTGATTTGGTGTGTAGGGTTTCCTTATTTGATGATTAGGAAATTGATTAGTGATAGGTTTAAAAATTGGGTTGGTAAGTGGATTTGGTCTGTACATCAGTTGTGGGTATTGTGGTTGTCTGTTTTGTGTATTGTGAATTATTTGTTTCTGTTTGTGTTGAGTATGGGTGATATTTTTATATTGCGGACGACTGTGCGTGTCTAGTTGGAAATCGTTTGTCAGCATGTTTAACGCGGTGTTCATATCTTTGGGGTTCTTTGTTCTCATAAGAGTTCCTAGAGGATCTTTTAGTCCTCGTAGAAGTATTCTTAAAGCATAATTTTGACAATATTCTGTTAGATAAGGCTTGGCAAGTGCTAAACTGTGATTAGAGATGTAAGAAATTTGGAGATTCAATATGTCCTGAATTTTATTGTAGAATTCGAATGCCGTTTCGTTGCCTTGTCGCAATTCGGTTAATTCAATACTTAGTGTGTATAGATCTCGTTTATCTGAGTAGGCGTTTAACAATGCTTGTTTAACGTCTGCCCATTTACTTATTGTGCTACTGGCAATGTTTACTGCTGCATCGCCTTTTATTTTAGCTAAAATGCTCGACATAAGGTACTCATTTTGGAAGTCTGTTTCATCGACCAAATTATAAAATTTGTTGACTAATTTTTCGCAAATTTCAAGAAAGCGAGATAGTAATTTACTGTCACCGTAGAAATCTGGGATCATGTCAAGATCATGTTTTTCAAGACGTGCAGGTTGTGCTACTGATCCTGCTGCTTGTGGGTGTGACATTTTGACTTTGTTTTTTGTTATTTTATGTTTAGTTTTATAAGGTTTGGAAGTTACGAGTGTGGACTCGGAGTCAGAGGAAGTTTCTGGGTTTGAATGTGTATCCGATCCTGTATCTGAGTCAGAATGGTACTGATAGTTGTGTGACATGTGTGTACTCACAATAACAGAAGCAATTTGTCCATTGGATGCGTTGATTCCCGGTCAGGTCTGTGTTCAGCAGCGCCTTGTTCTTTCGTCGTCGATATTCTCTCGCAGATGAAGGAACTGGGTGATCTTGCACTTGAACGAAGTTGCTTCTTCTCCCTGGGGTTGTGGTTCTTTTCGGTGAATCGTTGACACGAACACGTTTTTTACTCGATTTGAAAATTCGCCCGAAAATCCGCTGCGACTGCGCCAGTTATATTTCGAGGATCCGAAATAGTATTTTTAAAAAGGGATTTTATTATGAATTTATTTTTTGTCAACTATCAATTGTTACACATAAACTTTATTAATATTTATTTAATGAAAATTATTACATTTATTCTATTCTAATGTTTTCTATTTGGATTCTAAACTCTGACTAACTCGAAACTACACAAAAGTCTGTAAACTGAAAACAGTAAACTCAGGTGTCGGGTTCGGCGCCTGGGAACTGCAATTCATCGGTTTGGGCAACGGTAACTTATATATATATATATATATATATATATATATATATATATATATATATATAATCTTTAGCAAAAAATTACAAACTAAATTTATTTGTCTTATAACTTCTAACACATACTAAATTAATTAAACCCCAACATATGCATATATGCAAATTATATTTTAAAAACTTCTTCATTTATTGTAACATAAAACAGCAACATACATGAGAAGACATTAATGGCCGATAGCACCAATCTACTCGTAGCTTAATTATTAAATTTGGCCTAAATTGACAATATTGCGTACAGATGAAATGTCAAATAAATTATATTGCTATGAAATATTGATGTGCATTTTTAAGCCTAGTTTAAAATATAAACTCTGTTGATGAAAAAGGGCAACAATAACCTATTAAAAAGACTTTGATATCAATAATGTATGTATTTTACATTTTTTCCTCAATGTTGAACATTACATACAATAACAGTAATAATTTTTGTCATTCTTGTTTTTTCCTTTATGGATGTGATTTGTATCCGTAAATAGATTCCAAACTATCTCCCTGTGGTCGTGGTGAATTTTAATTATAAATTTTGTTTTGAGATGGTTTAGTTTCATGAATATTTTACATGGTTCTGTGAACAACAGAGTATTGATGTTTCAGAACCTACTCTGATCTAAACTTCTGAATTTAGTCTAAAATTGTAAATTCGTTTCCATACTCAGGTTTCATATGAACAGCTACGCTAAAGCATTGAGTAATACTTACTCTGTTTCACAGGGATATTTTATCATTTGCTTCGCAAACAAGAGCTAGGCGTCGAGTTTAAAATAAAATATTATCTATTATTATTTAATCAGTTTCTATGTTCTATAATTTCCTATACTTATTTCTTTTGTAAAAATAAAAATACACATACCTGTAATTCAACAAGTACAATTAAAATATGTAGAATTTTTTAAGGACGGTATTAGCTTCTAGAAAAAGGACACTTGCATATTGTTCGACCCCCTGCTAAATGTTGAGAAGCTCTGGTTTAGAATGGGGGTAGAAGCTCTGCGTTTAAAAGCTTGGATCCTTGTAGCCAACAATAGGTTATTCGAAAACTATTCAATTATTGTAACACTATTCAATGAGTTATTAAAACTGTATTTTGTAGTTTCAATAATCACCAATACAATAAAAATACCGAGTTCTTAAGCCTCAAAAAACAACAGTGAGAGCCATTATTTCTCCCTCTTGTTGTCCTCTTAGCGTGTGTATGAGAGAGTTACAAACATTTATAGTCCTTCGAGCCGGATCTGTGGAGTTAAATCAGCAGTTCCAACATTACAACTATCAACAATAATCAAGGAGTGCAGCTATGGCATCAGCAACAAAATCTTATCGATCTTACCTCTATACATCTAGAATTGACCATCTCCAACTATGTCAGAACTCAAAAGTCTTGTCGACGCCTGTGAATTAATCAAAGCAAAAATAACTAGATTTAAAACCTATTTCGATACTAAGTAAAAGAAGATACAATTCATGAATTACGAATCTATTTTAATCACTTTTAAAATTGGAGTCTGAACAAATTGAAAGTAAAATTGAATTGTTAGATAATAGTACAAAAAATATTAGAATATCGTTAGATGCTTATTTTAAATTAGTAGTCGCAGTCGAAGAAAGATAAAATCCCAAAGAACAAGTTATCAATGAAAATGATAATGAAAGTAGTTCATGTTCTCATCACATTCTAATAATAATAATTTAAGTATTCATCCACACATAAATTTACCTAATTTTACCTGCCACTACGATCAGTGAACCACATTTATCCAAACTTTCAAGTCACTTATTAAAAAAAAATTAATTCTAAGTTAGGACTATAAAAACACAAAAATAACTATATCTGAATCCGAAGTTTTTCTCCTTCTTGGTATAACATCAAAATTTAATTATGATACGTCACTCGATTGGGAATTAGTATTGTCCCGTGAACTTCCAATATTTTAGAAGCTCAGAACATTTATAATTACATAAATAAATAAATAAATATATCATCACGGCATATTACCCATTTCTGGGTGTGCCAGTATCTACAACACATGTAGACATCGGTAATGATGACGATATATTTTACCGTGTGGGCGCTTACCAGACGTCACCTCACGGGCACTCATAGCTGGTGTGGAGAGTGCACCACAGGGGTCACTTTTGTGCCATTTAAAATTGGAAATATTTGGCGTCTGTCGGGATCGAACCCGGTTCCCCCAGGTTCGCGACCAGACACTCAGGCACGCGGCCACGGGATATCAATTACGAGTATAAGAAGCATTATTGCATAATAATAGAACAAATCAACCTAATCAAAATCAGAATTAAAATTCAAATGAAAATTTCAAGCTGACGTCACATAATGCTACCCTCAATCAAATAAACTATTAGACATTAAATTTATGCACGAATTATTTACGCCAAAATAATTCTGTAGCACAATATCGTTCATTTAATACTCGCGAAGCCTGTAATAAGAAATATTACTCTTTGTTACATGACAATGATTACAAATCTACTAATAATACTTGTCCACCTACTGCAAGTTACTCTACATCTGAATCGAACACTATACCCACAGATCTATAACCGCGCATTCACGTAACAATACTTTGGTTCAATCCCAAATATTATTGTCAACAGCGGTAATGTATATCATAAAAACGGAAATGCTGATGTGTCCTACTACATTCGACGTCACAATAAAATTTTATGTCGGAAAGTATGAGCAAGTTATTAAACTTATCCACGACAGATATAACTCTTCCAATATCCTTAATAACGCCAGTACGCAAGTAAATAAAACTATAGATGTCAGAATATATTTCATTAGTCACGTGACATGTTTTCCGCTAATCAGCATTCAGAATCTCTCTAGTTACATGTCTATCACAGCCACGATAACGTTATTTATATTCGTTACTAATGGATATTTACGACATTGACAGTTAATTTTAATAAAAATTCATTATATTCTCTCACTAAATAAAAGCTCATGATATAACAAAATATTATGTGTCTTAGCCGTGAGTAGACGTGCTTTTGGTGGTTCTGCTTTGAAATCTGGTGTTGTGAGAGTATTGCAATTTTTATTAGTGCAGTGTACTGTGACGTCATTGGTCGGCGCCATTTTGTGACGTCATTGTTCGAGCGCCAAATTGAGACGTCATCCTCACTCTTCATCGCTGCTGTCGGGGTTGTTTCTCGCTCGGGCGCCATCTTGTATCTCCGTGTAACTAAGAGAAGGATGAGGAAGGTTTGCGGATAGTTAGTCGTGTAGGCCAGGATTCTTAGGTTATTTTTGAGCAGTGAAAAATGCAGTACACTAAGACTATGTTTATTTACACTCTATGTACAATTTAATAAATGAATGCGAAACTGTCCCTAATATTATTTAAACTACTGAGAATCTTAGCATCAAGTAAAACTGGAAAATATTAACTTTGTGAACTTAGTACGCGAAATATTATTTATACTCTAGACAAACTTGAAATAATATTTACTCTGAGAACATTACGTGAAATCTTTACTCCGTGAAACTTAGCACGTGAAATATTAACTCTAAGAAACATAGTACATGAAATATTTACTCGGTAGACTCGTCGAACAGCAACGCTCGGTGACTGGATCCTACAGAACAGCTGTAGGAGGTCTTTTGGATTCTGCAGCTGGCTAGAACAGCTAGCCAGATTTTAGCAATTCTGGTTCGAACGCGCGCGCTTTATATGGAAGGAGCTTTACTCGTATTTGATTGGCCGAGTGGAAGAAAAGACATGGCTTGCTATTGGTCGTGATGCTTGGCTATTAAATTATTTCTAGAAAATTCTATACGCAAATGAAAATGTGAAAATCCAGTTTTTCTTGTACCAAACTAACAGGTGAAATATATAAAATAATATTACAATAAAATAGAAATTAAAAAATATCTCAAGTTCTAGTTTATTCCGCCTGGGTTTGGCGCTACGGTCTTGACAGGTCTGAAATTCGTGATCCAATTGTTAAATTGACGTAAAGGGTTGTTTTTGGGGTGGACATGTGTTGCGTAGAGAGAATGCCGGCCATGAAAACCCTTGGATGATGGTGACATGATCAAAACTGGAGGATATGTCGTCGGCCGTTACCGCGTGCTGACCACGTGCTGCAGGTGAGGTTATGTGCTATGCAAGAACAATTTATACTGACGAGTTCTGTTTCTGTGTCACAGTTGCCTCTAGAAAACGGGTATATGCTGTTATGCGGCCCCAATGTGGACAGTGATGCTTTATGAACGACGGCGTGCTGGATTTTCCAAGGCGAAAAATTGTGACTTTGTCACAGTACAACTTAGATAATACATAACGATGGCCAATGTTACTCGAAATATGAGTAATTTGATCAAAGATACTCTAACAAGTCTTCATCAAGATGATAATGTCATCGGTCATCTAGTAGATAAAATATGTGAAAAAATGGCGTCCAAATTTGACGAGTTAAAGGCAAATTATGAAAGGAAATTTCATGATTTAAAATTAAATTATGAATTAAATATCGCAGAACCTACACATGAGAACAAAATATTACGTGAAAAAAATTGACAATTTAGAACAATATTCGCGAAGAAGCTGTTTTCGTGTTCTTGGTGTAGTTGACGAGAAGGATGAAAGTGTTCAAGAAAAGGTATGTGACATTTTCAACACTAAATTAAATGTTGTTGTGAACACTAGTGAGATTGATAAATGTCATCGTACCGGAAAACAAAAAACTGATAAACTGCGCCCTATAATAGTTAAATTTGATTCATACAAAACAAGAGAAAAAGTGATGAAAGCGCGCAAAAAGTTAAAAGGTTCAAAAATCTCAATCAAGGAAAATCTTACTGTTACCAAGCTAGAACTTTTAAAAGCTGCTTCTGATAAATATGGCTTCAAAAATATCTGGTCAACAAATGGGATCATCTATGTGCAATCCGGGAACACTTCAAGGCGTATTAAAACTCCAGAAGATTTAGTGTGAAGTGCAAATAATGATGTGCATAGTAACTATACAATTATTTATTAGATATATAATACATGAACTTGTTACACATATTTACAGGGCTACAAACTACTAAATGGTTGATATATTTCATTCAGAAATCTTTATTTCGATCATATATTTGATTATGTTTATCTCAATTCTTTTTTAAGTGTTATTTACTGATAATACGAGTACTTGTACAATTTTCTTCTTTTAAGCAAGTTCATTGACTCTGACCTTCAATTTATCGTGTCCTTCACCTTTTTGTTATTGTTTAAGTTTAATTTTAAATTTATATACTTTACAGATATAAAGTGTTTTCATTTATAATTTCTTATATGGTATCTTTATAAATTTGTCTCTTTATGAATTTGTATCTTTGTTATTACTTTTATTTTATTTTTATTCTAAAGTAATTATTTTCACCTTTAGTATACTTCTGTTTCTTCGAAGCTCATTCGCTATTTTACATTTATCAATAATGAATGTATATTATCAAAATGTTCGCGGTCTAGCTTCCAAAACTGGTGAATTCTACAACAGTACATGTTCATTTAATAATAGCATATGCTAAATATATGTCACAAATTGAAGAAAACGTAAGAGCTGATAAAAAGTACAAAGAAATCGGGTATGCGCAATATAATGGAATTAGATCAGACTAAGTTTTGTGATGGTTCGTCAATAGCACAAGGAATTGCGGATTTCTTTTCAAGTGTTTACGCTGAACGTGGTGATGTAAATATCTGTGATAATAATTTAGATGCTGCAAATAAAGAAATTACTAAATTAAATTTTATTACGAGAGAAGATATATTAGATGCTATTAATAAATTAAAATCCAAACCTAGTACTGGTCCAGATCAGTTTCCCTCCTATAGTTTGAAAGGCTAAAAAGATATTTTATTGAACCATTGTTTATTTTATTTAATTTATCAATTAAAAATGTACTTTTCCGCAATCTTTAAAAACTGCTCAAATTTGTCTGGCTTTTAAGCCTGGTGATCCAAGTAAAATATTTAATTATAGACCTATAGCCTTATTATTAAATTTGATCTTTGAAATATATTTATATTAAATACATCTAAATATATTTCTTCCGATCAACATGGCTTCCTTAAAGGTAGGTCTACTGTAACAAATCTTTTAAAATTTACGAACACTGTGTCAAATAACTTTACTAATAACTCTCAGGTCGATGTAGTTTATACTGATTTCGCGAAAGTATTTGACAAAGTAAATCACAATACGCTCATTAATAAATTATTTAAAGAGTTCAACTTTTCTCTCCTGCTTTGTCAGCTTCTTGCCTCTTATCTGTCTGATCGATATCAGTTTCTTGAAATTAACGGTTTTACATCGAATAATATCTTGGCCAGCTCTGGAGTTCCTCAGGGCTCTAAACCAGGTCCTGCGTTATTTCTGTTATTCATTAATAATATTACTAAATTTGTTCATTCCTCAAATATTCTGATGTATACTGTCGATATCAAATTGTTTAAGGCAATTTATACAATTAACGACTGCGTAGAACTTCAAAATGATATAAATATGTTATTAACTTGGTCACAAACAAACAAGTTACCCTTCAATATAGATAAATGTAGAATAATGACATACCCTAAAAAAAACAGCATATATTGAGTCAATATCAGATGAATTATCAGTCATTACAAAGAGTCACTGAATGTAAGGACCTAGGTGTTAAGTTTGATACTAAATTACAATTTGCTAAACATATTCAATCTACGGTTGCATCATATCGGAATCAAAATTTTGTAATTCGAACATCAAAACAATTTAAGAATTTGACAACTATTATTTTGTTGTATAATTGTTATTTACTTCCTAATCGAGAGTATTGTTGCCAGGTATGGTCTCCTATTGGAAACATGCCAGTGATGGTGTGCAAAAGAGATTTGTTAAATATTGCTAGTTTAAAAAACATAAAGTTTACAATCATTACCTGCATTATGGGACTGGTCTAAAAACTTTCAAACTTATTTCCCTTGAAAACAGACGAAATATTTTAGGCATTTTATTTTTATACAAAATAATTCATAATGTAATTGATGATAGTGAACTTTTGAACAATGTTAATCTCTTTGTGCCTATAATTAATAGTGGATATCATCCTACTTTCTACATAAAGTTCTCTATTTCAAAGTTTTACCTTAATGCGCCGTGTAATAGATTGTACATGATATTTAATAATCTTGATCTTAATGTAGATATTTTTTCTGACAATTTTAATTTTTTATAAACAGTGTAATCAATGTAAAGAACACAACACTTATTATGTTATCTTGTTAATATCTTAAGTTTATATATATATATATATATATATATATATATATATATATATATATACCGAGATTTTTTTTTATTAGTGAACATGGGGGTATGTCATTACCACAGTTACATTTAAAATGATTGACAGCAATGTATTATTGCGTTTTTTTTTAAACTGGTCATAGGACGTGACATTTAGTATATCTGTCAATGTCATCAAATTGTCATATTTCAAAATGTATACAGTTGAAGAAAAAGTTCAAATTATATGGTATAATTCTATACTCTGACATAAGCCTAAGGCAAGAAATAATTAATATAAATTATATTTTAGCCCTAGTTTTTAATTGATCAATATTAATTTTGTCATCATTGTAAATACAATTTTTTAAATGGCCCCAAAGAAAAAGAAATCGTTTGGTGCAAGATCTGGTGGCATTGCAGACCACTCCACTTCTCCACCACGTCCTATCCAGCGTTGGGGGAATACCTGGTGCAGATATAAGTGAAAATTTTGACGACTGCAATACCTCCAATTTTGTGAATTTACTTCCTGATTAATATAAAATGTCGCTTCATCCGTAAATAAAATTCGATCCAGTAATATTTCCCCACTATTAATTTTGTTCATCATATCTTCGCAAAAGATATTTCTTCGTTCTATATCGTTGTGTAATAACTCTTGGTTATTTTGATATTTAAAACTCTTAAAATGTTCTTGTCTTAAAACCTTGTATACTAGTATTCTTAATTTCAGAAAAAAAATTGTTGACAGGGTGTTGTCACTTTCCATTAATTGCATAATTTCTTGTTTCTTACTATTAACAACAGTACTTGGTCTGATTTTCTTCTTGTGCTATTTATTGGCGTATCCTTTAGTTCTGTAGTTATTGTAAATTTTTCTTATAGTTGTTGGACTGGGTCGCTTATTAAAAGTTAATGCACATAAGTCAGAAACTTGTAGACTCTTTATAATTATTCCAATTTACAATTTGAACTTTTCTTTAACTGTATACATTTTGAAGTATGACAATTTGATGACATTGACAGATATACTAAATGTCACGTCCTATGTCCAGTTTTAAAAAAAACGCGATAATGCATTGCTGTCAATCATTTTAAATGTAACTATGGTAATGACATACGCCCATGTTCACTGATAAAAAAAAACTCTCGGTATATATATATATATATATATATATATATATATATATATATATATATACAGGCTGTCTCAATAAGCTTGCTCACTATTGGTAACTTTTTTATTTGAAGAGATACGAGGTTGGTTAAAGGAACAAAATTGTGCCATTTTATATTAGAAAAATGGTCATGTAGACAAAATAAAAATTGTGTCAGCGGTTCCCAAAATTTGGGACAAAATATATCTTTTTTAAATGGAACTATATATTTTTTAATATCTTATTGGAAAGAGTATTTTTTCTTGCCAATAAGGCAATGTTGTTTATGTACAATTTTTTCAAATAAACTAGTTATTTACGGTTAAAAATTAAAATTTTATAAACTATATATATATATATATATATAGGGACACAAACTGTTAATTTGTTAATTTGTAATTTGCTATATTTGTTTTTATACCCCCTCTGTAATTGAGATTTCAAATCCTGTAGAGTGGTGTAAATAAATAAATAAATAAATAAAATATGATTGATAATCGAATATATGATAATCATATCACTTGTTATATTACGTATGAGAATGAAATCAAGAGTTAATAATTTTTCAAAATTTGTTAAATGCTTGATATTGCCCACCATTACAGAAAATTTACTCCTTATTACAATTAATCGCTTATCGCAAATATTCCTAAACACATAGAAATAGCAGGTAACAATTTTAATATATCGTTACGTATTCAAATGTTATTAGGTGCAGTATACTTTTGGGAATTATTGTATATTGGACAAATTAAATTAGAGAACAATAAATATTGCATACAGAAAAAAGACTTAGGTTGAATTATCGGCGACCTACAACCTATAAAAGAGCTGGAGATGGATGGCTTATATCTAAATTTCATTTGAGAAAAAAAAATCCAACTTAGGAAGCATTCCATAAAGCTGCAATGCAGTAATTTTATGGCTGGGCAACATGCAAGATATTTTATGTAATTACCAACCCCAACCAAATAGTACAGAATACTATTTACCTCACCAAGCGGTCATAAACGAGTACAACAACAAAATTGCCCGCGGTATTCGACGCTTCATGTAAATCAACATCCGGAATTAGCATTAATGACGCATTATTAAGCGGTCCTAAGATTCGAAAAGATTTATTTGACAATTATCAATTTCATAGTTCACCAAGTCGCCATATCCGCGAACATATCTAAAATAGACAGACAAATCTGGATAAATACCGGCGAATATAAATATCAACAAATACTTTAGCGCGAACCGATTAAAATATTTCCATTAAAAATCATAACCTACGGTGCATCAACTGCACCATTTGTTGCGATTAGGAACAGGAACTAACGATAAAGATAGTGCCTGTGAATTAAGAGGCGAATTAGTTACAATTTTGCCAAGAGGTGGGTTCGAATTGGACTTCAATTAATTCAACCTTCATTGAAAAGTTACATCTATATCTTTAGATTAGGCGACAGAAACAAAAACGCTAGGTAATTGTATTTAAGCGTTTTTATTTATTATTGTATAGCAATGTTATGTATTTGTTATTTGTTTTATTATTTCCTGCGGTTAAATATGTAGTGTTACTAATCGCTTGCCGATTTTTAATTTTGTTTAATAATTTATCAATAGTTTTCCCTGGGAAACCGATGTATTTAGCTATTTGTTTAATAAATTTTAACTCTTTTTTATATTGTATATTGTTTAATGGAAATTGTACTAGGCTATTTATTAAAAAGTTAAAAAATACTAACTTGTGTTGTCAAAAATAATTTGAATCTGCAGTTATAACTCTGTTATTGTCTGTAAATATCAAATTCTAATTTATCTTTATTTTTAATAACTAGCATGTCTAAAATGGTAATTTGTTATTATTTTCCTTTTCTATTGTGAATTTAATAGTGGAAAAAACTGAATTTAATCTTTTTAAAAAAAAAATTATATCGCCAGATTGTGTATTAATGATGACAAAAATATCATCTACGTATCGTATCCAACCTTTGTTTAACAAACTAATTTCTTCGTTATTAAATTTTTCGGTTGATTAATAACTAAATTTTCTTTTATTGCGTTTTCTTTGTTGTTATTTGTAGGTATTAATCTTTTTAACTTATTATTTTGGGTTCTAATTTTATTTATAAATTTATGATTTATTACTTCGTACATCCTGTTTTCAAATTCCGACCATTCTTGAAACTCTAAATGATTAAGATATTTTGTTAGTTTTAAATGAAATTCGTAAGTTTTATTTTCCAATTTATTTCTACGCGAGTAGTGACTTTTTATTTCATATTTGTCCATTTATATTTCGCAGTTTTTATTATTTCATCCCCATTTTTGCAATTCTTGGATATAGAGATTTTCATAAATTTTTTAGAAACAATGTCCGCGGCAATTAATTTAATCTTGTCTTTAGTTTGAAATACGAGTTTATCTCGTACTCAATAATATAGTGCTAGAAAGTCTAAGGCTACAATAATTAATAATAAAATTAAAATTACACCTAACCTTAAAATTAAATGATAAAATAATCTAGATACGTATTTCTAGAACATAGTTCTAATTTTCAGTATAAATTACGCGAATTGGTATTTAAGAGGTAAAGGGAAAGTAGGATTACTCAACATGTAAACCATGCCAGAGGTCCTAAGTACCCTTTTATTTGAGAGTAGGTTAGGCTTACTCAACATGTGAACCATGCCACAGGTCCTAAGAACTCTGGGCCAAGTGGGGAAACCCTGGACAATAGGATTAGTAGGATTGTTTTATGGCCAAAAAGGAAATGTTTGATTTATGACCGAAAAAGGAAATGTTTAATTTATGACCAAAAAAGTAAATGTTTGATTTGTGACAAAAAAAAAAATTTGATTTATGACCAAAGAAGAAAATTTTTATTTATGAGCAAAAAATGAAATATTTGATTTATGACCAAAAAAGAAAATGTTTGAGAGGATTAAGTATGGATGGAAGGGGGAAACATAATGTCCGCGCCAATTAATTTGATCGAAGTCTTTAGTTTGAAATACGAGTTTATCTCCGTTGACCGTTTTGAGAAAAAAGTTCTCATTTTCAGTCAAAATTACGCGAAATTGTATTAAAGAGGTAAAGGGAAAATTGGATTACTCAACATGTAAACCATGCCAGTTAGTTACATCTGTAGATTAGGCGACAGAAACAAAAACGCTAGGTTAATCTGGGATTACAAAAATATTTAAAAATTCACTATACAAGACACATTTACTGAATAAAATCGCGAAACAAGGTATTCTGAATATTACATCCCAACTATTTGATCCGTTAAGTATCATTCACAACAAAAAAATGAAGGTAGCAGTAGAATTAGTGGCAGTGGTAGTGGCCTGGGTAAAAGATTGAATGCGTTACAGCAAACTTATTCGTTCACATCCAAAAATTAAGAAAATTAGTAGTAGCGCAGTGGCAACGGCAGCGGTAGAAGTTTGCAAGCTCCAAACTTCTACGTTGCCACTACGCTACCGCTTAATCTTTTTGACGTTTATTGACATCTGACATCTGATTGCATCTGATAAAATGAGCAACAGAAAAAATATAATTTTGTTGTGTGCATCAGCTGTTGCGCTATATAAATTAAAAATTAAAAAAAAAATAATAAAAGAAGATGGTGGGTTCGACCAATTTATAAAAATTACCACAATTTAGTTGAAGAAATGAGATTAACGGACACAGAAATGTTTTTTTCTTACACACGAATGAATTTGGAGTTTTTTGACAATCTATTGAGTATGGTAGGACCATCATTAAAAAAAAATCTCAGAAAACCTTTAAGCGAAGGATGTCGTTTAGCTATGACACTAAGGTAAAAACAGTACATATATTAATTTACTTCTAATATATATGTTAACAAAATAAATTTTATCAGATTTCTGGCCACTGGTGATTCGCTGCAAAGCATAGCGTTTCCATATCGAATTGGCAAATCGACAGCATGTGTGGTGGTACGAGAAACCTGTGAAGTTATTTGGAACAGTTTACATGGTTCATTCATTGGAGAATTAACTGAAAATAAGTGGATTTCAGTAGCACATGGCTTCGAACATACTTGGAATCTCCCGAATTGTTTAGGTGCTCTCGATGGTAAACATGTACAAATATAGGCTCCAAATAATTCAGGGAGTATGTATTATAAAAAAACCTTCAGCATCGTCCTTTTTGCTGTTTGTGATGCAGCATATAATTTTACTTATGTGAACATCGGCGCTTATGGCTCACAAAGCGATGGGGGTGTTCTGCGTTTATCCTCTTTTGGACAAGCTTTGCACAATGACACACTATCTATACCCGAAGATGCTCCTTTACCTCAAACGAGAAGAGCTGTTCCATTTTATTTTGTTGGTGATGAAGCTTTTCCCCTCGAAAATCATTTAATGAGGCCATATGGTGGACGTAATTTGGAAACGGAAAAGAAAATTTTTAATTATCGTCTCTCTCGTGCACGTAGATGCATTGAAAATGTCTTTGGTAGTCGAAACGCAACACTTACAGCGACAGAGTACAGAGATTATTTAAAATATTATTTAAATAACATTGGAAAAGTTCCTTGGCAAGAAGACTACATAAGAAGGACAATGTAATACCCAGAAATGTAAAGAAGTAATATTTAATTTTTATTGTAATATTTGTTTCACAAGTAATCACTACATATTATATTAAACATTATAAGTAAACTACCTTATTTACTACAAATAATACTAACTAAACATAAAACAAACAAATAAAAACCATCTTATTCAATTAAATTACAAAAGAATTTCCAAACAAATTGCACTTCTAGTAACTTTATGAAAATATTTTTTGGCAATTATTTTACAGTCTCGAACCTCATGAAACTAAAGTTAGGAGCTGTCTTCTTCGTATAACATTTTAATCACATGTAATTTTATTTTCTTTTGTTTCTTTACATCTAACCCATCTAATTCCGCAGCGAACCATTTGGCAAAATTTGAATTAGTGTTATTCCCTGCCGATTCCGAGGCAGACTCTTTTGATAAATTTTCAGCGGCTGAAGCTATTCTTTCTAGGGTTAAATCTATAGTTTGATTATTATTATTACATTTTTTTGTCTCTTTTTCTGATGTGCTTGACTAGTTGTGGCATGTAAATCCCGAGGTAAATCTTTAATAACAATGTCTTGCAATGTTTGATTATTATTTCCATAATTTTTTTGTTTCTTGTGTTGTTCTTCATTACTTGTGGCATGTAAATCTCGAGGTAAATCTTTAATAATGTCTTGCAATATTTGATTATTATTTTTTTTGGTTTTTCTGATGTTCTTCATTAGTTGTGGCACGTAAATCTTGAGATAAGTCTTTAACATCAATGTCTTGCATTTCTATATTTGAAAATTTTAATTCAAATGGTCTTTTCTGATGGATAAATGTTGATGAGCAAGCGACCTCATTGTTGTTTAAATGATCTATATATACAGGAATGATTTTAATAGGAATGGAATCTACAGTATATTTCTTGATGCTGGATTGAGTTTTGAAAATATACATACATATATTAATACACTTCTTATAGTACAAAAAAAAACTGTATGTACTTTCTGCCCATCTGAACTGAATCTAAAAAACTTAGAGCTTTAAAATATTCCCACTACGATTCTTCGAAAGCAGGTGCACAATTTCTCGGAGTATTATTAATTTTTTCCTTTCTATATCGTTTGCTTAAATATTTATACCTTTTTTTAACATCTTCAACTGAAAACACAAATGCATATATTAGGTCTGTTCGTTTCACTATTTTGCATCTACTATTTACTGCCGCGGCCATACATTTTGCATGCAATGCATTGACGTGGCAGTAAATCATAGACGAAAAGTACAACAGACCTATTAATAAACTTTGCACAATTAAAAGTGAAAACATAACTTACCATTTTCGCTTATTTCGAAGGCAATTTGTGCCCACGCAATTTCTTTTTTGCATTATTTTTAAAATATTTTATTCTTTTATCCCACACAACGGTGTGCTTGTGGATAAGAGTAATTAACATGTCATCATCCAATGCGCAAAAATAAAATGACAGCTATAACTGTCAACCTTGCACGGAATAAACTTTTAAATAAAATTTATTTTAGTTTTATTACATGCAAGTAAGCTACGATTTTGCCAATAAATTCTACTTTTAAAATAAATTTTTTGTTTTATTGCTTGAATGTTTGCTCAGATTACTTAGATACAGTAGAAATGAAATACTAACTTTTAATTAATTTTTATCAAATTTTTCGCAATGTAAGGGTATGATATTATTATATCGTTGAATTCAGAACAAAATCCTCTATTTAATGAGTTAATAAAATATATATGATGCCATTTAAAAAAATATAATATTGCCCTATAGTTTGAGTACCACTGGATTTATGATAATAAAGTTTATGTTAAAATGTGTCCCCCTTTATCCCTTACAAAATATCCTATTCACTTTTTTCTGTATCTTCTAACATACACGAATAAACGGCACTGTTCCATTATCTTGATACATCCTGTATACAGGCTTGGTTAAAAGTATGGAGACGATTTATTGTCGTTAATATTCATTTTTGGAAATTATGTTCAATACAAAAGTTTTTTAAATTTGATCAATTGTTTTTGAGTTACGCTTATCCGAGTAATTTTTTAAATGGGATCATGTTAATTTTACTCTACCATTCGAAAGAGCGTTTTTTTCTCTGTACAACAGTTTATCTTAGATGTACCTACTATTCGTAAATACTTGAACCGGTGTTTTTCCTTGTAAAAATGTTATTAAAATAAATTGAAAAAGAAAACAAAAATACTGCTGTAAAGAAAAAAAAGCTCTATCGAATGGTAGAGTAAAATTAACAGGTTCCTATTAAAAAAAAATACTCGGACAAGCGTAACTCAATAACAATTGAAGAAAAAAATTCAAGTATTATCAAATGTAGATCAATATTTCTTTAAAAACTTTTGTATTGAACATAATTTCCTAAAATGAATATTAACGACAATAAATCGCCGTCTCCATCATACTTTTAAATAATCCTATATATATACAAGGTGTCCGTTTTTCGAGGCGGACCATTGGGATCTCGAGAACCGTAAGAGATACAAAGTTGGTTAAATTAGGGCAAAGTTGCCTCATTGGAGGACCATCTTAGATATGTTTTTGTTTTTCCATTAAAATGCACAGGTAACTATATAGAAACGAAAATGTAAATTTTGCCAATTTCGTTTTTGGCTTATAACTTTTTTGTGTGACTTCGTACAAGTTTCTAATTTGCACTTTTTTATGAGGAATTCACAGCCGTCTTCAAAATTTTTATAGCCATTACCGTTTTCGAAAAATTAATACTAACTTTCAATTTTCATATGGGGCTCAAAGTTGTCTTTATCACCATTAAATAGAGATTTTTTCCTTTTTCCAACGAAGTAAAACACATCTACATTAACATGAAAATTCACGTACAAAATAAAAAATTAAAAGTTTTATTAATTTCTATCAAGTGTTCTTTGGAAACAAATGAATCAAAACAAAGTTTATATTATAACAAATGCTCAAATGTTTCACCTTCAACTTCTAAACAAAGCTCTATTCGTTTCCTTAAATTAAATATTGCTCGATGTATATCTTCTCCTTATTTTATGCGGTAGAGTGTCAACAATGTTTCTATGCAGCTCATTAATATCAGCAAGTATAGTTTTATAAATATAATTTTTCATAGTTCCCCATAAAAATAATCCAACGGAGATAAGTCTGGTGATCGTGCCGGCCAACGTACGTCACCATTATTTGAAATTACTTTATTGGGAAATATTTGTGTCAAACACTCTCCTACCCTTCTGGCGTTATGAGGCGGAGCGCCATCTTGTTGGAACCACACATGATTCAAACGATTAAGACAAATATTATTGTCCATATAATCTGTGAGAAACGTTCTCAGAAAAATCAAATAATCTTTTGCAGTTAAATTGTTTTCATAAATGTTTGGGCCAATTATTGTGTCTCCCAATAAATCAACCCACACGTTTAGTCCAAAGCGCACTTGAGGCCGTCTTCCTTGATGTCGACGGGGATTTTCAATAGACCAAATATGTTCATTGTGACGATTGAACAATCCCGAATTGGTGAATTTGCAGTCATCAGTCCATATTATATTATTAAGAAAATTTGGATTTTCTCGTAATTGGTTCTCCAGAAACCTACAAAAGATCCTTCATTTGTTTCCAAAGGACACTTGACAGAAATGAATAAAACTTTTAATTTTTTATTTTGTACGTTAATTTTCATGTTAATGTAGATGTGTTTTATATCGTGGGAAAGAAGAAAAAAATCTCTATTTAATTATAATAAAGACAACTTTGAGCCCCATATGAAAATTGAAAGTTAGTATTAATTTCTCGAAGAAGATATATACCTCGGGCAAATCATCTCATTTGATAAAAGAAACGATAAAGAAATAGACAGAAGATTCAAGTTAGCATGAAACAAGTACTGGTCCTTGAAGCACATCTTTATAAACGACATACACATAGAGGCAAAAAGATTAACATTTGACATGTGTATAAGTCCAACGCTTACTTATGGATGTCAAACATGGGCACTATCAGCAAAACATTATCAAAAAATCAGAGTGTGCCAAAACAAAATAGAAAAGAAAATATTAGGGATAACATGGCAAGATAAAATCCCCATAAAACAAATAAAAGAAAAGATAAAGGCAGTAGATGTAACAACTACAATAAGATCACTTAAATGGAACTGGGCCGGCCATATAATAAAACAACGGGATGGACAAAAGAAATAACAGAATGGAGACCACTTGAACGCAACAGAAGTATATAACATAAAACATTTTAAAATTATAATGTAAAATGCTTCAAATTTACGTATTTAGTCTAATTTTGACTTAAAATGTTTTCAAAGTTTGACGTTTGAGGTTATGTCTCAGGAATATATTACCCTAAAAATCTGATTGTTGATAGTTTAAAGGTACATAATTGTTTGTCTAAATCAAATAAACATGTTGATGTCACGTGGACTGCTTAGCTGGAATATTCATTACAGTATAAAATAAAATATATTTATAAAAAAAATATACTCATGGTAATAATATTTTACATTATCTAAGTAAAAAATTCTCAAATATTGTCAATGTAAAAAATTTTTTTTTACGCGTAAAAAATAACGTATAATACGTGACGTATTTTACGTGCCCATCCCTGCTAACAAGTCCTTTATTTTTTAATTTAAACAAATCTTTGAGATTTGGTCCAGATTTTCTTATACCGTTTGTTATCCAGTTAGCATATTTGTTGTTACATTTAGATTTAATCTTAGATTTAGGAAACAAAACTTGAAAGTAGTAGTTATAAATCTCAAAAAACCTAGTAAATTGTTCGGTAACATTATTCTGGCTATAAATTTCACACCAAGATTCACGAGAAAGACACCAGTTGAAAATGTTTATGTTATCTTCACTAAAGTGTCTATAGTTGTGATTGTTATGTACAACATTGTTATTGCAGCTATACACAAATTGTATTATTTGGCACGAATGATCAAACAGTCCATTATACACTACACTAACAGAGTGCAGTTGTTCATCAATAGATGAGAAAATATTATCTATGCAGCTACTAGAATTTGGGGTAATTCTTGTTGGTTCTTTAACTGTTTGTGACAGTCCTGCGGATAAAAATAATTCATGTAATTCTAGCTGATATTTAAAAAATAATTCATGTAATTCTAGCTGATATTTAGAGTCCTCCAAAAAGTGTATATTGAAGTCCCCGCATATATTTATTTTCGCCGTATTATATTTTTCAAGACAATCCACAAGTAGATTACTGAAATAACTGTAAAATTGTTGAAAATCAGTACCAAGCGGCCGTTAAACACACATAACATTATGTAACATGTGATTTAGAAATAATTTTATTGTGGCACATTCGAATATTGCGTCTATGCGGAATCTTGACACATCGAAGTTATTTGCACGCAAACTTGCTTTACAGACACTCCTCGACGATGAGTTGATGATGTTCTACAGAAAGAGAAAATTAGTGCATAATTGTTGATGTTAAGACACTGCAGTTGAATTTCTGTTTGTCAGTGTTCACTGAGGCATAATATATCAATATTATAGTCCTGTATGACGACTTCTGAGATGTCTATTTTATTATTCAATGATTGAACATTCTAGTGCAAAATTGTTATGGTTTTATTCATTTCAGTAGCCGTGTTGCTCATGGTTATTGAGTTTTGTTTGAACTGGTGCGCGGTAAGAAAAAAAGACGAACTGCAACACCATTAGGCCAAATTTCTGGATTATTAATAGTATCATGAAAATTAAGAGTATATCCCACTTTAAAAGAAGCATATGCCCCTTTCGCTTTAAGTTGATCACAAGAAAATTTATGATTAAGATTTTTTTCCTAAATAGTTTAAAATTTGATCTACATTAGTATCTTCTTTTAATCTATAGACGTGGATATATTTCATTTGTTCAGATGCGGATAGTTTATTATTACTATTACCGTCTGTTCCTATTCCTATCATTGGTTTTTGTCGTCGTTGGTTTTTAACTTCTTTAAATTCTTTATCATTTTTACTGGCCTCTAAACCATCAATGTCTTTTTTTGTTTATTTACTTGTTCAGCGGTTGCAGTTTTAACTTGCTGATTATTTTTATTAATTATTGATCGACCTTGGCCTTGAGGGCATACAGCTGAAGAGCTGTCTTTATTTGAATCGTGTTCCGACACCTGTTGTTTACTGAAGTTAACATCGATGAAATCTTGTGAGATCTGTGTATTTTTTTGGTTTCTATATCTGCTAACTGTCAAGTTAGCAGCTGACTTTGATTTGAGAATATCTAGTTCTTCTTTTACGTTCAAATATTTGGTGTTGCTCTCATTGAAGAGTTTATTATATGTGGCGCAATCACCCAATAAAAGTAGGTAGGCTCGTTCTACTTCATGAAAACGTACTTGATGAAGTGATTTTGGAGATGTCTTGTTTTCACAATTAGGACAGCACCATTAAGATCCCCAGGAGCTCCAGAAACATTGCCACACTTAAAATGAAAGCTGGACACATTGATGGCACTGCACTCCATTCTTCACTTTTTTCTCACATTTCAAGCATTTGAATTCACTAAGTTTTAGGCAAGGTTACTCAGAACAATCAACACTAACCGCCATTTTATATAATATAATCTGCAATCAATATCCGCTTATATCTAATAGCTGCAAATCAATTGATTTAAAAACCCTTTATAAAGAACAATGTTATAAAACATAGTCATCTTACATGCCATTCAGCCTGACGGTTGCAGAATTTAGTAACAAAGATATAGTAATAATAATAATAATAAATAATAATAATCATAATCATAATAATAATAATAATAATAATGATAATAATAATAATAAATAATAAATAAACGCGTGATTTTATGTTTGTATGTAATAAATAATAAATAATAAATAATAGGTAAATAATAAATAATAAATAATAAATAATAAATAATAAATAATAAATAATAAATAATAAATAATAAATAATAAATAATAAATAATAAATAATAAATAATAAATAATAAATAATAAATAATAAATAATAAATAATAAATAATAAATAATAAATAATAAATAATAAATAATAAATAATAAATAATAAATAATAAATAATAAATAATAAATAATAAATAATAAATAATAAATAATAAATAATAAATAATAAATAATAAATAATAAATAATAAATAATAAATAATAAATAATAAATAATAAATAATAAATAATAAATAATAAATAATAAATAATAAATAATAAATAATAAATAATAAATAATAAATAATAAATAATAAATAATAAATAATAAATAATAAATAATAAATAATAAATAATAAATAATAAATAATAAATAATAAATAATAAATAATAAATAATAAATAATAAATAATAAATAATACATAATAAATAATAAATAATAAATAATAAATAATAAATAATAAATAATAAATAATAAATAATAAATAATAAATAGAGATGAGTAGTTCGTGAACGAACTAGTTCAGATGAACTATTCTGTAAAACGAACTAAACGAGTAGTTCCGAAAATGTTCAGTGAACTATTCACTGTGAACTATTTCTCTATACGGTAGCATTATGTGTCACTTCAGAAATCAGATTTGAATGAACTAAACTATAAACGTGAACTATAGTAATGGAGATATATATGCTTGTTGCCAGTGTTCTGCCTACATATTTACGTTTCACATGTACCTAGCTGCTAACCAGTGTTTTTAAAACTCTTAGCAAACTTATGTTTGAATAAAATGTTCAACAATGGTTAATTTGTTTTGTATTTTCTGTATATTTATTACAATAAATAAATTTGAAAATATTATCGCAAAATATATTAAATGTATTATTTTGCATTACATACTAAATAAAATAATAGTTATCTATCATAAATTTAGCCCCGAAAAAACAAAGTAGGTAATATAAAATAGATCCAAGATTCAAAATCTATATGATTTATGACGATATGACGAATGCAAATTAAAATTACTATAGACTATAATAATAAAATAAAAATAAAATATTGAAAACAATCGTTCTTTATAGGGGATATTTTGAATGATTACTTCTTTCTTAAGTCAAATAATATATAAATGCAAATTTTAATTGAAATAATATAATAATGATCGTACATTACAAATCTGTTTAGTTAAGTTTTGAGTAATTATTATTGATTACAACAATAAAATTTTGATGAATGTCTTTCTTTGTAAATAATTATTACCATATAAACTAAATAAGAATCATTAATTTATTATTACTATTACTTTAACATTATTCTAACCCGTTTCGTTTTAGAAAGAGTTTTGCTTACAACAAAGAATTGCTTGATTACAATAAAGAGAGACAAAATAACTGCCTCCCCAGGGGCGTCGCAAGTATGGGTCAGAGGGGGCGGATCGCCGCCCCTAACTTAAAACAGGGTGGGCATCGCCCCCTCTCCCTCAACTATTTTCCTTTTCCCTTTAAGTGACCAGGTTAACCTTATTTTGTCGTTATATTATAAATAATTAAAAAATATGTCTAAAATTTAAATAATTAAATAAAAGTTAGTATCTTTACCTGGCGTTTTGGCTTTTTTACAGTCTGGTGGACAGTAAAACTAGCAAAAAGCCCGGCGGGCGTAATGTTCAATATTCCGCCCTAGTAACTAAGATGTAAACAAACAATTTTAATGCATTTGTACGTAAATTTCATATACCGCCTATTCGCGATTCAAGTTAAGCAAACTCTATCTGGTGGACAAAATTTGAACTAAAAATACGTCCATAATATAGTATTTCCTTTCTTTCACAGAAATTTTCTTGAGATTGTAAGCTATTTAAAATATCCTTTAAGACAAGTTTCATGTTTTGAAACTTTTTTAATAGCGTAAAATTCATTATATCAATGACAGATTGACAGCTCGTACAGTGTTATGATGTCATAAACACTGATATATAATAAATTTAATTTGAATCGCCAATATACTAAACCCCCCTCCCCCCACCAATTCTCCTTATTTATTTACATCACGATTTACAAAAAAAAAATCATCTTTTTCGCCCCCCCTAAGCGAAAACACTTCCGACGTCTCTGTAGCCTCCCTGTAATACCTAAATCAAAAACGTTGACTTTTTAACCAAATCCTATTCTTACGTAAGTAGAATTTAAAATTTACATATGCAATACAATAAAATTTAAGGTAAACCGTAACTTTAAACAAAATTTAGCAAAGTAACGGCCATTGTCAATTATTCAATTTTTCTGAAATATCTGCTTAAATACGCTCATTTGCGCATGTGCTATAGGTTGAACTAGAGAACTAAATGAACTAAAACCATGAACTATTCATACCAAGGAATAAGAACTAAAGAACTAAATCTTTCATCTGAACTAAAATTCTCATCTCTAATAATAAATAATAAATAATAAATAATAAATAATGAATAATGAATAATAAACAATAAATAATAAATAATAAATAATAAATAATAAATAATAAATAATAAATAATAAATAATAAATAATAAATAATAAATAATAAATAATAAATAATAAATAATAAATAATAAATAATAAATAATAAATAATAAATAATAAATAATAAATAATAAATAATAAATAATAAATAATAAATAATAAATAATAAATAATAAATAATAAATAATAAATAATAAATAATAAATAATAAATAATAAATAATAAATAATAAATAATAAATAATAAATAATAAATAATAAATAATAAATAATAAATAATAAATAATAAATAATAAATAATAAATAATAAATAATAAATAATAAATAATAAATAATAAATAATAAATAATAAATAATAAATAATAAATAATAAATAATAAATAATAAATAATAAATAATAAATAATAAATAATAAATAATAAATAATAATAATAATAATAATAATAATAATAATAATAGTTATGTAGCGTGAACGAAACAAAACAACTATTATTTGAAAGAAGAAGGCTGGGATGTCAATGTCATATTATTATATAAATGTGATGTAATTGTTTTGTGCTGATTAGTTGTATTGTATTATTAAATAAGTCATTTTTGGTAATAAAGTAAATGATAAATTGGCTACCCGACGTGAGGTTAAGTTATATACGTTGTGCAACTAATCGAACAATTAAAATATTGCGGAAAAAACAGTCTTTGAGGTTGAACTTTTGAGTGAAAATTTCTCAATTTTGTGACGCATACGTGAAAATTGCGAATTGTGAAGTTGATACTAGAGACAATGACGAAAAGTAAAGCTGGAACTTCAACAGAATCCACAGATTCTGCCGAATCTGCGGGTGCAACGAATTTTATTACAATGTCAAACGAACAGTTTTCTAACCTAATTAGAATAAGAAAGTCTATCCACAGATTTCAGTAAGAAGAAAGAAATTACATGCTATGGTTGCGGTAAACCAAATGTATTCCGATCAAAGTGCCCGAATTTTTCAGGTGCTAGAGCACAAGGTGTACAGAATGCGTCTGATAATGACAGTTCAGAAACTGAAGAAGAAAATGTAGATGCAAATATTTTAAACTTTTGCCAACTGTCAGTTACTAAAAGTAAATGGATACCGTTGTCACCTATTCAAGTATTTAAGAATAAAGGTACTGGTTATGCTGACACAGGTGCACAAATCAGTATAGCAGGTGCTGGGTTATACAAAATACTATTAGAAAATAAAGCAACTTTTACTAAAACAAAAATGAAAATTGCGTTTGCTGACGGAGTACACAAGGAAAAGAGTATTCTAAAGACGAAAGTTGAAGTAAAGATAAATAGTAAAATTGTTCCAGTTACATTTGTAGTGTTACCTCGTTTAACAAATAATAAAACTCTTCTTGGGATAGATTTTTTGAAAGAGGCGAATATTGTGTTGAACACAGGCAACCAAACATTGCATTTTCAAGAGAAACCGAGAAAAATTTATAAATTTTTGGATGATAATCCGTTATTGCACAGAATACAGCTGGCAGAAAATCCAAATGTGCTTTTGAGAGATAATGAAGGAGATACTTTACACCCGATAGAGAGAACGCAGATGAACAATCTTCTTCAAGCAAATGTCAATGTTTTTGTAGAAGATGGACCTCCTACTACATTTGCTGTGCACCGTATCAAAATAACACAAAAAGAACCAATTGCTGTACTTCCTTACCCAATAAATGGTTCGAAGAGGGAGTTTCTTCGCAAAGAGTTAGATAGTCTATTGGACAAAGGAATAATCCAAGAATGTGAATCCCCTTGGGCTAGTCCCGTAGTTTTGGTTCCGAAGAAGAATGGTACTTATATATTATGTGTGGACTTTAGACGATTAAACTCAATAACGGTGGTAGATTCTTATCTGATGCCGAATATGGATCAATTATTGCACAGAACAAAGAAATCACCCTTCATGAGTACTATTGATTTACAATCAGGATTTTGGCAGGTTCCAATTGCAGAGGAAGATAGTGAGAAAACATGTTTCACTACTCCATTTGGAACATTCAAATTTAATCGAGTGCCATTTGGTTTAGTAAATAGCCCGGCGACATTCATGAGACTAATGGACCGATTTAGAGCAAGTTTGGGAAATCGAGCAATTTTCGTGTATCTTGACGATATACTAGTGCTGTCAGAAACTTTCGAACAACATATGGACGATTTATAAGCCGTGTTTGATAAGTTAACATTTTTCAACTTACGTGCACGTCGTGAAAAATGTGTGTTTTTGTGTAAAACAATTAAATATCTCGGACATTTAAAACGCCAGATGGTTTAAAAACTGACCCGGATAAAGTTTCGGCAATTAAAAATATGTTACCGCCAACTTCAATAAAACAAGTGAGATCATTTGTGCAAACGTGTTTTTGGTTTAGGAAATATGTTCCAAACTTTGCAGATATAGCTCGACCTTTGACGAATTTATCAAAGAAAAACCAAATGTTGAAATTCGGAGAAGAAGAAACGAAGGAATACGAGATTCTAAAAGAAAAGTTAGTGAGCGCACCCATATTAATTCAAGCAGATCAGACGAAACCATTTGTGACGCCAGCAGTTTTGCTCTTGGTGCTGCTTTAATGCAGGGGGAGGGAAAAGAAGAACTTCCCGTAGAGTTTGCAAGTCGTTTACTCACTTCAGCTGAAAATAATTATTCAACCACGGAACGAGAAGCGTTAGCTGTTGTGTGGGCTGTAGAGAAATTCCGTTATTACTTAGAAGGAAACCAATTTACAATAATAACAGACCACTAACCGTTACAGTGGCTTTTTAAACTGAAGACACCATCAGGAAGATTAGCCAGGTGGGCACTTCGTGTACAAGGTATGAATATGAAAATATCTTATATTCCCGGAAAAGGAAATATATTAGCTGATATGTTATCAAGACCTATTGGCATAATTGAAGCAAATGACGCATTGCAAGTTACTGTAGAAATGCCACAAGCAAACCACGAAGAAGTACGAAGAAATCAATTAGATGACATCGATATAAAACGAATTTAGACGGTTTAGAAGGAGAAAACTCGGAAGAAATGAACAGATGGTCAGAGAGAGGTTTATTAGTTCCTTTGAAAGAAGCAACTGCTGAAATTTGTGCGAAAATACTGATAGAAGAAATTTTTCTACGATATGGAACTCCTTGAAAACTAATATGCGATAATGGAGTGCAATTCGTGAGTATTATTATAAAGAAAGTTACATATTGTTTTGGAATCTCAATGCCTTTCATTCCAATGTTCCACTCAGAAAGTAATCCAATTGAGAGAAAGAACAGAGAACTCAAAACACAAATGGCGATCTTAGTGCAAGGACAGCATACTTCGTGGGATAAATATGTCAGTAGTATCCGATTCGCAATGAACTCAACAGTTACCGAATCAACCAATCGAACACCGTCATTTCTAACATTTGGAAGAGAAATAAGAACACCTTAAGATACAATTTACGATTTACGCAAAGTTTTTGAAGCTGAAAATTTTGTCCCTCGTATTACACCGTATCTCAAAAATCTTGCGTATTCATTAATAGAAGCAAAATATGTTCAAACGGGTAAACAAGATAAAAGAAAACAAACTGTTGATAAAGGCCGGAGGCTATTGAAATTTAAGCCTGGTGATCACGTGCTATTGAAAACTCATGCGCTCAGTAGTGCCGCTCGTGGTTTTACAACGAAATTCGCTCCGAAACGCGATGGACATTATCGTATTGCGAAAGTTGTGAGCCCCACTACGTATGAATTAACCGAGTGTGGGGAACCTATTAAAAATCTGGGACGTTATCATGTTTCAGATCTCACTCCTTTTGTTAGTTCTTCAACACCAGATCCTGTATTACCCAAAAGGAAGCGAGGTCGTCCTAAAAAAAAGAACATTTTAGTCCAGCTATCGAAACGCCAGGGTCAACCAAGAAAGAATGTTGAACAGCAACGAGTTCACTTCCGCAGTTCAAAGGGGGAGAGTGTAGCGTGAAGGAAACAAAACAACTATTATTTGAAAGAAGAAGGCTGGGATGTCAATGTCATATTATTATATAAATGTGATGTAATTGTTTTGTGCTGATTAGTTGTATTGTGTTATTAAATAAATGATGTGGTTTTCAAAAGGATTTTGATCAGGAATACGTTTTAATAAACTAATAAATATATTACGACTTCCAGAATATTTTAATACCGACGTAACTAGTAATTAAATAGAGATTTTGTTCTTTATATGCACTCCACCACTTTCTGCAAGAACTTGTTTAATTATTTTTTCAGCATTCTGCAAATATATATAACATCGGAAGAAGGATTAACAAATCCACCTTTATTTTTAATATTAATAAAATTTAAGTAATTATTACGGCCATAAATGAAATCTTCTTTTAAAGTATTAATACTTTGTTCGTAGTGAAATACTTTTTTGAGAAATCGTACCAAAAAAACCACTAATAAAACTTACGATATTTTCCATATATTCACTAAGTTCTTGAAAATTTTTAAATATATATGATCAGAATCATCTACAACTGAAATACATTCTTCTTCCGTAAAAGGTAATTTTGTGGATTTATTTATCATATCTTAGTGGAGGAGCGCTAAGTAATTATCTCGGAACAGGTTCAAACAACTCCGATTTTGATGATTTTTTTTAAATGTCGGTAATTCCAGATACTTCAACCTTTATAGTTTGAAAATTGACGCTTTTTGTTTATTTATTAAATAATTTAATTTTTAAAAATTATTAATATCGTCGTTAAAGTAATGTTATGAAAGTATAATATTTAAAAACGACATCCAGTGACCTTGCATATCGAATACTGACAAGTAAGATCTATTCTAAAATGATTGCAGTATATAAGTTATAAGAGTGAGGTTCGCGGAAGGGTTTTTAAAAAGATTTATTTGTGAGTTCAAAGATTATATTCCCTAATCTTTTTATTTAGTCACAAGTACAGTTTACGTAAATATTATTACATTTGAATATATTAAGTTGAAAGGTTACATCAGACTGAAAAAAATATATGAAGTACAGTTTTTATATGTTTAGTACTCCGGTGTCGGGTATAAGCCTGGGAAATGCAACCTCAGCTATATGGGCTGTGGTAACTCCTCCCTCCTTAGAATCTGGCCTCGTCAGGAAGCTTCAACGGCGACCGGGGGTTGAAGTTGTTTGATGGAGTTCAATGTCTCTGGCCGTGGGTTGATTTCTTCTCGAGCGGATGACTTGGAGTTTCCTTTTTAGGTAAACTATGACAGAAATAATAGCGACAATAATGATTATAACATATAATGCCAAAACTGGGTATTTGATGTCATCTTCTTCATATGGTGTTATATCGTCGTACAGGGTGTCTTCTAGCTTGTTTATTGGTCTGAGATCGGAGATGCTGTTCAATTCAATTGTAGTTTTGGGGATTTGTGTGTTGTTGAAATTAATTTTGTAGTTTTCGATTACTATGGGTTTACCAAATGTACCATGTTTGAAGTCGAGTTCTTTGTTTTGAATTCGCAGTTTACATCCATCTTCTTTGATGAGAAGTATGCCTTGAAGATTTCTTATATTATCGGCGTGACTGCATTTACTTTCTACTTTTTCGGGGTGCGGAATTATGGCCAAATATTGGTTGTTTTCTTCTAAATATTCGAGATGGTTATTCTTTATTTCTAGTTTGACGAAATGACAATTTTCGACGGTGTTTTTCCTCAAGAAGTTCGTCTCGCAAGAATTTTCGATTATTTCCTTGATTTTATTAGGACATTGGAAAATGTTTCTTTTATTGCGGGTACACGTACCACATAGAGATCTTATTTGACCAGTTTCAGACTTCAGAATATAATTATGATTGGGTATAATAGTAAAGAAATTAGAGTTGTGCTTAGTAGGGGTTGAAATTAAATGAATTAAGTCGAAATGTGTTTCATAATTTATTGGGATTTCAATAAAATATAGAATTTTGTTGTCTTGTATTTTACAATTAACTGAGAGTAAATTTTCAATTTCTGAAATGTTTTCTAAATTTATTTCAAATGGTAACTCATCATTGTAATATTTTGAAATTTTGTTTAATTCCTCATAAAGGTCATGTGTTTTGATTATACTGGGGTGTATAGTGTGAAGTTTATAAAATGTGAGAGAATTTTCGATGTCTTGAAGAGTGTTGAATGTTAGTGTATACAGGGTGTTCAATTGATTATAAATATCTTTAATAAATAATTTGTCGTCATTTTTTGTTCCGCCAATAGCCAAATGTATGAGTTGTTCAATTTTTGATTTTAGAATGACTTCGTTTTGTTTGATAGTGTCGACAGTCTTGTTAAAATATTCTATTATTTGGTGACTAACAGAGTATTGATGTTTAATTTGGTTATTTAATTTAAATAGATTTTCTTGCAGGTGATTTAGAATTTTGGTGTATCTTTTTTTATCTTCGTCATCCAAATTTCCTGTAATAGCTTTTACGATTGTTCCTAAACTATTGACTATACCTCGTCTTATCCGATTATGAGTGGATAAATGGCTGAATTTTTCATTGATGTTGTTCTTTAGATAATCTATAATTTTGTTATTATTTTCGAAGTCTTTCGTAGTTATTTCGCCTGTGATTAATGTCGCTATAAGGTTTTTGTATTGTTTATTCAAGTTTTCATATTGTGTTTTAAGTGGATGTAGATCGTAATAGTGTACAAATGTGTGTTGTGTTCTTTGTAGTTTTGCTGGTCCAAGATTAATGGCCAAAAGTCCTGGATTGAGGGTAATATTCTTCACATCTATTCCGTGTGAGCACGGGAAGTAGATGGACCTGGAATTGCGGGGTTTTTATTAATTATTTTCCGTGGTCTTTTAATATTTGAAAGGTGGATTTTAGTTTGCTTTTTGTCATTATTTTCTGTGTCAATTTCGGCTGTTTTCAAATCTTTATTAACTGTTTTAACCTTCTCTTTTTAAAATTTTGAATTTTTTGTTTTATTGACTTTCTGTTTATTTTTTACGTAAATTGTTTTTGGAATATCTGGGAGTTCTTCGCGATTTTCGTTTATTTTATTAATTGTTTTTGTTTTATTCTCTTGTAATTTGTTATTAATATTTTTGTATACTAGTTTAGTATTTTCTTTGTGGTTTTGAACATAATCTTGGGTTATTTGTTTCTCTAGTTCTATATCAAGGGGTGAATTTGTTTCTAAATGTCCGTTAATAATCTCGATCGGTTTTAAATTTGTTGTACTATGGTTTGTATTATTATATGCCAAAAGTGCATACTGAACTTTTTCGTCAATTGAATTATTTTTGAAATTTTCTTGCATGTTAAATAAGCGAATGTGCTCCACTAGGGTGGAATGAAATCGTTCAATTAAACCGTTAGAATTTGGATTTTGAGAGCAGGTGAAATGAATTTCAATTTTGTGGAGGGTTAATAATTCTTTTACAATACTATTTTTGAATTCTAGTCCGTTATCTGAAGTGATAAATTTCGGTATTCCATGGTGTGAAAAGAAATGTGTTAATTTGTTTGCGATCTCGATAGCGTTTGTTGAGCTAACTCTGTATGCTTGTGCATATTTGGAGAAAGCATCAATGACGGTGAGAAATTTAGCATTTTCTAGTATTATTGTGTCTACGTGTAAAGTGTCTAGTGGTTTGGTAGGGGTAGGGGTGATATTTAATTTTGGTTTAATGGGATTTCTTTCGTATTTTGCGGCTAAACATACTTCGCATTTGTTTATGTAGTCTGTAATGGTTTTCAATTGATTCGGCCAATAGTATCGTTTTTTGATCTCTGTATGTGTCTCGTTTATTCCACGGTGGTTTGTTTTCCCTTCGTGATAGTTGGTTATGACTTGTTGTATTTCGTCCTCTTGTTCTACGTCTATTAATTTTGTGTTGCTTTTAATAAATTTAATTTCTGAATTTTTGAAATATTTTTGCAGTGTATTACTAAATATTTCGTAAATTGGATCTTCGAAATAAAGGTAATATTTAGTATTAGGTGTGATGTATTGTTTTACAAAATCAATGATATCCTGGTCGAAATTTGTTTCTGATATTTGAACGTAAAGTCTCATTTTGTCAATATGAAATTTTTTGATTTTAGGTTTAGATGGGGAGTGTTTTACAAGGGATATAAAAAGTTGATTTTTGCCAAAGTTTACTGGGGATTCGGTTATTGTTATACCAATAATAGGATTTTCAGTGTTTGAATGGATAGTTTGGTCAGTTTCGGGATCTCTTTGCTCGTCTTCGTCGGGTTGTACTACTAAGAATTTTGTGTCATTATCAGGATTAAAATTTTCGTTGAAGTTTTCAATGTAGTTAAAAAGATTTTGAGTGCCTTTATCTAATGTGTTTATGTTTAAATCAATTCGAGAAAGTGCGTCTACATTTTTGTTTAAAGATTTTTTATAATTATATTCCTCTAATAATTCATGAATTACAATTTTAATATGCGTTCCTTTAAAAATTTGGTTTAATAGGTTTTCAATTTCTTGAAATGATTGTTTGTCTAACCCTGAACAAATTTTTGGCATATGGATTTCGAATATATCGTTTTGTACTAAATAATTTTTTAATTTAATTAAACAGTCTTCTATGTTGTCTAGTGTTGGTTCAGTAAAATGTTCTAATTTTGTTACAAGATGGAATATTTTATATTTATTGTTATGAATGGGTTGAATTAGTAAATTTTGATTATTATTATTGTTTAATAGATAATTTTTGCTATTGAAACGCTCATTAATTTGTTTGGGAAATCCTTTTCCTAATTGAAAGTCTTGTGAAACACAATGTACTAAATTTTGCGGTTTTTCGAAAATATTGTCGTTAGTTTTAATAATTTGGAATGAAGGTATGATTCTTGAAAGAGCGTCTGCGTTTGTGTTTAATTTGCCCTTTTCATAGATTACTTCATAATCGTAGTCTTCGAGTTTGGTTCTCCATCGCATTAATTTTGAATGTGGGTCTTTTAACGAGTGGAGGTATTGTAGTGGTTTGTGGTCTGTAATAATTTTGAACTTTCTACCAAAAATATAATGTCTAATATATTGCGTAGCCCATACAACTGCAAGTAATTCCTTTTCTGTTGTACTGTAGTTTTGTTCGGTATCGTTCAAAGTCTTGCTTGCGTAAGCAATAGGAAGGTCGGAACCGATAGGGCCTTGTGATAACACGGCACCAATGGCATAGTCACTTGCGTCTGTAGTAACGTTAAATGGTTTGTTGTAGTCTGGGTATTGCAGTATTGGTTCGTTCATCAAGAGATTTTTGCAAGTGTTGAAACATTGTATGTACTCGAGGTCATTGTGCCTTACTTTGGAGTCTTTCTTTACACATTTGGTCATGGGCTTGGTTAAGTGTGCGAAATTTTTTATAAAACGTCTGTAATATCCCAAGAGTCCTAAAAATGCTTTTATTTGGGTTGTATTTTTGGGGATAGGATAATTTTGAATGGTGCTCAACTTGGATGGGTTAGGTTTTACGCCTTCTGGGGTTACTACATGTCCGAGAAACTCTACTTCAGTTCTTAAAAATTCAGATTTGTCTAATTGTATTTTTAAATTGGCTTGTTTTAGTCGATTAAAAACTGTTCGTAAATTTTGAATATGTTCCTGAAGTGATGTGCTAAATATAATTACGCCATCCAAATATACAAGACAAATTTTGTTAACTAAACCTCGAAGTACGTTGTCCATGACTCTTTGAAAAGTGGCGGGTGCATTCTTTAGTCCGAATGGCATCCGTAAAAATTCATAGTGTCCATTGTCAGTGTTAAAGGCAGTTTTTTGAATGTCTTTTCCATCCATTTCAATTTGGTGGAAGCCAGAGGCTAAGTCTAGTGTACTAAAATATTGACAACGACCTAATTTGTCGAGTAAGTTGGTTATATTAGGTATGGGGTATTTATCGTCAATAGTCTTTTCGTTTACTTTTCTGTAGTCTATAACTAATCGCCATTTACGCTTGCCGGATGCATCGAGTTTTTTGGGTACTACCCAAATAGGAGAGGACCATGGGGAGTTAGAGGGACGGATTATATTTTGATCTAGCCTTTTTTGAATTTGGGTTTGTTCTTGTCTGTGAATTTCGGGATATCTGTATGTCTTAGTGTAAACCGGTATTTCGTCTTTTGTACGTATGGAGTGTTTTATTTCATTAGTGAATGTTAATGGCTTATCGTCAGAGTGAAATATCTCAGAGTATTCCGTCAGCAGTTTTTTTTTATCTCGCGCTTTTCTTCCTCGTTCATATGGTCCAGTCTTATTTTACTCATATCAAAATTATTTTTTCCTGTTTCTTGATCAAAATTTAAATTGTTAATTTAGAAATTATTTAGAGGGTGAACTTGTACACAATTAACAGAGTCGATAATTTCTTCTCTTTCATTTGAGTTAATAATGGGGTAAACAATTTGATAATTTTGTATTGTAGCCAAACCTTCGGGAATAGTTATGCCGTTTATTTTGGTTTCCGGAATAAATACTTCGCCATTTTCAATATTATGAACAAAAAGTTTAGATAATTTCTCAGAATTAGGAGGAATTTTTATGTAATGTGATTTTGGCAGAATTTTGTGATAATGAATTTTGATTTCTTGATTTGGAGTAATTAATTTGTCTTTTACTAGGTCGATACTAGCGTTTAATAATTTTAAATTGTCTAGTCCTAAAAGAATGTCGAAATTTTTATGAAAGTTGAATAAATTATATTTTAATAACATATTAGGTGAATTGAATAATTTTGATGCCGGTATTACTATACTAAAATTTTCAACTGATGTTCCGTGAGCTGTAGTAATTTTAAATGGATCATTTTTTATTTCGTTTTTGATAAATTTGTTTGCAACGTTTGGATTAATGAATGAACGCGTGCTACCAGAGTCAATCAGGGTTTTTAAGTTTAGTTCGGGAAAAACTACGAATGGTAATTCACTGTGATTGTGGATTACGTTCATAAGTTCAATGTTTGTTCCGAGGCTGGTGTTGGAAAAAACTCGTCCTGATCATTTTGTTCGGGCTCGGTGGCATAGTAATTGGGGTTTAATTCGTTCTCGGAATAGTCTACGTTTTGATCGTCGATATCTTGCTCTACAATGTCATCTATTTCAGTAGTGAATAATTCTTCTGCTATATAGTTCGGTCGGTTTTGGGAAGGGTAGAATTGTTGAGGTCTGTAAGGATTAAATGTCGTGCGTGGCGTCATCGACTGCCTAGTACTGATGCTCATAGGCGTCGGCTTAGGGGCTTTATAGTTAGGATTTGGCCTAAAGACGTTTTGTTGGGGTTGATTATTGGGTTTAGCTATTTGATTATTGGGATTTTGAGTACTGAATGGTTTCTTAAATTGTTGGTTTGTAGGGTATTGGTTATTAATAGGTTTGAAAATTTGGTTAGTGGGTGGAATAGGTCTGTATATCAATTGTGGGTATTGTGTTTGTCTATATTGGGTGTGTATGTTCTGTTTTTGTTTAGGTGGTTGAAAATTATGCGACATATTTTTGTGTTGTAAATTTGTGTGTGTACGACCATGTGTTTCGAGTTGAAAATCATTAGTCAACATATTTAAAGCAGTATTCATGTCTTTTGGATCTTTGGTCCTCATGCGAGTACCAAGGGGCTCTTTAAGTCCACGTAATAGAATTCTGAGAGCATAATTTCTAAAATATTCGATTAGGACGGGTCTAGCTACTACAGTAACTCGATTATTTATATAAGAAATTTGTAGATTTAGAATATCTTGTACGCGGTTGTAAAATTCGAAAGCTGTTTCGTTTCCTTGTTTCATCTCGGTAATTTCAATATTTAATGTGTAAAGATCTCTTTTATCAGAATAAGTGTTAAGCAGGGCTTGTTTTAAATCGTCCCATGTTGTGACAGTGGTGCTAGCGACATTTACTGCTGCATCACCCTTAATTTTCGAGAGAATACTTGACATTAAAAATTCATTCTGGAAATCCGTTTCATCAACCAAATTATAAAATTTGTTAACAAGTTTTTCGCATATTTCCAAAAATCTGGATAATAGCTTACTATCGCCATGGAATTCGGAAATCATATCTAGGTAAATTTTTTCAAGTTTTGGTGGGGGTACTGGTGACGGTGCTACTTGAGTTTGAGCTTGTTGTTGGTCCATTTTTATAGGTTTTTTCTTATTTAAATTTGGACTAAAAGTTATATGATAAGGAAATTCTGGTTCTGAGTCGGATGAGTTATTTTTATTATTATTTAATTCTAAATCAGAATCTGAGTCTGAATGGTACTGATTACTATGTGACATGTGCAACTCACAATAAAAGAATGAAGACTTTGTCCATGGGTCGTGCTGCCTCCTGCTGCTCTGTGTTCGTCAGGGCCTGGTTCTGCTTCTACGATGTTCGCTCGTGGATGCGGATGAAACTGGATCGGCACGGGATGTCTTCTTTCTTCAATCTTCAACCTTCCGGTATCCGGTTAATCGTTGGAAAACGAACGCGGTTTCACTATACGCGGAAATCGCTCGGAAAATCCTTTAAGACTGCGCCAGTTATGAGAGTGAGGTTCACGGAAGGGTTTTTAAAAAGATTTATTTGTGAGTTCAAAGATTATATTCGCTAATCTTTTTATTTAGTCACAAGTTACAGTTTACGTAAATATTATTACATTTGAATATATTAAGTTGAAAGGTTACATCAGACTGAAAAAATTATATGAAGTACAGTTTTTATATGTTTAGTATTCCGGTGTCGGGTATAAGCCTGGGAAATGCAACTATATGGGCTGTGGTAACATATATTATATAATCTGATGTGGCCAGCAAATAACCTCTCGCCTCTAACCTGACTGTGTGCATAAAACAAAGATTATTTTTACAAATACAAATACATTTATTGTATTAGTCTTTGACGTTCAAACTTCTTTATAAAAGATTTTTCACATATATGTACAAAATCTGTAGGTTATTTTAATATAAATTATGTACAACAAATTTCAAAATATATTTTACTATATTAAAATTTTATGCAGATAACAGGGATTATTAATTCAAACAATGTTTGTCTTCTCTACATACATGTAGTGAAAACATTAATTTTGGGCAGTCTCAATTGTGTAAGGTATATCTGGAAATGTACGTATATTAGTACATAACTTCTATCAAATTTTCTTTTTTCATACATTTATCTGTAAACATATTGATTTTATTTCAATAAAGTGATGGTGAGATTGCGCTCTATTTATACTAATATCGATTTGTAATGTCGTCAATATTATATCTTATTTAAGAAGAATTTGATAACTTTTTCCAGTTCAATGTTACTGTAGACTACAGAGCTCGTACATTTTCCCATAATGTTTGAAAATTTAACAGTCCTTTAACGTAGAGTTGTCACCTCAACAATAGTCGCAGAGCAAATCAATAATTAAGAGATTCTCTAAGTATATTTTTCTTAATTCACTTTCATTTTGTGTTTATAACATTGAAATATAGTCTTCCTTCTCGTAGAGAGTAATCTTATTCGCACTTTGTTCGGCCTGTACCGTCTAGAATTCAAATGTCTTGTCTTCTCGTAGGCATTCCATCCATTGCCTTTTCACTCATCCATGTGCGCTGAGGGCTGCCCTGATTATCTAATTTTGTCCGAAATTAGGAGCATTTTGGATATCTTCATTTTTCATGCGCTCAGCTGGGTGACATTCAAAGACTACTCCATAACTCCACTGTGTGCAATACCTGATACTTCTTCTTTGCAAACTAACATTCTGCTTCATATGTGGGGAGACACTTAGACGTAATGAAAATTTATAACAATTATTATAACCTAGTAGAATTCTTGATATTTGAATTTTGGATAATCCATTTGTTATATTATTGGCCAATTTACCGTGCATAGCAGATGCAGCGATAGAACCTCTGAAATAAGTTTATTTACAAGTGCCGTTGTGGGAGTGAAGTGGTAACACTGATACATTGAATACAACAAATTAAAGCTTATATTTAAATCAAAGTGTTTTGTCTAAATTAAGTGAAATTAATTAAAAAGAACTCTAAATCCCAAAATATAAACACATGTGCAACGAAATCTAATAAAAGTCCTGCAAGTACGAAATATCATATTCTAAATAAATAATAAAATTGTAAGGCGGGAGCTCCAAGGTTAGCGCACAGAGTAGTTAAATAACAATAAGTTATTACAAATAAGTAGCGACATAAGACAAAGTAAGCAGTGTTCCCAACCATATTGAAAACAAAAATAACATAATATGGCAACAATACAGGAAATATCAGCTGAAATGACTAAACTATTAAACCCGGTAAGGGAAAAAATTGATAACGTGAACAAAAAAGTAGGTGAAGTAAAAGACTCTTCAAAAAACGTAAACAATATGGTAAAATGTAATGAAGAGCGATGCAATTGAAAAACACAGTTAAAGAACAACATTACAAAATCGAATATTTAGAACGGAAAATTATACAAAAAAAATCTTATTATCTTTGGTGTAGAAGAGGAAAACAATGAAAACTTACTGGAAAAAATTCTAAAATTATTTCAAAACGTACTTCTAATTCAAGATATGAAAAAGTACGAAATAAATGATATAATAAGAATGTGCACCAACCAAAACAAAAACAGGCCAATCAAACTGGAATTAAGCACCAAACAGAGAAAATTTGACATTCTAAAACATTGTAAAAACTTAAAAGGCACACTGATACGAATAGAAGAAGTATACCCCAAAAATATAGTAGACGAACGAAAAAAAATAAAGGCACATCTAAATAATGCCAAAGACAATGGCTATAGGGTCTCCCTAAAATACAATAAATTAATTATGAATGGAGACAGTTTTTACCTATCTGAACTCGAGAATAATATAGAACAGAAATGCGAAGAGAAAAAGGACGAAGAGATTATAAATACACCTGAATGAAATGAAAATCAAGAAAAACCAAAAATATTATACAGAACCCCAAACCTAACAAACCAAAAAATAGAAAAAAGAAAAGCCACATCCCCAGTTGAACAAATATCACCAAACAATAACAAACAAGAAAAAGTAACAAAATATTTCTACAAAAAGTCAAAAAAACGGCGAACGCAATACCCAAATAGAAAAACACAAATAAAAACAACACACATATGCGAGAGTATTGTACTTTGGAATATCCAAGATACAATAACATATTCAATCTAGATACAGATGAAAAAAATAAAATAACACAGAACGACGTAATATGCCTATGCGAAACATGGATATATAACAATCTACAAAACATACCACAAGACCTAAATGAATTCCAGTACATAGAATCTAAAGCCATAAAATCCGCAAGCAGGGGACACGCAAGTGGTGGACTATTAATTTTCTACAACAAAAAATTACAATGTAATGTAATAGAGAACACACCACATTGGATATGTATACTTTTCAAACGCCCAAGAACATTAGAAAACTTCATCTGGATTTTCTGTTATTTTTCACAACAATATAGATATGAAATATTAATAGAACAACTACAGAATACTACAGAAGAGTTAAGCGAACATCACCCAAATACATGTACTATTATAGCTGGAGATCTAAATGGAAGAATAGGTAATTTAAATCAGGGCGAAGAAGCATAATTTAATAATACAAATCTCAACCACATTCGTCAAAAGAGAGACCTAACAATAAATACGCAAGGAAGACTACTAATAGAAACTCTAGAATCGGAAGGTTTCTTTGTGTTGAATGGAAGATCAGAAAAAGATAAAATTGCCAATTTCACTTATATCAGCGGAAAAAATAAGAGCATCATTGACTTGGCTTGGGCAAACAACATGACATTAAATGAAATTCAGGACCTGGAAATACTAAACGACATACATGTTTCAGATCATTTTCCAGTACAAATAACATTTCAGGAAAACGAACATAGAATAACAACACGCAAATATACCGAGATTACTGTTGTAAAAAAATTGATATGGAATGTAAAATTACAAGATAACTATAAAGAAAATATTAACGAAATATTCAATACAACGGAAATATCCTACGAGAAACTCGTAAACACTAATATGGCATACAGCACAAAACTTAAATATGGTAAACACCACAAACAACAAAATCATCAAAAACCAAAATCACTGGTACAAAAATGAATGTAAAACATTAAAAACTGAGCTAAGAAAAGCACATCGTAAATGTATTCGAAAAGGGTACACAGAAGAAAACATAGCAGAGTTTATGAAAATTAAAAAAAAATACAAAACATCAATCAAACAAAACAAATACAAACACGAACTAAAAGATCGCATAAGCAACATACACAATTTAGATATTTTCCGGAAAACAGTAAAACAAATGCGCGGAAGAACACTGAAGAACAAGACAATAAAAATACCTGAGCTTACAATTTGTTATAAAAATATGTATACTCAAGAGGCAACAACAATACATAGTTTCCATGGTAACTACCACCATTATATGGACGCAAGAATCACCGAAATAGAAGTAAAAAGGGTCATAAAAACATTGAAAAACAACAAAAGCCCAGGTCCTGACGGCATAACCAATGAATTCCTGAAGAATCTCCCAGAGCAGGGAGTATATAACAAAAATGATAAATATATGGTTCGATAAAGAAGAGATCCCACAACCACTGAGTAACGCAAAAATAACTATGCTATATAAAAATGGTGACAAGTTAAACCCGGCAAACTACCGAGGCATAGCACTTTTAAATACACTAATAAAAATGTACACTCACATACTGTCAACCAGAGTCTCAAACTGGGTAGAATATACAGGCATCTTCGCAGAAAATCAAGCTGGTTTTAGAAAAAAAACAGATCAGTTATAGACCACATATTTACATTAAATACCCTAGCACAGCTTAGTATTCTCAACAAGAAAAAAACATATGCCATTTTCGTGGACCTATCAAAAGCTTTCGACTCGGTGAATCAAGAGAAAATATGGGAAAAACTATATCGTTCCGATGTCAGTACAAAACTAATAAGAATAATCCAAAACATTTATTCAAATGCTACCATACAGATCACAGTAAATACAGAAACTTCAGAAAAAATTAAAATAAACAAAGGTGTACTTCAAGGAGACTCTCTCAGTCCTATACTCTTTACACTATTTATAAATGACTTTGAGGACAGCTTAAGAGAAAAGGAACTTTTCGGAATACCCTTGAACAGCACAACGGATTTATTGACACTGCTATATGCGGACGACATTATCATATTGGCAAATTCACAAGTAGATGTCCAAAATAAATTAAACGCATTAGAACAATACACACGAAACAAAGACATGAAAATCAACACAGACAAGACGAAAATAATGCTGTTCCACAGAGGAAGACCTCCAAACCAAACGAAGATATACCGCTGCCAAGGAGATAACATAGAAGTAGTAAAAGAATACACTTATTTGGGTATCACTTTTGTTTCATCGGGACTTCATAATAAAACCTGCAAGGATCGAATAAGTAAAGCAAACGTAACATCTGCCAATATTAAAAGAATGATGATAACATCACGAATGGATAACTGGCAAGCAAGATTAAAATTATACCATGCCTCAACTATACCTACAGCACTATATGCAAGCGAAATCTGGGGGCTGCAGCATACAGAAGAAATAGAAACAGTGCAAACAAATTTCTTCAAAAAATTGTTTCACTGGCCGAAAACAACACCAAATTATATCGCGCGAAGAGAAACTGGTGAAAGAAATCTTTCAGTGAAATCGAACAAACACTAAGATGGTGGATAAAACTTTTAAAAATGAACGACGATAGGTACCCTAAAATGTGTTACAATAAAATTAAAGACTTGGACACATATGAAAATCAAAGCAAATATAACCGGTGTAACTCTTTAAAAACTGTGTTAAACAAATTTGGCTATCAAAACACGTGGAACAAACAAGGTGCGGATAATTTGAAACGAAATATGGACTGTATTATTTTGACTTACAGGTGTCATCTTTTTAATACAGACTCAAACAGAATAAATAAATCTAGTTATTCGCGCGAGTATAAAAATATGCAAATTAACCCCAACAGCCGTGATATAATATATAAAACCAATTACCAATTTACCAAACTTTTCTCACAAGTCCGAGTGGCAAACACAAGTGACACAGTGCTATACCTAAATGGAAATAAAATAAACTTTAGTGCATCAACTATATGCATAATATGCAACACATTAGAAGAAGATGACCTCCACCACTTCTACATATCCTGCCCAATACTCTCACCCATTCGACAACACTACCTGCACAATCTACCAAACATGAGCATCGATAAAGACAATTTTCTGAAAACTCTCTTTACAGGAGTGGATGAAAATATAATCAAAAAAATATACTATTACACAATAAATGCAATTAAGTTAAGATATTTTGCATTAGAATTATGAATATAGGTAAAATTAAAACTTAATCTCTAAGTATTACATATAAGGCTAATTAATTAATTATCTGTTTATCTATTAATTAAATTAAATGTTTTCAGAGCTTAATTATAAATAAAAATAAATAGGTATAAATAAAAAAAAAATAAATCTATATTAACAATATATTCAGATAATACATATACATATATTATATTGTAAATACTGATCACTCTTTGTATAAACTCCTATGGTTTAACAAATAAACATTTATTTATTATTATTTACAAGTGCCGTTGTGGCTTGGTAATTATTTTTCACCGATTGATTGGAGGTGCAAGCTTACAAATTTTTTAATACCAAACCCCATGGACCAGCCACCTGCTCCGGAGCAGATATTAAAGATAATATTCTGCAGATGTAGGTAAATCTGACTATACTGGGAATTGTGGGTGCAGAAAAACCGGGCTGTTCTGAATGCCCAGTAGTACAGAATACAGCAGTGAAATTTGCAAAAATTGTCCTCCACCACCAATGAATACAGATAATGATGACGAAATAGAAGACAAAGAGAATGTATAAAATAATTAAAAATATTTTTAAAATGTATTTTTAATAAATTTCAATTGATTACGAATTAAAGTAGTCATCATTGTTTGCTGCATTACACTCATGATCTCGATCTATGAAGACTAGTTAATATAATAAACGTATTTTTAAAACATATTTAATTTTAAATAATTTTTTTCAACAGGAATATCAAAATAATTTTTTCTAAAATTTTTAGCTTTTTCGTATTTCCAATTAATTATTATGTTGTTTACGTCATATAAATTTTTTTATCTCCAAAAGTATTTCGTACATTTTTTAACATAGGGTAGGGATAAAAATATATTTTTTTCACAATCATTATAGTAATATACAGATTCCTAATCTTTTGGAGGTTGGAAAATACGTCATTCCTAACTTTAATGACAATCTCTTGGGTTGGAAATAATAGATTTCACTTCCATCTCTTGGGTTGGAAATGTTTATGTAGGGTTTGCCTAGCAACATTGCCGTAGATCCCCATAATTAAGTAGGCTAAACAAATTTTAAGACAGCTGTCAAAATATTAATGAAATTAAAGGTTATAATTCATTGATTTATTTTGAAAATTATTGATTTAAAATGAGGATGATTGTGTATAAAACAGTATACATAACCTCGGTGGGAGTTTCATTACAGCCTCGCGCTGTATCTCACCTCGAAGCTTCGCATCTCGGTAATATACATAAGCCCTCGGCTGTAATGAAACATCTTTCACCTCGGATGTAATATACTATTTTCTTTTGTGTGTGGGTGATTGAACCAAGTTACATTATTTTTAAAATCACATCCTAAACGTGACGTCATTAACATGTTAGATGCAGGGCTAATGTTAATTGCAAATGTTCCTGCATCGTGATATTTAGATAAACAAATAGTCAAGAGGTTGCATCGTTGTTCTGCAGAAACGCCATCGACAAGAAAATACGCAACTGGTAGTTTCCATGAGTCATTAATGCAAACCACCATGAATACTAAAGCATCTTTCGCTTCAGCTACGGTATCATCATTGTTATTTATGCCATACTGTACATATCCATGATATTTCTTTCTGTCATAATCAGTTTTTCTTCTAATGGCTATTTCATCAATACAAAAGCTGATCAGAAAATTCGCATCTAAATTTGATGGCTCGAAAAGCTTCGGCTGTAAAATGAGGTGCACTGTTTGCAGAATTATTCCATTTTGCTATTGTTTTCGGATGTGGCAAACATGAATTAAACGAATTTCGTACATAATTATATGCACTTGGCGAATAACGATGAAGAGTGACAACAAATTTTCACAATTCCTAATTATATTGTGGAATTTTTGATTCGCTACTATTTGCTGTCATTTTGAAATTTCAGAATTCGATCCTGGATCAGAGTGAATCTAGCAGCCGATTCGCAACAGCCGATTCGAACGAAAAATATTTCGGACAACCCCACCACGGACGAAACATAGCACAATGTAGAGATAAAGACAATAATAATGAAAATAACGTACTGAGTATTATTTAGCAAATATTAACCTGTAAATGTATAAAATATTATAGAACATAGTATATATTCAATGTGTTCATAAATAAATAGTAATAAATAACAATTTAAAATATTAAACAAAATAAAACAATACAGTGAGACTCAAAAGTAAAATGCCCTTTATCACTATAAATAAAGGCCGTGACAAAACCAAATTAACCACAGTCATTACTACGCATACCCTGCATACAAAAATGTAAAAATTATTTAAATATTCAGGGGATGAGGGATAATAATATACGTTTGAATTCAGAAACACAGAAAATTTTTCTTGTTTCAAAGTTATTATTTTTTTAAAAATTTACTAAAAGCTGTGACAAAACCATATTACTACCAGTTATTACTTCATACCCTCTGATTACAAAAATGTAAGAATTATTGAAACATTCAGGGGATGAGGGATAATAATATACGTTTAAACACGGAAGCAACGACAATTTTTCTTGTTTCAAAGTTATTATTTTTTAAAAAAATTACTAGAAGCTGTGACAAAACCATATTACTACCAGTCATTGCCACATACACCTTGATTACAAAAATGTGAAAATTATTGAAATATTCAGGGGATGAGGGAAAATAATATACGTTTAAATTCAAAAGCAGCGAAAATTTTTCTTGTTTCAAAGTTATTGTTTTAAAAAAATTACTAGAAGCTGTGACAAAACCGTATTTCTACCAGTTATTGCTACACACCCCCTGAATACAAAAATGTAAGAGTTATTGAAATTTTCAGGGGATGAGGGATAATAATATACGTTTAAACTCGGAAGCAACAACAATTTTTCTTGTTTCAAAGTTATTTTTAAAATAAATTACTAGAAGCTGTGACAAAACCATATTACTACGAGTTATTACTTCACACCCCCTGATTACAAAAATGTAAAAATTATTGAAAATTCAGAGGATGAGGGATAATAATATACGTTTAACTCAGAAGCAACGAAAATTTGTCTTGTTTCAAAGTTATTATTTAATAAAAAAATACTAGTAGCTGTGACAATACTATATTGCTACTTGTTATTACTTCACACCCCTTGATTATAAAAGTGTAAGATTTATTAAAATATTCAGGGGATGAGGGATAATAATATAAGTTTAAACTCAGAAGTAGCGAAAAAGGTTCTTGTTTCAAAGTTATTATTAAAAAAAAAAAAAATAACTAAAAACTGTGACAAAACCATATTACTACCAGTTATTTCTACATATCTCGTAAATACAAAAAAGTAAAAATTATTGGAATATTCAGGGGATGAGGGATAATAATATAAGTTTAAACTCACAAGCAGCGAAAATATTTCTTATTTCAAAGTTATTGTTATTTAAAAAAATTACTAGAATCTGTGACAAAACTATATTACTACCAGTTATTACTACATAAGTACATACCCACTGAATACAAATATGTAATTTTTTTTTTAAATATTCAGGGGATGAGGGATAATAATATAAGTTTAACTAGGAAGCAGCAAAAAATTTTCTTGTTTCAGTGTTATTATTTTTTATAAATTTTACTGGAAGTTGTGATAAATCATATTACCACCAGTTATTTCTACACACCCCCTAAATACAAGAAAGTAAAAATTATTGGAATATTCATGGGAGGAGGGATAATAATATAAGTTTAAACTCAGAAGCAGTGAAAAAATTACTAGAAGCTGTAAATATATTATTTAACATCATCATATAACCATTCATTAGGACGTATGGTATCTACCGTAAGAATATGACCATAAACATAAATGCTCTCTAATATGCCTGGAAAAGTAACGTATAGTTAGCCCCAGCATCATATGGTAAGTCTAGGGTTGCCAACTGACCTTTTTTGGAAAGGACAGTCCTTTTTTGAGCATATTTTGTCCTTGTCCTTTTTTAAACCAGGAAAGGACGCGATTTGTCCTTTTGTAGTAAATTTTGTTATTAATGATATTTTTCTTATTATTAATATGAAAATGAAATAATTATTTCATATTTTATGTAATGTAATGAAATAATGATAGAATTTTTGAATTATTGATGTAGGGTTAACTAGTGTTGACTTGTCAAATTTGTTAATTGTTGCTCTCATGCTCATGCTCTCCTCCTCGTTAATATTTTATTATAATTTATTAGCGCTAAATAACAGCTTTGTTAGTTTAAAAAATTAAAATGTAAAATTAGATACTGGCCGTTAACATTTTAAGGTTCGATATCTTATTGTGTTTTACTTCTTTTCTTCATAAAATATTGATTTTAATTTTTATTAAATTTATTAAATTTGCTTTATTGTAAAGACACTCTATATTATCTTGCATTAAAACACCTTTGACCTTGAAAATTTTCAAAAAATCGCCTGCGGCGCATTTTTTCTCAAATTTTAAATACTACACACAATTCAGAAAAAGATGGCCGAAAAATGTCCTTTTCTGTAATTTTGTAAAGCTGGCCCTAGGTAAGTCGTTATATATCAAATTGGTTGGAATGCTTAAATTTTTATAACTACTAATATAATATATATGTTTTGTAATGGGAGAATTATTTTTTTGTCCAAATTTCATATAACAATGAAATTTTAAAATTGTTATCCATAAGAGAGTTGTTCTTATTTTGTCCTTTATTATTATTATTATTATTATTAATATTGTTATTAATTATTATTATTAATTATTGTTATTATTATTATCTATATAATAAGTTGTGATAAAAATATGTTAACAATAATTATTAATAATCTCATCCTTAATAATTAATAAATCAATATATTCTTTTATTTATAATTTTAAAGAAAATTTTTAACAGAGAGTGTACTATGTTGGGCGTGACCGCAGCAAAGCAGCTTTATACGCTGCCTGAAAGCGCTTGCGCACTAATTTGCTTGACACGTGAATGGACAAGGTTCCACGTGTCTCGCTTTAGAAGATCACTTTATTCGTAGCTATTGTCTCATGTTGTATTCGTATACGTTGAACATTGTTTAATTTCTAACATTTATTTTTAAATTATTCTGATTTTATGAATCATAGATTTTTTTCCAATACTTGTTATTGGTATATTCCTAACGGAACTTTTTAGTGTTCTATATTTTGTAAATCAATCAACACGTCTTCTCGTATTCTTTTCATATTTTAAAACATAATTGTTTTTCTTATTTGCCGTGTTAAGTAATATATTTATATTTTTCTCTTTTGAGTTCTATAGTACTCTCGTGTTTCTCGTAAATTGTATTTGAATGTTTTTTTTTCAATAATTGCTCTAATTATATTCTTAGTATTTTTTTTACATTTGTTTAGTGTTCGTTATTTTGTAAATCAATTTACATGGCTTTACGTGTTCTTTTTGTAGTTTAAAATATAGTTGTTTTCCTCAGTAGCCGTATTAAATAAATATAGTCTTTTTCTCTCTATTTTGTGTTCTAAAGAGTTTTCTTGTTTTTCTCTTAAATTTGCTTATATAGTTTTTATTTACTCTCGTTTGTTCTAAATTCTTTTATTAAAATGGTTTTGTCACGGTTGTGGCTATTTTCATGTATACATTTTTGCATTTAGGGCGAATCCACCAATTCTTTCTATTAAAATGGTTTTGTCACGGCTGTGACTATTTTCATTTATACATTTTTGCATTTAGGGCGAATCCAGCAATTATTTCTATTAAAATGGTTTTGTCACGGCCGTGGCTATTTTCATTTATACATTTAGGACGAATCCAGCAATTCTTTCTATTAAAATGTTTATTATTATATTATTATCCCTCATCCCCTAAACGTTTCAATAATTCTTACATTTTTGTAATCAGGGAGTGTAAAGTAATAATTCGTAGTAATATGGCTTTGTCACAGCTTCCAGTACTTTTTTTTAAATAATAACTTTGAAACAAAAAAATTTTCGCTGCTTCTGGGTTTAAGCGTATATTATTAACCCTCATCCCCTGAATATTTCAATAATTTTGATATTTTTGTAATCATGGGATGTGTAGCAATAACTGGTATTAACATGGTTTTGTCACAGCATCTAGTAATTTTTTAAAACATTATAACTTTGAAACAAGATAAATTTTTGCTGTTTCTGAGTTTAAACGTATATTATTATCCCTCATCCCCTGAATATTTCAATAATTTTTACATTTTTGTAATCAAGGGTTGTGTAGCAATGACTGGTAGTAATATGGTTTTGTCACAGCATCTAGTAATTTTTTTAAAACATAATAACTTTGAAACAAGAAAATTTTTTGCTGCCTCTGGGTTTAAACGTATATTATTAACCCTCATCCCCTGAATATTTCAATAATTCTTACATTTTTGTAATCAGGGGGTGTGAAGTAATAACTCGTAGTAATATGGTTTTGTCACAGCTTCTAGTAATATTTTTAAAAAATAATAACTTTGAAACAAGAAAAACTGTCGTTGCTTCCGAGTTTAAACGTATATTATTATCCCTCATCCCCTGAAAATTTCAATAACTCTTACATTTTTGTATTCAGGGGGTGTGTAGCAATAACTGGTAGAAATACGGTTTTGTCACAGCTTCTAGTAATTTTTTTAAAAAATAACTTTGAAGCAAGAAAAATTTTCGCTGCTTCTGAGTTTAAACGTATATTATTATTCCTCATCCCCTAAATATTTCAATAATTTTTACAATTTTGTAATCAGGGTGTGTAGTAATAACTGGTAGAAATATGGTTTTGCCACAGCTTTTAGCAATTTTTTAAAAAAATAACTTTGAAGCAGAGCTGGGCAAGTTACTTTTAAAATGTAACTAGTTACAGTTACAGTTACCTCAAAAAAAAAGTAACTAAGTTACTTAAGTTCCAGTTACTTTGGTAAAAGAACTAAGTTATTTACTAGTTACTCATTAAAAGTAACTTAGTTACCTTGAGTTACTTTCTAACTACTTTTAATGGCGTGAACTGTAAACTTAGACTGTTGACTTAGATATTGTGTAGTATACAGAGCTGGGCAAGTTACTTTAAAAATGTAACTAGTTACAGTTACAGTTACCTCCAAAAAAAAGTAACTAAGTTACTTAAGTTCCAGTTACTTTGGTGAAAGAACTAAGTTATTTACTAGTTACTCATTAAAAGTAATTTAGTTACCTTGAGTTACTTTCTAACTACTTTTAATGGCGTGAAGTGTAGACTTTGACTGTTGACTTAGTTATTGTGTAGTATACATATCAGGGAGTTTTTGCACTAACTACGTTAACCCAAATTTTAACGTTATTGCTTGGCAACACCCAATCAGATTATTATTGTTAATGTTAACGGACCTACAGGGCTTTATTACCGCCTAGGCCCACGAGGCCACGGCCTAGGGCCCGCTTTGACAAGGGGCCATCAGGGCCCGGTTGCTGTGATAAAAAATCTGATAAAAAGGCCCTGCGGATCTACATTATAATATAATATAAAAATTAAAAGTGACATTTTATCTTGTGAGAAGGGAATTTGCAAAAATGAGACGAATTCAAGTCTTGCAACCCTTGGAACAACGAACAAAATACACTATTTTTTGTATAACCTGAAAATTGGAATAATTTTGATGATTTAGTGGCAGTTTAATTATAATTTATTAAAACGTATCATTTGTAAGCGAGGAAAACATTTGAAAATAATATATTTTATAAGTCAAATTTAACATTTAGTGACTTTTTAATTCTAGAATTAAAAGTTAAAATAATGTGTTATTTTTAGTTTTTCTGTTTACTGTACAAAAACTCTATTATTAATGAATATAATTACTTATTTTATTATCTATTATGGCTTGAAATCAATCAACAATAATATTGAATTTAATTATGTATTAAAATAAAAGTTACACATTACAGAGGGTATGCGCGATGCTGCGCTCAACAACTCCACTTTTTAAGTTACTTTGACTAACTTAAGTTACATTCTAATTTCTGAGTTACTTTAAGTAACTTAAGTTACTCAAGTAACTAGTAACTAAAAACCGTAAAGTTACCAACTACTTTTCCGCAGCAAGTTAAGTTACAGTTACAGTTACCATATTTTAAAAAGTAACTAAGTTACGTTACAAGTTACGTAAAAGTAACTAGTTAGTAACTAAGTTCCTAAAGTAACTAGTTACTGCCCAGCTCTGCTTTGAAGCAAGTAAAATTTTCGCTGCTTCTGAGTTTAAACGTATATTACTGTCCCTCATCCCCTGAATGTTTCAATAATTCGTACATTTTTGTAATCAGAGGGTGTGAAGTAATAACTGGTAGTAATATGGTTTTGTCACAGCTTCTAGTAAATTTTTTAAAAAATAACTTTGAAACAAGAAAAATTTTCTGTATTTCCGAATTTAAACGTATATTATTATCCCTCATCCCCTGAATATTTAAATAATTTTTCCATTTTTGTATGCAGGGGATGCGTAGTAATGACTGTGGTTAATTTGGTTTTGTCACGGCCTTTATTTATAGTGATAAAGGGCATTTTACTTTTGAGTCTCACTGTATTGTTTTATTTCGTTTAATATTTTAAATTGTTATTTATTACTATTTATAGGTATTTATGAACACATTGAATATATACTATGTTCTATAATATTTTATACATTTACAGGTTAATATTTGCTAAATAATACTCAGTACGTTATTTTCTTTATTATTATCTTTATCTCTACATTGTGCTCTGTTTCGTCCGTGGTGGGGTTGTCCGAAATACTTTTCTGTCGAATCGGCTGCTAGGTTCACTCTGATCGGTCCTGGTACATTTTTTAATACAAGCAACTGATCTTCTTGTAAATATTTTTCAGTTTTTAAACTGTGTAGAACAGTTGATAGTGTAGCAATTTTTTTCACATACCACCTTTTTGTTTGCTGTAGTGCACGTAGTTTTCTTCTGTATGCCATCTGTGTGAGACGCATTTTATACATTAGTAAAGCTTTAGTTGGTGACATTGTCCTAGTCATTCCACACAGAGGTGAAAAAGATGCACTGGTATAGAAGGTAGCGATTTCAGTTTGGTGGAAGAGCTAGAAGGACTAGCTTTATAGGCAATGTCCATCCTCTTGGAACCTGTAGTTATATCACTAATTCCAGGCCTTTGGTTTCTATGAAAAATCGCAATATTTCAATAGGTATAACACAGAAAAAATTATTGGGATTAATATTCGATAGTAATACCACTAGAGGTTTGATATGGCCGGATATTTTTTTATTTATATGAACACTTGGTTGCTTGGAAATTTGTTGAAAATATTTGTACGGCAAAATTACAAGAGCGTAGCTTAAGTACAAATCTCTGAAACAAATTGCCATCAAGAAACTAAGTGTGAATATTTATAAATTAATAAATATTCTGCGCTAAAAATCAAACCTCGAGTGGTATTTTTCAAGATAATTCTACGGATAAATAGCATATGAACGTCATTATTTGTCATTCTTCAAATAATAAACTCAGATTTGAAAATAAATTTATTTATTTGACATATCAAAAATATAAAAAACAATGCGTTATGATGCAGAAGGTAAATAAGAAAATATCCAATTTATCCACTTGCATTTTGTCTTCGTATTTCATCGATATCAAACTGCGATTTTGACGTTTTTGAATGTCTTTTTTTATACAGTAGTGAAATTATCAATATAAAATATTGAATTTTATACCGTAAGTTTCAGCTAAGATGCAACATTTACTATACTGTTATTAATGTATTACTATGGATACTAGTTATTATATGTAATGCATCGTTCCAAATAAAATGCAACATAGGTTGTCAAAGTTGTCATTGTCAAATTTACTTGTCATCATAATTTTCTGATCTATAAATAATGTAAGAAAGTAAGAAGAGTAGTAGCAATAAAAATCAATATATTTAAATAAATATAAATTTATTATGCCTGATTCAATATAAACAATTTTGTGACTTTATTTCTCTTGTTGTGAACAAAGCAGCTTCATCAATAAATAATAATAATAATAATAATAATAATAATAATAATAATAATGTAAATACAGAAGTTTTGCTAATATTTAATTTATTTGACAAAAATTTCTAGGACGTTCAGGAAATAAGTTGGTATACATATCACACATATTTCTTAAACTTAGCCAGCATTGGACTAAGTAACCACTCGAATCTTTTCTTTACTAAACATCTGTAAAGAGTAATGACAAGACAAGCTAATTTGACATTGACAACTTTGACAACCTATGATGCATTTTACCTGGAACGATGCAGTACATATAATAACTACTATCCATAGCAATACATTAATAACAGTGTAGTAAAAGTTGAATTTATTAATAGTTGAAGTTATTACCCACCTGTTGGAAGATGATGGAAATGATTTAAAAATAGTAGGTATCGCAGTTTCACGCAAACGAACGCAAGATAACGATGTCCGATCGAAACAATCTTCATTAAAATAATTAGAACAAAGAACGATAGATCCTGACGGGGTCCACCCAATTCTTCTAACGGCTTTTATCCATGCTGCTCTTCTGTCTGAATTTTTCGGAAATATAAATATAAAATTAAAATAAATGAAAGCATATTCCACCTTATAACCCCTAAATATTGATATAAGGTATTTTTAACTAGCATAATAATACTTGTGAAAAGTTATCTTTGAATATTTTACAGATTCTTTCTGTTTCGATGATTATTTTAATCCAGATCGATTACTGCATCCAAAAGCACAACATACAGTCTTGTTGAAGCTTTAAACATCATTTCAGATTATTGAAAACAACGAAAATAAACAACAAAATAACAGAAATTTACAAAACTCGGCGTCCGCAATAACAAAATTAATAACAATAAAAATAAACAGAACAACAAATTCGCAAAATAAGCAATGAAATACTAAACGTTAAACACAGAGAGAACATCCAAAGATGGCGAACACGAATATCCCACTTAGCTTCACAGCTGAGCGATGAGACTCCATCTATATTGTCATTCTTTTATCTGAGCGTTTAATAGCATCCGGAACAGGAGATATGAAGCATCAACTTTTTGGTTACCAAACGATTAAGATATCGAGCACAGGACCATTCTCTCCTCTCGGCCAGGGACTGCAGGGAATGGCGTTGTAACAAGGAATCCTGGTCTGTACCTCTAACAGAATAGAACCTATCTTGATCAAGAGCTAGATTTTAATAATTATAAAATGAGTACCAAATAAGCAAGCATACTCAAATTTGTTTACTATAAATGCTATATTTAATGATTTTAGAACATTGATATCAGTAAACATTTTAGAGATTCTCATAAGAAAACCTAATGTTTTGCTAGCCGATTTGCAAGTATTATTTATATGATCTATGAACATGAAATTGCTACAGAATGTAACTCCAAGATATTTTATAGAATTTTTTTCTCGATAATAAATTATTCTGCATATTATATTTCAGTGTGTAATTAACTATACAACATTTGTCAATATTTAATTATAATTTGTTTTTAATACACCAGTTTACCATTAAATTGATGTTAGTTTGGAATTGAATTGTATCAGCTGAAATATTAATATTTAAATATAATTTGTCATCAGCATAGGCAAGAATATTATAGTTAAATGATGAAATGAGTTCATTTAAGAACAAAATAAATAAAAGCGGTCCTAGGTTGGATCCTTGCGGCACACCTGAATTAGAAACAAATATGAAAGACTCAAAACCATTATAGAAAACACAGCGTGTGCGATTATGTAAATAAGATCTTAATAATTGAATCACAAAGGTAGAGGCGCCAGTTACTTATCTTATGCAGAAAGGGAATGTGAACAATAGAGTCTAAGGCACGTGTTAAATCAGTGTTGACAATATCAACTTGATCTCTTTCATCTAATACCTCACAAACGTATTGTGAAAAAGATGCGAGATTAGTGATAGTAGATCTACCAACCATAAAACCATGTTGAGCTGGAGAAATCAAACAACGAGAATTAGTATAAATACTAGCGAAACTCAGCTACGCCGAGTATTCCTTTAGACTCCGCCGATAGTGTTTTATAATAGTTTACATACGCCCAATTCGTCTAGGCGAAGTTTAAACCCAAATTGCTCCCGCTAACAGTCTTATGGATACTCAAACGACTTACCTTTATGTAAAAAAACAATAGCCGATCGAGTTACCAAATTACTGACATATTTGCATTGCAGCCCTTGACGATACTTCTCATTTGATACCACAAACGATATTGTTCTCATATTTTTATGCAAAAGAATAAAAGCCGATCGAGTTATCATATTTTTCTGACTGGCAACCCTTAACCGATACCTCTCCTTTGATACCAAACACGACATGGTTCTGACAACTTTAAGTAAAAAACAAAAGCCGATCGAGCTGTCAAATTTTGGCATTTCAGCATGGCAGCCCTTGACGATACCTCTTATTTGTTATCAAACACGACATGGTTCTCACAACGTTAAGCAAAAAACAAAAGCAGATCGAACTATCAAATTTTTGATATTTCTGCACGGTAGTCCTTGGCTATACGTTTCATTTGATACCAAACACATGTTTCTGACAATTTTACGTAAAAAACAAAAGCCGATCGAGTTGTCAAATTTTTAGCATTTATGCATGGCAGCCCTTGGTTATACCTCTCATACACGACTTGGTTTTGACAACTTCATACAAAAGTTGACCGAGCAGTCAAATTTTTGACACTTCTGCATGGCAGCCCTCGACGATACCTCTCATTTGATACCAAACACAATGTCGGAAATTAATGGCCTAACTTCACAAGAATGCAGTAAGGAATATTTTTTTTCACTTAGTTACATATGGTATATTTGGTTACACATGTGACAAGTCAAAGAAACGTTCTTCGTCATAAAATTTTCCAGTAAGCCTTCGATGTATTGTCTCAAAAGGCCAAATTTTCACCTTTAAAAATTATTTACACAAAAACGTGCATCGCACAGAAAAATTACCTAGTACCAGGAAAGCAAGTTGAGCTTATCTTATCTACAACTTGAAACAATTTTCATTAAAATCGGTCGCACCGTTTAGGCTGTACAGATGAAAAAAAAAATTCGCGATATATATATATATATATATATATATATATATATATATATATATATATATATATATACCGGGAGTTTATTTTATCAGTAAACATAGGGTATATCATTGCCATAGTTACGGTATGAATGTTTGACAGCAATGTATTGAAGCGTTTATTTTATGAGTAAACATAGGCGTTTAACATGGGAAGCAGTTTTTGGTAAATACAAAGGTCTGGCAATAAATCAAGCCCTGCTATTGAACATGATAATAATACATTGCATCTTGTACATTATTTAATATTAATTACTTTAATAATATTGTAATAAATTACAAAAATTGTGAAATAAATAATTGTTTCAATTTTTTATTATGCAATATGAAATGATTTCCAAATGTCTCCGTGGCGCAGTGGTCATAACACTAGCGTCTGAAATTTTTGGTTGGGGTTCGATTCCCCATTGGGGTAAATATTTTATTTTTTTTACATAAAAATTGTTGAACTTTTAAAAATCAGTTTATATTTCCATATTACAATCATTTAAAAATAATAATAACATTGTAATAAATAAAGAGAAAATAATTGAGAATAATTGATTACAATAATCAAAATATTGATGCAATAACAATGCATTGTATTTCCTTTGATATAAATAAAAATAACTGAAATATAATAAATTTGTGCAAATATTATGTCTTTACTGTATTTATCAAATATATTTATATATATATATATACAGGTTGGCGCGCTTAAGACGATCCACCCCTAATAACTTTGAAACAAATTGTGATAGACATACACGACTTACGCTAAATGTTTTAACATCTAAAGGGCCACATTTTATCAACTTTCAAAACTTAAATGGCTATATACCCTTTGTGACGTATCAAATGAAAGCTCTTGAAAAATGCTCTATTTCAATTCATCATTCAACCAAGTTTTGTTGCCATTTTTAAAAGTGAGAACTACTACGGATTTTTTTCAAATACTAGGACAGTGACATTCAATCAAAGATTTATTAAATATTAAGGTTAATGGGGTTCTAAGCGAAGTAGCACAATGTTTAATAAATAAACTAGGGATCCCATCAGAGCCCACACCTTTACTAATATCAAGGCATGACAACAAATCAAATACTTCACTCTCGCCAGTTGATAAGCTACAAAGATTAACGTTAGTATTGTGAGGCATTTGAAATTGTGAAATATTAGATACGTTTGGGTTGTTGTTGTTTAGAAAGACTGAATTAAAATAATTTGCAAACATATTGCTTATCTCAACACCATCATTTGAAGTGTTACCATTAAAACTCATACTAGCTGGTATGCCTTATATATATATATATATATATATATATATATATATATATATATATATATATTTATATATATATATATAGTGAATGAACGTGTTTAGTATAAAAGAACCTTCCACATGATTTAAGTGTGCGGTTGACACGTTCATCTGTGTTTGCCTTTTTTAGTGTTAAATGTAGAGTAATGATTGATAATGTACTTTTTCATTAATTCCTGGAAATTGTTATTATAAAATTCTTTGCCCATATCGGTTTGCAAGTTTTCGGTATGCGATGGCTACGTTTAAAAATGTTTTGCTTTTGTTTTGCATATGGTAGCATTTCCCCCAGATCTGCTTGAAATGTCTCATCTAAACCTTTTACAATAACATGACTACGCTTAAAATTAATTCTTACCGGCTTATGTAGCTCGCTAACAATATCACGTTTAACCTGAGACATGTCTGCCGGTTATAATGATAATTCTGCTTGTGAGCTTGGATTAGGTTTCACCGCCTGACACACTATCTAATTTTGCAACAGACTGTGACTTCTTTTTAGATGGTTGCTCCAGCTTCAAACGTTTATACAGTTCTTCAACATCATGTGCTACTTTTTTAATAATTTGAGTGGTTGCATTTATCATATTAGATGTAAAGTAAATGTGTGCATCAAGCTTTTTAATAATATTATTTAAGGCTTCGTCCACATACTTTTTGTTTACATCATCATTATCATCAACGGGAACACTTATATGTACAATTCGTTTGTCATTTAAATTAAATGTATCTTCGTCAGCATAATCCTTAAAGCACTATACTTGGTGTAATGATGTTCAAACTTGTTGAGAGGCATCTTGACACTGAAGTTAATATATGATATTTGCCTTTTTTAAGTCTTCTATTATTTAGACTATTTTATTGTTGTGGTTGTTGTTACCGGCTGCTTGTGCCACTAACAACAATTTATTTCAACCTCTCAACAAGCTCATTGGGATTATCCCAGTGTACATAATCTATAGGATTTTGATTGTAACTCATGTGCAAACCTGTACCTTCTTTTTGCAACTAAGTTGGTTTAATAATGTTTTTATACTTTTCAGATCGAATCCCTAAAATTTGGCCTGTTGACGTATTGCTCCGCCTATGCGCATTTGTTTTTTTCATGATAATTATCCAGGTCGCTTTTTTTAAATACTATCGGATTCTATTTAAAAATTAACTTGCCTAGACCTGTAGTTTCAAAATACCTTATTTTTTGCGCACCTTCAACGTTAAGAATTACATCATTACCATAAAAATTAATATTTGTTTTTCCAATTGTAAATTTATCAGTAGTGGGATCATCTTTATACCAGCATTGTGATCATTATCTGATGATTTAGAGTACATATGCTCAATGTACTTTCGAGGTAGTGGAGCATATTGCTGAAGATATTCATGAAATACTTCTCTAGATAAATCAGGTGTAATATCTTGCACATTATAAACATCTTCGTCTTCTTTTTCTTCATCATCATCATCATCATCATCATCTTCTTCTTGAGGTACATGTTCTGCAATAATTTCGGCGTCAACAAATGATGGTAAATCCCGCGCCTTTTCTTTGGATTTACTGTCAGATTTTACAATATTTTTATATACTCCAAATCAGCTTTTTTCGTTTTAGATTCAGTTTTAATAATACGCTCTTGCTTAACATTACTAATATCATTAAGTTTACTAGATAAATCTTTTAACTTTTTTGTTATTGGTTGATATGATTTCTCAAGTTCAATTTCCTTTTCCATAGTACCCTCTTTTAAAGCTTGCAATTTTCTTTTGACGCCCTTACGAGCTTTTATTATACTTTCTTTAAGATCTTTATTCATACCGTAACGGGTTAGAAACAGGTTACAAACGGGACAAAAACGGCTAAAAACGGGTCAAAAACAGCTAAAACTGGGTCAAAATGGCAAAAACAGGAAAAAAACGGATAAAAGCGTTTCAAAATTGGCTAAAAACTGGTCAAAAATAGCTCAAAATAGCTAAAAACGGATCAGAAACGGCTAAAACGGATCAAAACGGCTAAAATGGTTCAAAAACAGCTAAAAATGTGTGGTATGTAAAATTTGTTTAGCTATTTTTTGGAAATTATAAAGTGATCAAACCCTTTTCTGTATCGGCCGTTATTTAGTTCACACTCTTTGTTGATGATAATAAATCTATAATTATCACACCTATAAAATGAGCATATACCTCTGAACTGACTGTACGTCATATCTGTTCCCACATTATCTATGTACACATATTTGAGCTTCATGCTTAAAAAGAATGATAAGGTTTGCGATGTCACGAATTAAATGTTTTGGAATACGTGTATTTGTTTGACATAAATAAAAACAGTCAACTAATTTATGACGTTTATTACAACTATCATCAAATATAAAAACTTTGTTGTGTTTAACAATTTCAGGTAAAATTACATTATCACTGCTGGAATATGCGTTAAAAGTGATTCCATGTATTGGTTTTAAAAGTTTCTCCACATACTCATATTTAGGTTTACTTAGAGATTTTTCTCAGCGATTGAAATCTTCCGACGAAACTTTGGGCGAACAAATTGCATCTCTTCGTGTAAAATCAGTTATGAGTGCAAATAATAAATTGGGAATGAGTTATGGAACAAAAAGAATGGGAAATTCGCTACCTTTCAAAGATCTTGTAAAACGTGTTCGGCTAGCGTTGCGAACAACTAAAGCCAAAGACTTAAAAAATGCAGCCAAGATGGTTTTTAATTCAGTGAAACAAATCAGACGGCAAATTAGAAAACCTCGAATTATACCTATTTCAAAGTCGGGGGGTATTTTACCATTAATACCTATTTTTGCTGTACTTAGCGCGCTTGGGGCACTAGGTGGTGGAGCTGCTGGTATTGCAAAAGAGCAATTGACTGAGAGTCAACGTCATAATAAAATAATGGAAGCAATTGCTATGGGTAAATGATTATATTTGCGTCCGAACAAAAGGGATTTTGGTATGTATCTGAGGGCACCAACAAAAACACAAAACAAGTGTCATGGAATGTATATAAAATCATCGTAAAAGACAAAATACGGATAAGTTTAAAGTTACCATAACATGTACTAACCAACATTGACATACTCAAATTTGAAAAATACTTGCCATATATCCGTGGAGTTTTCATGCGTAATAAATTGCCCGAAAAAATATGTAAATTTGAAGTGGGTGTTATAAATTTAGATAATGTTGAACATCCTGACACTCATTTGTGGAATTGCTAGCTAGAATTATCCGATAGACATTCTTAAAGTTAACTATATATGTGTTCACTGTAATATAGCTACAGGTTCGTATAATAATAACGCACCAACCCACAATGTTCATCAATTTTTTCCCAACACTGAACCAGGTGAGAAAATAATAGAGAGCCCTCAACACGCCATCTATATGCCAATAAATGCTCATCGCATAAGCTCAATTGTAGTGCAAATACTCGACTAGAATGTGCACAATAGTAATTAAATACAATGAACCAAAAATTGCGTATAATTACAAAACACCTAAGCACAAGTCTCTTAGTCCACAAGAAGCGGTTGAAGTATTAACAACTTTCAACCGCAAGTTTCTTGAATCTCTTGGCTACAAGGTTAAAAATAAAAATTGCTGGTAAAAGAAAAACCCCAAAATTAAAAATCTGTTGTGGCCAGCACAAGACCTCTCGCCATTTCCATATTAGGCTATATAAGTATTGTATTGCACTTTGCTATCAAACCGTCGTTTTATAACAAAATATTACAGAACTTTACCCTAATATTGTCTTTTATTGTATTTAACATGTCTTCTGCACACATATAATTCTAATTATATCTATTTTTCATTGTATGAGGAAATTTCTAAATGTCACAGATTCTTCCAATTCATTAACCAGATTGGCGGTATTTCTGATGGATACATGCATATTACCTATAATTTCAAATATTTAATTAATAAAACAATAAGAAAGATTAAATGTACTTCCCAGAAAAAGCTATCAAAATGTCACTAAAACTGTTTATTTTTGACACTGAAATCTGTCATTTACAAATTATGTTATAAACATTTGAATTTGTCAACTTATTTCCTTAGTGTAGTTTCGCCTACTCGACTTGTTATATCCCGATATTCTATATATTATAGCGTCTTTATCTCTAAATTTAAAGAAGATATAATAAAAAATTTAAATGTATCAGGTGTAGAATTTTGTTCTTCAAAATTAGTAATGTCAAAAATTTTCAAAAATTAATATTTGGAAGAATTTCTTTTAAAAACTACTACTTCCGGTTGTTCAATTGTTACCAAAACCTTTTCAGCTCTTCCCAGGAATGTCAGATTGAGGAATTCATAGTTAAACAGGTCTTATGTCTTATAGTTTTTGAGGAATCGTCCGTCCAACATCCAGCCATACACACACTCACACACATACACACATCCACACACACACACAAACATTATTGTAAAAATGTTAAAATCGGATTCTAGTGACCTTGAAACGTGCTTATTCATTAAAATCTGGATATGTGATTTTTAGCATGATTCCAATACCTCTCTTAGCGAGAGGTAAAAAGTACCAGTATTATAATTTGGATTAGAATTAAATTTGAATCTTTGGTAAAGTGTAAAAACTACATACTTTAAGTTAAAAATAATGGATGCTAATATCTTAACCGTCACCGAGCCAGCTCTTGAGAATAATTCTATAGCCAATGCTGAGAAACATACCCATCAACGATAAAATTCGAATTCCATTTCAACAAGAGGATACCTACACACTTTCATGGAACAGTTTAATCTATAACGAAGGACGGGTATCTAATAAAGATCGGACTGCGTCAAAGGATGTTTATTTTGGAAATAATGGTGTAGCACATTTATTTCAAGAGATTCGATATGAAATTAATGGAATTTTGGGTAGAGTGCGAAATCCTAATATCACATGCACCTTAAAATCATATGTTTCATATAACTAAAATCTGTTGTGACCAGCACAATACCTCTCGCCATTTTCATATTAGGCTGTATAAGTATTGTATTTAACATTTCTGGTACACACAAAAAAAAAAATTAATTACATTTATTCTTTATTTTTCAATTCATTCTATGAACAAGTTTCCTCCTACTGTTCCAAATGTTTGAGATTCTTCCAGTTCATTGACGAGATTGGTGGTATTTCTGAACGATATATGATGAATTATATGTATTATAAGTGCGTATTTAGTTAACACTGATACTACATATTTTGACTTGTAAATGAATCCCCTTTCTTTTTATAGGAGCATTTCAGGTAGAATACGATGCTGCAGGGTATGTGTTTCTGAACTTATATAGTATTATACCTTTTTTCACCTTCCACTTTTTCCAGTATGCTCTCTAAATCAGCGTTTATCACAAAAGGAACTTTTTATTGATGGCGGAAATACTTAAATTGCAAGTACTTTTCGCCTACACATGGTAATTCAACTAAACATTTATTTTTTAATTTACACCTTTCCTGATGTTTATATAGAGTATCTATCTTCAATAGTAAAATGGTTGAGGCATCTGTCACACAATCAAGTTCGTTTTTCATATTTTGAAAGCTGTTTGCGCAACAGACATGACAATTTTTTAATCCACATGTAGTGGTTGTTGACGTTATTCCTTAACTCCTTTAAATTAATCTGGTCGACATTCATCGCTTCATCATTATCATACTGTTCTTTTTGTACCCCCTCTTCTTCAGCTTCCATTATCATTAGAATATGGATGCATCTTTCAAAGTTCTTTTCATTAAGTGCTAGTGGGACAACCTTACGTTTCTTTCCAGTATTCTGCAGCGTGTAAACGTTTATTGCCAATTTATTCATGTTCTGAAATTTTGGGCCAGCCTTAGTTGTAGTGGAAACCTCGGACCCTCATACTTCAACACTGCAGAGTAGTGGGGATATAAGATGATGTGCAATTGGCATTCGCTGACCAGTTTACTGGATGCTGTGCTGATACTACAGCCCACAGATATCAGAAATTGTCGTCGTTTTTCAAATTAACTACAGCCTTTTTCAGCTTAACGTCGCCAGGTAACTCAACGTATGAACTCCTGGATATTGGTTGGTACTTGTTAATGTGATCTTTTAAATGTATAATTTTAATTAGTCCCCAACCTGAATCCCGTTCCTCGAACATTTCTAATTTTCGTAAAAAAATTCCCAATACATTGGTTTGCTACTACTGTTCCAAATTTGTATTAATACTAATTACCTCGTTTCTCGTATTGAATGTTTTTATTTCACATGTTCCAAAATATGGTAATGTAAACACGGTAACCTTTAACAATGATTGTTGGAGTGCAGTTTTAATTTTGTTTTTAAAAATTCTAGCACCTTTCTCTAGAAATAATTTGGGTTCCTTATAGGTTTTGTTTATGATAACACCTGTTTTATGTCTGCTCCCAAGGCAGGTTTCCACATCTTGCCACACTAACCTTGAAATTTTTGTTTTTGCAATGCTTGGCACAGTTTTAGAGAGCTTTTTTATGTTGCTTTAGCTGCTCTGTAATATTTTAAAAGTGCTACGTTCCCTTCTAACTTGCTAATGTTTGTATCCTTATTTTTATAAGCGTGAATATTTTTGATATATTTGTTAATTAAAAGGATAAATTTGTTAGCATGTTTGCGCCAGATCTCAACTTCATCAATAGTTTTAATAATTTTAATGGAACTTGAAATATTGTAATCACTTTAAGCACTTGTGCTTATATTGCCAAGAATGACTCATACCAACCTATATTTAATACATAATTGGTTTATTTTTAGCGCATAACTTAATATCAAATCAGTTTGCTAGAACACGTGTAAGCCAAACGTTGGTCTATTTTTAGAGCTAGACTCATCACCACATCCTGTTTGCATGAACACGTGCAAGCCAGATGTTGGTATATTTTTGTAACATGACTCATCACCACATCCTGTTTACATGAACACGTGCAAGCCAGATGTTAGCATATTTTTAAAATTTTTAGTAGTTTCAGAGGTAGTGTATGGTAACGTTTAACGTTAACATGTGACGAACCATCACTTAGGAAGTGGCGGTTCGTAACATTTGTCGGAGGGGAGGCTGTTTAATAAACTAAACGTGTTTATTGCACTTGTGTTGCACGCAATTGAAAATAAAAATAACCTACAACTGTACGTAGACTCTATTACTCTGTAGCCGCCGCCGCCCCGCAGCTATCGTTTAGCGAGCGACAGCTGTCACGAATCATGTCGAGCATTGGGCGCATTCAGCAGATTTCTTTGGTCCCTGAACACCTAACCAACCGGTCACCGAACAAGCAGGTCTCTGCTGAATGCACTTTTCACACTGGCTTAGTTGAAACGTCAAATAATCATAACCTTAATTTTATAATAACTATAATTTTATTTGTTAAACTAATTAAAAGATTGCAATATAAGAAAATTTTAATAATTTGACAATAAGTACTGGTTATTTAACTTTTCAATCAATTTACTTATTGATATATGCATAGTATATGATAACAAATAATTTATTTTTGGTGCTTTACATGTAAATAAATATTATTTTGTTTTACTGCACAGATAATGGACGACCTTAGTTTATTTCTACTAACCAAGTGACCAGGAACATCTAACCGTACTATTTTTACGGTCAGCTGGTAGGTGACCGATCAGTGATCGGTCTCTAGAGAACAGTGCATTCAGCAGAAAATGGTGAACATGTTCAGCGACCACATGTTTGCTGAATGCGCCCATTCATGAAGAGCAATGGAAGATAGTCTCCTAAGCTACTTTATACGCTGTTATAATGTGGCTTGAATAACGTATCGTATGCATCACGAGCACGCACGAGTGGGGGATATGCCTTTATGAACTATGCACTTAAAATGCAGAGGAAATTAGTCTCCGTTGTATACATGACGAAATAAATAAAATAGGCGTAACATGATTATACAGAAAAAGTATACAAAATTAATTAAAATAGAAAGAAGAATAAACATGAAAGTAAATGTTAAATTTTTTTTTTTATCCCTTGCCGCCACTGAGCCTAGGTTTATTTATATAAATATAGAAAGAGATAAACCATTAAGAGTTATTCTATTGGCTATGAATGACTTAGTGAATGCAATTTGACGTCGTAGGAGTGAGGGGTTGTTGCTCATGATTATTTCTGGTGCCGATGTTTTATTTAATTATTAACGAAAATAACACATTTTTATTATTAATATTATTTCTTATATTATTATAAAAAATATTGCATAAACATTCATTTTAAATACTTTTTCAAAAATGTGAAAACGACAGATTAGCAAAATTACCGACTAAATTAAGGTTGCTCTATCATTAGAGAAGTGTATAGATAAGAAGCTCAAATTTTAATATGATATTAATCAATTGTATTTATTAATTTTTTCATAGATCTGACCTGTAGATTTTGTGTAATTATTTTTTGAAAATTAGATTAACTGAAAATTTATTACAATATCTGTCAGCCATACGACTAGTAAACATTTGGCAGCATTGGATGAAAAAACGAATGTACAACCTGTGATATTTGTACTTTGTACAAAGCAGTGTTCATCACTCAATTTTAAAATTTATAAAATACATTCAACTAAATAGTAGCAACACTAACAGATAGCTGATAGATGCGCTGATTCCAGTTCTATTATACGCAAAAAATACTCGAGTTAAATAGAATGTTAATAAATAAATAATTAAGTATATCCGATTATAAGTGGTCTTCAGTACCATTTAATTTTAAATTATTAATTTGCATTACATTTTTATTTTATAAACACAGAAATGGCCTTCGCAATCAAGGAGAATATTAAATATACGAAGGAAGGAATTATGAAAAATTCAATGAAACTACAGGGACTTGAACCCCGGCCCGGTGTCATTGAATTTTTAATAATTTCTTTCATCGTATATTTAATATTCTCCTTGATCGCGAAGGCGAATTCTATGTTTATAAAACTTCAGTTACAATCAGAAATAATTATCAACCATTGTTTATTTTACTTAAAAAATTATACAATATTTTATGACTTACAGATGACCGACCTACCTTAATAATTAAAATGAAATTGAAGAAAATAAACTTGATAACAAACAGCTGATAAAAATTAACTGATTATTTCATTTATTTCATTGCTGTAACCATTGTTTTTACCCTATAAATTCAAAAATTGACGCATTTTCGCCGTTCAAAATAAATAACCAGGTATGGACAAACACTTTTTTTTCATTGATGTAATTTTTTTATGCAGGGTGCCAAAAAACAAGTATAACAAATTTTAAGGACATATTAGAATGAGTAAGATCGATCCAAAAGTGTAAATTTAGATGAATAATATTTGTTTATGGCTTAATCCACATGGGTACGATCTTCAATAGTTTCCGAGGTATAAGGCAGAGAAAAATGAGTTTTCACGGAGATTACCTCCGCTATCTCTAAAACTATGAAAGTTACGACTTAATGAAAGTTACGACTTATATTAAATAAGACATTTTGTTTACCTTTCAGAGACCATCTTGGATGTGCTTTTGGTTTAAAAAAAAAATCAAATAATTGTACTAAGGCAAATGTTATGAGGATCTTCAGCCTTATTCAGGTGTCCATGGTATTGAATACAATATTGTATAAAATACCGTTATTGTTTTCAACACAATAATTTTCCCAATTTTCAATACAATGTTGTTTCCAATACAATAATAATTATATTCTATTCGACATGGTATGAAATTAGTATTCAGGTAACCATTTATTATTAAAACGTCATTGTATACGAAGAAATTATCGTATAGATTCATTGTTTTGGTAACGTCAAATTGTAATTCGCGTCAAGAACATTGTATAATAGAAAAGTTTTACTATTTCATGAAATAAACTCGGTAACAGTATTTTTTTGGAAAGTTTAGTGAAAAAATACTAAATAATAAAGAAATAATAATAATAATGGATAATAATGATTTTATTTTAATTTTTGATATGCTCGAAAATGTAAAAATGTAATTTGTTATAAAAAATATTTTTATTTAGACATGATTTACGTATAAATAGAAGAGTTTTGCGTGATGCTATTGATCCCTTAACTCTTTCAAAGAATGTGTTCAGTAGCATCTTTAGGCTATCGCGTCAGTTTCTGATTTAATTATAGAATTGGATCCATTCTTTCATACTCCGGAGCGTGAAGAAATTGCAAGTCATACAAATATAAAGATTCTAAAAGCCTTACAATTTTATGGTCAAGGAATCTACCAAAAAGCAGTTGGCCAAGATTTTAAAGTTTCTATGAGTCAGGCGTCCGTCAGTCGCAGCATAAAAGAAATGCCACAAATTATTGTTGAACATCTGAGTTTTGTAGTACGTTTTGAGGCATCCCTAGGGTTAATTTTTCTGTTCGTAATAAACTGTTCTTTTCGTAATAATATAAATAAAATTGAAGTTTTAGAAACCTTCGTTTTAGAAGAACTTATGATCAGACTACACTATTATACAATGTTAGGTTAGGTGTCAGTTACTGAAATTCTTCATATTTATTAAATAAAATCTATCAATATACAAATTAATATTTGCGTTATTTTACTTCAATCAATTTTGCGAATGTAAATGTACTAACATCGTAAAATTTATTTATTTAAATAAAATAATATTAAGATTTTGTTACAATTTCACTTTCATACGATTACAGTGTGTGCACCAGAATACCAAATCTATACGATGTCTTATAGAACATTGATATCATTATTGTATAGATTACAATATTGTTTCGCATACAATGGTCACCAGAATAAGGCCAATATTTATTTTTTTAATAACTTTAAGTATTTTAGTTTTTTATAATAAATTTGCTGACAAACTAAATTTTGTTCGATCGTTATCGTTACCAGTTTTTCTTCTATTATAATACAAAATGCCATCTTTCTCGGAAAAAGTTGAAGATCAGACCCATGTTGATTAAGACTTCCTTACTTATTTTGGACAGTACTTTATGTCCTCATAATTTGTTACACCTGTTTTTAACACCCTGTATGGCATCCACCTATATTTTTGTGGCCAGCATAATACCTCTCGTCATTTCCATTTAATGATATAATAATAATTATAATATATTTATTTTGTTAAGAAAAAGCATTTCTGTACAGGTTTTAAATACATTTCAATTAATATACAAAATATTTCCAGTTTATATATACAGTATGTCCCCGGATTGAGTTTACAAGAGGAAAAAAATTTTTATTTTTGATTTTACGAAAAAATGCTAAGGGAAGAAAAATTTTTGCTTGAATTAAAACGCATGTTTCAGTTATTAAAACTTTTAATTAATGTAAGGTTCTTTTATTGTTACGTTTTTTCGTTTTTTGTCCTCCTAATAATAGTTATTACACTGAATCTAACATGATTTTAGTTAGCTTTGAAATATTAACAAATGATTATTAATCTAATTTCAGAAAAAAAAATTTGTTGTGGCCAGCACAAGACCTCTCGCCATTTCCATATTAGGCTATATAAGTATTGTATTGCACTTCGCTTTCGAACCGTCGTTTTATAACATAATATTACAGAACTTTACCCATATATTGTTTTTTATTGTATTTAACATGTCTTCTGCACACATATAATTCTAATTATATCTATTTTTCATTGTGTGAGGAAGTTTCTAAATGTCAGAGATTCTTCCTATTCATTAACCAGATTGGCGGTATTTCTGATGGATATATGCATTTTACCATAATTTTACCCATAATTTCAAATATTTAATTAATAAAACAATAAGAAAGATTAAATATACTTCCCAGAAAAAGCTATCATAATGTCACTAAAACTGTTGATTTTTGACACTGACATGTGTCATTTACAAACTATGTTATAAACATTGGAATTTGTCAACTGGTTTCCTTAGTGCCTTAGCCTCTGCGATTAGTTTACTCTATAAATTATAGTGTCTTTATCTCTAAATCTATACAAGATATAATAAAAATTTTTAAATGTGTTAGATGGAGAATTTTATGTTCTTCAACATTTAATAAAAAAAACTCCCAAAAAATTATATTTAGAACACACACACAGACATCATTTTAAAAATGTTATAATCGGATTCTAGGGACCTTAAATCGTGCTTATTCAATAAAATCTGAACATGCGAATTTTTGAGCATGAATCCAATACCTCTCTTACCGAGAGGTAAAAAACGGCGAAAATCAAAATACTTGTAGTTTATTCAATTAATTCTTTTTTATCTGAAATTAGAATTAATAATCATTTGTCAATATTTCAAAGTTAACTAAAATCATGTTAGATTCAATGTAATAACTGTATTATTAGGAGGACAAAATACGAAAAAACGTTATAACAAAAGAACCATACATTAATTAAAAGTTTTAATAACTGAAACATGCATTTTAAATCAAGCAAAAAATTTTCTTCCCTTGGCATTTTTTCGTAAAATCAAAAATAAATTTTTTTTTCTCTTGTAAACTCAATCCGGGGACATACTGTATATATATATACAGAAGTATTACAGTTTATATACAAAATTATTCAAAGATTTAAAATGAAGAAACGAAGACGTAGTGAATTTTTTACAAATTTATAAAAGTCGAATATCTTCTCCCCGGTCAGCTCTCCAAGTAGTGTTCGTGTATTATGAGTGTCGGAAACGTGTTTCTCTAAGAACGATTTCCTAAAAGCAGAGAATATAGGACAGTGAAGGAGGAAGTGATGGACATTATTGGGTTGGTGGGTGTTGCAAATATCGCATATTTCTTCACTGGTAAATTTATGGCGGAAACCATCTACATTTAGGAAACAGAGATTTGGGTTTTCTGTACGTAGTTGGATGGAAATGATGAGGACTTTGTACGGAATATTGTGACTGAGGATATTTTGTGTGAAGTTAAAGAATTTGAAATCGGGATTGTATCTTGAATTAATTATGCGTTCGGTGTCTCTTTTATAGTGAATTTGGTTACAGGCCATAACGATGTTATTTATTTCTTCTTTAGTTATACGCAACTCTGGCTTTCTTAAATTTGGTTTGGTCTGCAGCGGGAATTGCTACACTTGTTTTGAGTTGCGAATATCTGTTGTCGGACATAGTAAGAAGTTTTTGTCACCATGTTATAGTTTTTTGCAGAATATGTACTTCAAGTTTTCGTTGCCCCGTCTGTTCCATATAAGAGCGAGGGGATTAAAAGGAAATTATATAATTCGATGTATGTTTCCCACGAATAAGTTTTAGCTTTTGTCATAATATTTCTGATGTTCCCAGTTATTCGTACTCCTTTTGACAAATTAATCTTTGTGTTATTATTATATGACCCTGATGTTTTATATACTACTCCCAAGTAAGTATATGTACTTGCCAGTTCAATTTCCTGTTCCTGACATTTGTATATTCTATTACGTTTTGATGGTCTTCCTCGAGTGAAGTGTAATATTTAATTTTAGTGGAATTGATTTTTATTTGTATTTGGTAGCAGAAGTCACCGAGTGCTGTTAATTTGTGCTGAGCGTTGGAAGGAGAGTTTGCAAATGCGACTATGTCGTCAGCATACTGTAGAGTAAGAATATCCGTGCGATGATTTATAAAATGTCCTTCAAGATTTTTAGATCTGAGAAAGTCTTCAAGGTCAGATATATAGAGCGCGAAAAGTAAAGGGCTGGTGCATTCGCCCTGCAATACGCCCTTTGTGATTTTAATTTCTTACGATACTTTGTTATTGATGTTTATTTGCATGGACGCTTCTTTGTAGATATTTTGGAGTAGTCTTACGATCTTTCCGCTTATACCTAAGGTAAAGATTTTTTGCTTTAGAACATTGTGCGGAACTGAGTCCAACGCTTTGCTAAATGATTGTATAATAGTATCTAGCACAAGAAATTGTCTGTGCATGATCTTCTTTCTCTAAAGCCCGATTGGGCTTCGGGTAGAATATCTTGACTTTCTACCCAGTTCTGTATCCTATTGTTTATTATGAACGTGAATAGTTTTGTGATCGCATTTATCACAGCAACTCCTCTGTAATTATCCATATTAGTGAAATTATATTTTTTGTGTTTCAGAATTAATTTGATGGTTTTAATGTCTTCAAATTGCAGAAACTCATTTAGTAAATTAAACAAATAAATTTTTGAATTTTGAGGCAAATTTTTAAGCTGCTCGTTTATTATACCATCGGTTCCTGGAGATTTCATGGGTTTTAATTTATTTAGTACTTAGTTTATTTCCTCCTCTGTTATAATCAAATCTATGTAAATATGGATGTTTTACGTCGAAAAAATTTAATTCATTTATGTTGCTGTTTTCAAACCAAATTTTAAAATATTGTGCCCACTCGTTTATTTTTATCGGATTCGATGAAAAGTTAGTCGGATTTAAGCTTTTAACCATTTTCCAGAATTGTTTCTGGTCTTTGACACCTTCTAACTTGCTTTTGATATCAGCTCTGTACGTATTTTTTTGATGTGTAATATATTGTTTGTTTGCTTTTTCGTCAAGAAGGAACCTTCGTCGAAGTTACTTGTTCTACATTGCCTTTGTAGTTTCCTTACTTGCCTTTTAAGTGCGAAACATGTTTCATTATGCCATCTGTTTTTTGATAAATGCATGTTATTTGAGATTATGATTTGTTTTGTTATATCTATTTCGGTGGAGGTTGTTTTAATTTGTTCTTTGATGTTTTCATATTTTTGTATCATATTTTCTTCTGCTTTCGTGTTGATTATTATCTTCGATATTTCCTGTGCATATTGTTTGGACTTTGAATTATCCCATATGGTTTTTTGTATGATTTTTTGTACATTTATGGTTTTTCTGTAGGATTGAGGAAATATATTTAGAATTTGAACGGAACAAATCATATGATCTGAGACAATTATTTCTTTGTTTACGGAAAAGTCTATTATTATTTGCGTTGTGCTTATAACTACCCAGAACAAGTCTATAGTACTTTTCTCTTTTTTTGATATGAAAGTGTACTTTGTTGGTATATCGTTTCGACTTCTCCCGTTTAACACCAGTAGTGGTAGCACGCATTTTAGAATTCTATCAAAAAAGGCATTTGTTTTCACTTTTCGCCACGAAGCGAAAATTTGGTAGCATGCATGTATCAAAATATTCGCCTGCAAGCGTACGACTCGAGGCGAAAGTGTCAAAGTAACGTCATTATTTTGCCACAATTCTATTCAAAGCCAATATTTATATATTTTATACATTTATTATATACAACTGTCATAATATTTTCTATTTTAATAGAATAAAATCCAATAATTTTCGAATCAAAAAACGAATATAGAATTCTAAAGTGCATGCTACCAAGATTCGTAAAAGTAAAATCGTATTCGTCTGCTTTCTATGATAGAATTCTAAAGTGCGTGCTACCATTACTGTAAGTTAGCGTTTTCCATAATTTCCAATAATTTTTTGCCTTTTTACCTCTCGCTAAGAGAGGTATTGGAATCATGCTAAAATTCGCATATCCAGATTTTAGTTGATAAGCACGTTTTAAGGTCCCTACAATCCGATTATAACATTTTTAGAATGATGTCTGTGTGTGTGTGTGTGTGTGTGTGCATGTGTGTATGTGTGTATGGATGCTGGAGGGGCGATTCCTCAAAAACTATAAGACTTAAAAAACATTTAACTGCAATTTCCTCAATCTGACATTTCTGGGAAGAGCAGAAAAGGTTTTGGTAACAATTGGACAACCGGAAGTATTACTTTATAATATTTTAAATTAAAGATATAGCTGCCGCACGTTAAATTAAGTCTCTTCTTGAATGCGGAAAACCTAAAATTCGTACTTGGACAAGTTGAAGTGTAATAATAATTATAATATGCCATTTTTATAACAAGGAAAAGACTTCGTCAACCTCTAAATTTGGTATAAACCGAAACGGGAATCATTTGTAAGCCAAAGTATGTACAGTAACAAGTCAACTAAACACGCGCTTGCTATGCATATATTTCATCAAATACCTTTCCGAAATACCGCCAATCTCGTCAATGAATTGGAAGAATCTCGAACATTCAGAAGAGTAGGAGGAAACTTTATCATAGAATGAATTGAAAAATAAAGAATAGATGCAATTAAAATATTTTGTGTGTTCCAGAAATGCTAAATACAATATTTATAGCCTAATATAAAATTGGCGGGAGGTATTGTGCTGGCTACAACAAATTTTTTATTTATGACTTTGTCTTCAGTATGGCGGTTAAATTTGTGTTTTGCATTAAAATATCTTCACAGCTGTTCAGTTCTCCTATTCGTGCATTGAAGTCGCCTGCTATTATTATGGAGTATTGCGAATATTTGTTCATTATAGTGTCTAAGGTTTCGGAAAATAAATCAAGCAGAATTAGGTAGTCATACGAATGTAAGAAATAAATTACTTCGACTATTACGTTTCTAATGTCACTATTAATACTCAGAAAAATCCAGTGTGCTTCGCGATCAATAATATTAACGTTATTTATAATATATTTTGAAATAATTATTATGCCTCCTATGGCTCTTCCAGTACTGTAGTTTTTTGTTGCTAGTTGTTGATATCTATTGCAGTCTTTCAGGAGTGTGGGGTTTTCTTCTATTTTGTAGGTAATCCATGTTTCACATAGACATATGATCTCATGGTTCTTTATGGGGTGTTGTTCCTTGTTGTTAAGCTTGAAAACGTTTCCATATCCCTGAACATTCCAGAACATAATATTATTGTATTCTTCGGACATTTTTGTGTTTATAAGTGTTTTGAAACTGGTTGTGTTCTTGATCTAGTTAATATGTGCTTGTCCAATGGACCTATTGTTTGTTTAGAAGGGGTATTATTGAAATTTTTTGTTGTCCCTTGTGATGCTGACGCTTCTGGATCTATAGTACTAATTTTCGTTAAATCATTTTTTTGTTTACGGTTTAATGCTTAACTAAGAGTCTTTTTCGGCGCCTACTTCACTTTCAGTTTCTTCTGCGCATATATAACTGTCTTCCTTCATATATTAAAAAAGAGAGCATATTTAACTCATTCAAAATTAATCTTAAACAATATCTACTTACGCATTGCTTTTACAATTTAAATGAATTCTATGATATATGATTGTAAAATACATATGTACGATATTCTCCATTTAATTCTTGACTTGTCCTATACTTGTAAAAAGTCACATGGAATAAATCATATTTTTATTTTTTTATGATTGATAGGGTACGTCTTCAGGCGATTTCGGTAAAGGTTCAGGTATAAGATTATCATTTCCAATTTGCCTGTCAGTAATAGATTTAGTATTTTGTTTAAAATTAGCAATTGTATTATCTGTACTATTAATATAAAGGATGTTGTGATAGAGATTGACTTTGCATCCTTCCTTTTTTGCCTTAGACAAATGATATTTTCCTTTCTTGCTGTATTTTTTGGGTGTAATCTTCTTCGATAAATACTTTTCTTCCTTTAAGATTTTTAGCATTAAGTAGTATTTCTTTTTTAAGTCTTTTAGAATTTAATTCTAGTAATATTGGTCTTGTTTTGTTACCTTGGTATTTCCCCAATCTTTTTATTTCTTCTATTTTGTCTTCGGACATATTAATTATATTTAAATTTCCTTTTATTAATTGTAAGATTTTTCTTCTAGGCGTTCATTTCTTTCTTCTGGGTTTCCATATAAGATAATGTTCCTCTCTCGAATTTTTTTCTCACATATCTCAATTTAGTTGTTTATAGTTTGGAGTTCTTCCTCTATTTGTTTAAATTTAATTTCATTTTTTTGGGTTATTGTGGCCATATTATTTAATGAAGATTGCAATTTTATGATTTTGTTAATTGGTTCCAATAATTTGCTAATTTCCTGTATTGTAGCCATAGTGAGAGTATTTTATTTTTACTATGGTTGGAAACACTGATCACCGCGCAGATTGAATGAGAGTTTATTGGCAAAGTTAAGTAGAAATTGCGCGACCTTGATCAAAACACTTTACAATTCTCTACTTATTCAAGCAAGCTTGAAGTATACACTTTCACTCAACCACTTTTTAAGATTTACTGGTAAGTTTAAAAACGGTATTTTCAATTTTTTTATGTGACTTGTAAGCAAAACCGACTTTGCTAAGTCAACGCAATGTTACCAATCCGCCCATTTAATGATATATAAATATCATATTTAACATTCCTTGTAAAGGGATTTGTCTATAATTCCATTCAAATTATTTTCCCACCTTCTTATATTTTTTGTATCCAATAAAATATTTATAATAGTACCATAATAAATTATCAAAAACTAATGTTTAGAAGAAGCTAGGTACTAATTTTTGTTGTTGACCTGTTACCAAAAACTAATCAGAGCTTCCCTTTCATGTTAATTTGAGGAATACATAGTTTCATAGGTCTATTTTGTTATTGGTCTGATACGAGTATTTCGTTAAGTAAATATTAAAAAAACTGTGAAATTTGAAAAGAAAAATGAGTAACAATAAAGTACCTACATATTTTATGACTATGTATGTATCTTTCACTATTTCATCTTTATCAGCAACGTACAAATAATGAAGAGTTACAAAAAAAAATGCAGTGAAAACTATCCCATTATAGCATAATGTGCCATGAAGCGGGTAATAAAAATATATTCATATTTGCGTTTTATCACTGGTACTCACAAAAACAAAGAAGCCGCAAATATCAAGGCTAACTATGTTATTTTTCATGAAAATGCAAGTATTTGGCTTCACTGTAGATTTAATTAAATACAGGGAATTTATTTTAACATGCAACATATGGCGAATCACTTCCATGGTTACTCACTATTGTCAAAAAATGACAGCAATGTAATATTTGTCCATTTTAAAATGCAACATACAAAATTTGTAGTTTTGCATTATTAAAACTAATTTCCAATAAATTCGCCTACATACGATTAACAAATAATCAGAACATGAATGGTGTACATCTTAACAAACTTTAGCTTACAAAAATTCATAACTTTCATGTAATAAATGTTAAAAAAAAAATACCCCCAATCACTCTGAGGCAATATTTTAGTGGGTCGTAATAAGAATTGACACCAATTGTGATGTGTTTTGGAGGTATCTCCTGTGCTGCAATACTATTTATAATGTTGCATTTTAAAATGGAGAAATATTACATTGCTGCTGTCATTTTTTGACAATAGTGAGTAACCATGGAAGTGATGAACTATAATGTTGCATTTTAAAATAAATTCTCTGTATATATTATAAATATACTATTCTGAATTAACGATGATTTCGCTTCTGTCAAAAGTTGCATTCAGGATCTTTTCACAATAAAAAGTGGCATTTAATTTCTGTCACAACTTTACTCATCAAATTCGTACTAATTTACATAAATTTAGATATAAAATAACTATGTATGAGATAAGTTGAAATATGAGGGTGTTTTTCGCAACAGACGTAAAAATTATGACATGCGAAATGAGTGCGAGAACACGGCATTTGCGAAAACCTTCTCATATTGAAGCTAACGGCATAGCTGCGCGACGGGGAAGTTTTGACAATATTTCATTATCAGCTCGATTCTTAAGTTTAAGCTAATCCTTAATTTTGGAATAGTGAATTCTTTTCTATTCCGGTATTTAAAATTTAATCTTCATAATATTATCGAAAAAGGTAGATATTAGAAATAAATTAGACTATATTTTAAAACTGTCAAATTTAAAATAGAATTCACTATTCCAAAAATAAGGATTAGCTTAAAATTTTTCGAGAATTGAGCTGTAAAAGATTAAAATTTTGAATTTTAATGTATTTACTATTATGAGTAAGAGGCTGATATTTTAGATATAAAATTGTATCCTTCATGATTGACAGCATCACTTAATACATAGTCCGACCAAAGGAAAGAATTTAGCTGAAGCTGAATATCGCCTCTTTCATACAACTTCGGTCGAAGCCGAAGCCGAAGGTGCTGCTAAAAGTGTTGGAATTTGAAATGGAAGAAAGTTTTAACTTTTAGTTTTATTTATTTGACGTAAAAAAGTACAAATAAATTATATATGAGGTAAATTAACAAATTTATTATTACTTACAAATCCTAGTAATCAAAATTAAATAATTTTGTTGTATGCCAAAACAAAAGTTTCTCCGCATTTTCACAATTTAAATTAGCCCGCCTATCAGCAGAACTGAAAAGTTGCTCGCTTGCTTCACTAGTAGGTGGAACTGATAAATATTTTGTTGCAATATTCCTTAAATATATATGTATATATATACGGACACCAATATTGAGAAATATCAGAATTTCTATTTAGTAATGGTTCTTTTAAGTAGGTTGTCAAATGACTTTTGAAGTGTGAAAAACTTGAATCAGATGTTTCATTCTCCATTAGCAAATTATCATGAGTATCCCACAGGTTTTCTGCTTCTTTAATATCAACATTTGAAGATGACGATGTCGAAGTAGATGGGGTTGGCTCAGTTGTTGTTGTATTGTAATTTTCTGATTAAAAAAAAATTGTCTGAGAAATGCCAAAATTTCAGTCTTGTAGCTTGCTATTTCATCATCAGTTAAATATTTGGTTTTGAATCATGGATTCATAATCGTTGAAATTGCTGTCTTGTCTTTACATCTTGAATAAAAGCATGTTTGGTTACATCACAGGTTTCTTGAAATTTATTTAGGTAACGATTTGCTCGCTCGCTTTTTTTTTAGAGACCTACCATTTTGAGACACTTTTTTTTATTAAAGTGGCTATTTTTCCATCCGCAAAAACTGAATCATGGATCACGAGCTGCGATGTGTTAGCTACACAACCTAAATATGTAAAATTTTTATGATATATAGCTGCTCCCATATTAGCGGCGTTATCCCAAATGAATTTTGCCATTTATTTTATATTCAGTAATTACTTCATTTAGTCTCGTAGCGATGTATGACCCGGTATAATCTTGTTCCAGAAACATAGCAGCCTTTTCTATACCGTGACGAGCTGTTAGGAACTTCAACATTCAACAATATTGTAGGGCCACATATAGACGATTATAGGGTCCATTATACTCTTATCAATATTTAACGAAATAGGATGGTCGTCGAGCTGCTCTATTTTTTTCTATTATTTGTGGCAAAGTTGATTGCGTAAAATCTTCATATATAAATATATAGAGTGTCGCTCAAATAGGGGGACATGGCTTAACCACAGATTCCTGAGGATGACATAAGACGATTTAATTAAACTAGCTTCTACCGGAAAGTGTACCGTAGCCAGATTTCTGCTTCAAAGTTCTTCGAAAAAGAAAAAATTAATTTTGCTTATAATAACAGAGCGTTTCATTCGATTTGGATGAAATTTGGTATGACAGTTTATATGGTTATAAGTCATCTTTTAAGATGATACTTTTTATTAGTGAACCACTAGTGTATGAAACTTAGGTGCCCCAACATTGATTAGGCCGTAACTTTTTATTGGCCACGCCGATAACGTAATTTTTTTTTCAAAAAGATACATTTAATAGTAAACTTTCTCTCTCTCTCTGTTTAATTTGTGATATATGTTACGATTCAGACAAAAAAAAAAACTTGAGAGTGACTGCATCAGATTTTTTTAAAATAAATTTAATCTAGCAGTCTATCTAAATGCCAAGCAACTAATTTCGAATTACAGTAGCAATTGTTTATGGGTTGTCAAAAAAATCCTTCGCAATATTCAGAAACTATAGTAACATCCATTTGTTCGGCCTAACAGTATTTTACTACCATTATTATAAATAAGACAAATACATATCTTAGCTTAGCTTATCTACTCGTAAACAAGTTGAGAAGATTGACAACTCGTTACTGTCATTAAAAAATAGATGTTTGATATTTGGACAGACTGCTAGTTAAAATTTATTTTAAAAATTTCACGGTGCAAGCACTAAGGTTTTATCTTTTTCTGTGTGAACCGTAACAGATATCACAAATTGTACAGAGAGAGAAAAGTTTACTGAGCGTATCTTTTTGAAAAAAAAAAACAAAAGTTTAAATTATCGGCGTGGCTATTAAAAAGTTATGGTCTAATCAATGTTGGGACACCTAATCGTACACTAGTGGTTCACTAATAACAAATATCATCTTATAAGATGACGTATAACCATATGAACTGTCATACCAAATATCATCCAAATCGAATAAAGCGTTCTGTTATTATAAGCAAATTTATTATTATTATTTGTTTGAAAAACTTTTAAGCAGAATTCTGGCTAAATGGCATTTTCCGGTAGAAGCAAGTTTAGTTAAATCGTCTTATGCTAGCCTCAGGAATCTGTGGTTAAGCCATGTCCCCCTATTAGAGAGACACCTGTATATGTAAATTAAATCAGGGTTCCGTAGGATTTGATTTTTAAAAATAATTTATATTTTATTTTAAAGTTTATTAATGTTTATTTATTTAAACAAAGTACATTTATTTATCGAAGCAAGACTTATCTCTAAGATGACTTTCCACAAACTGAGATTCCTAGTGAATCTCATGTACTAGGTCGACATCAAATACCTGCTTATTCAGCTACGGAAAGTTACTAGTGGCTGATGCAATAGTTGTGCAATAAGGATTGGGACCCTACATAAATCCTCCCCCCTTAAGACGAAAGAACACCTGTTGGTTCCTCAAAAGGTGTTGTTTCGATATTTTGTTTACTATGAGAATTTTCCTTTATTGACGATTTTCTTGTAATAATGGCCGAATAAATTTTTCTAATTAACATTATTGCAACAGCTGCAATTACTACGTATAATAATATGTCGTAGAATATGGAATGTGATTCTTTGTAGACTTGATTTAAGTGAGTTATTTGTTGTGTTGGAATTTTGATTGTTTCTAAATTTCTTATATTTAAGGTTTTATTAAATATTAACTTTTTGTTATTATTAACAATATTTAAATTTATTACTTTATCGTAATTAATGTTTTTATAAAGTTTTTGTTTATTAATTAAGCAATTTCTTAGAGAGTAAATACCAGAGATTTCTCTTTCTTGTATTTCATTATCACATTCGATATTCATCGATTCCTTATGTGGTAAATAAAGATATACAATGTTTGAATTTGGAATGGAAATTATTTCATTATGGCTAAGTATCTTAACATAATTACAGTTATTGTTATTTCTATGAAAGTACAAATTTTCTAAACACTTGTCGGGTATTGAATTATCCTGACTGCAAATGTACAATTTGTTTTCTAGTAGTGTGCATTTATTCAAATGTGTGATCTGTGTGTTGGAGGTAGAATAATATCCTGGTTTTACACTTAGGGTTACAAAGGTGTTGTTGTGTATAGTGGGTATTGGGGTGACTTGTATGAGTTCGGTTTTTAAGAGAGGAATAGGGACGTCTATTATCAGTTCTAGCTCGAGTTTTTCATATTTACAATAGACTTTAATTTATTGTTGATTTTGCCAATTTTTGATTATAAGGCTTTTGAAATCGTTTGGCAATAATTTAGCAATTTCCATTTTGATATCTTCTCTGGATAATATTCCGAAATAGAGAGTATTTGTTTCACAGAATGCGAAAGTCGTTTCAATTTCATTCATAATGCTTATCAGGTTTGTTGACGTAAACATGAGTTGGGTGATAATGTTTTCGAGGTAGAGTTTATCGTTCATTACGTCTATCATCTTACCTATGGATTTCTCTAAGTTGATTATTTTGTCTTGAATTAATTTATTATTTTTATTAATTTTGTCAACTTGGTTGTTGAAATAATTTGAAATATTTTTGTTAAAGACAATTACTTGATGTAAATTATCTTTGAGTGTGTTTTCGTTTTCGTTTATAGATTTTAGTGCATTGTCATATTTTTCCTGATCTGAAGCGTCTAAATTTCCTGTTATGGTCTTAATAATGAAACCTAGTCCGTTAGCTATTGCTCGGTTATCTTTATTACCATCATGGAATAAAATTTGTATTTTATTATTAATTATATCTAAAAAGTTCTCTAATACTATAAAATTATTATTTATTTCTTCTATATATTCATCGCTACTGTATTTATTGTTTATTTTTGGATTTTATTTTATTATAATGAATCGTGAGATTATTGTAGGATTCTTTAATTTTATCAAGATTCAAGTTCACGTAAATGTACTTATTATTACTAGATATTAGGGTCTCGCCTAGTTTTAGGACGTTAATTCCGGGGTTGTCTCTTTCGTCTCTGATGTTGTCGGCTGTGCCGGATCGCATGGCTCTGTAAATTTACGATAAGGTTTTAGATTATCGAGTTTTATCTTTTTGTTGTTATTTGTTATTATCTGTGCACGGTCTTTAATGTACTTTTTAATTTCTTGTTTTTTATATCGCGGTTTTTCTATTTTACCGGTATTGCGTTTAGCCTGCTGTTCGTACACTTTCTTTTGCAATTTGCAAGTGCCCGCTTGTGAGGTGGCGTATTTCGTTTTATTTTTATCTAGCAAAATTTTGGTTTCCTCGTAATTTTTTTTCATTATTTTTTTATGCATTTCAACGTAATTATCTGTTATTATTTCGGGAGATATTTCTTCTTGTGATTCGTTAAAATGGCCGAAAAGGATTTCGTTCGGAGTTCGTTTAGTTGCTGAATGAATAGTTTGATTGTATACTAGAAGGGCGTATCGGGTTATTTTTCAACTATGGTTGCTGTATTAGTTTCTGGCAAATGATATATCTGGGCGTGTTTTGAAAAACTGTCGATAATTGTTAAGAATTTATCCTTTTTTAAGGATAGTATATCGATATGAATTATTTCAAGGGGTTTTGAAGCAGTTGGGGTTTTTATTAATGGAATTTTGGGTGGATTTCTTTCGTATTTGTTTTCTTGGCAAACTTCACAATTATTTATAAATTTCGTAATAGTTAACTGCATGTTAGGCCAATAATAATTTTGTTTTAGTTTCTTGTATGTTTCAACTATGCCACGGTGGTTGGTTTTACCCCAATGATAATTTTGAATTAGTTCTTGTTGTTCATCTGAGGATTCAATATCCTGCAGTTGATTTTACAGCAAATTAATTGATAAGTGCCTGGTTGAAAGCATACTTGTAAGATATTGTTTAGCATGTTTCTGAATGATTCTGGTACTATACAATGATATTTATTTCCTGGTTCTAGGTATTCTTTAATAAATTTTAATAATGTATCTTTATAATTTATTTTATTTATGTACATGTACATTCTTTGTTTATCGTGTCCAAATAATTTTTCTACTTCGAAAGTACTTTTTGAATTAGTTTCTTTGAATACTATTTGATTTTTTCCGAAATTTATGGGACCGTCTATGTAAGAGAGTCCGTTTACCGGTGACTCGTCATCCGAGTGTTGCGTGCAGCTGTCGGTGTCCTTTTCCGCGATAACAGAGTTAGCGTAATTTTCAATGTTATTTGAATTGAATATGTTTATTTGAATATTTGTATTTTTAAATATTTCTTTCAGCGAATTTTCCATGTCGGTCCAATTTTGTCGATCTCGTCCTGAACAAATTTTTGGAATGTTAATTTTGTTAATGCTATTTTGAATTAAATAGTCTCTTAATTGTTTTAGACAGCTTTCTATGTTTTCATGAGAAGGAATTTCGTCGTATTTGTTTTTTGTTATTAAATGAATTATGAGTCGTGGTGAAATCTGAATGGCAATATCATTTTTTATAGTTATTTTATTTATATTATTGGTCGTTTGAAATTTTTCATTTATTTGTTTTGCAAAACCCTTACCCATTTTAAAATCTCTGGATATGCAGTGTACTATAGGTTCGGTATGATCAAAAATATTATCGTTTCTGTAATTTATTTCGAAAGGTTTAGGGATTCTTGATAGGTAATCTGCAACAACGTTTTGTTTTCCTTTTTGGTATTCTATATCATAGTTGTACTCTGATAATTTTAATTTCCATCTAATAAGTTTCTGATTAGGTTCTTTTAAGGTATTCAGCCAAATTAAGGGTTTGTGGTCCGTTATTAATTTAAATTTAGTTCCGTATAGATATCTGTGAAAGTGTTTGATTGCCCAAATAATAGCTAGTAACTCTTTTTCGGTGGTGGAATAGTTAATTTCGTGTTCATTTAGTGTCCTACTTGCGTATGCTATTGGTAAGTCCTTTCCATCAGTGTTTTGTGAGAGTACCGCTCCTGGTGCGTAATTTGAAGAGTCGGTTGTTAATCGAAATTATTTTGATAGATCTGGGTACTGTAATATGGGTGAATTTGAGAGTAATGCTTTACATTTTTCAAAACAGGAAACATATTATTTGTCATCAATATTAATTTTTGCCTTTTTCTTTAAACAACGTGTAAATGGTTTTGTTAATTCTGCGAAATTTTGAATAAATCTGCGATAATAACCGAGTAGGCCTAAAAATTGTTTAATCTCTTTTTGAGTTTTTGGGATTGTGAATTTTTTAATAATTTCGATTTTATCAGGGTTTGGTCGTACGCCTGCGGTGGTAATTAAATGGCCAAGATACGCGACTTCTTTTCTCAAGAACTCGCTCTTATCAAGTTGTAATTTGAGGTTTGCTTCTCTGAGTCTATGGAAACAGTTTTGATATTATTTATATGTTCCTGCAATGAAGTGCCTAAAATTATTATATCATCTAAATAGACAAAACAAATTTTGTTTACAAGATCTTTCAAAACGAAATTCATCAGTCTCTGAAAAGTACTAGGGGCATTTTTTAAGCCACAGGGCATTCTGAGAAATTCAAAATGTCCCTGGTCGGTGGAGAAAGCAGTTTTTTCGATTGAATCGGGATCCATTTCTATTTGGTGGAATCCGCTTTTTAAGTCAATGGTTGTAAAGTAGTTCGATTTTCCTAATTTATCCAATATTTCCGTAATATCGGGAATTGGAAATTTGTCGTCAATAGTTTTAGAATTTAATTTTCGATAGTCGATGACTAATCGAAATTTTTCTTTGCCCGAAGCATCCTGTTTTTTGGGTACAATCCAAATTGGACTGCTCCACGGTGAACATGAATGTTTAATAATTTTTTGGTTTAATAATTTGTTTATTTGAGAATTTACCTTTTCTTTATAAATGTATGGGTACTTATAAGATCTTTGGTATACTGGTCTCACCGGTAGTTTTAATCTTATGTTTGATTTTATTAGTAAAGGTCAAGTCTTGACTATCGGGTATAGTCAAGTCTTCGAATTCTTTTATTATTTTATTTAGCTCGGTTTTTTCGATGTCGTTAAGATGGTCAGTCCGGAGATTTAATTTTTCGTATATTTCTTGAACATTCATTTCTAATTTATTTTTATGAAAATAATTGAAATTAAATTTGTGTTTACTTAGTAAACTTATTGTTTCATCGGGATAGTTTATTTTTGCGTTTAATAATCTTAAGCCTGAGTTACCTATTACAATATTAAAATCTTTATGAAATTCATAAATATAACATTTCAGCTTTTTATTAAATAATTCTACAAAGGTGTAGTGGTTTCCATGAGAGGTAGCATTAGCTGTTTGAATTTCGAAATATTCGGGGAAAACTTTGAATTTATTTTTATTTTCCATGACAAATTTTTTGCTGATAAAATTTTCGGATGATCCTGTGTCGATTAAAACTCTACAATTTTTAAATTGAATAAAAGGTAGTTTTGAGGTATAATTTGCTAAGGATTCGAGTTTTCTAGAAGTTCCAAATTAAAATTTTCGTCACATTCTTCTGTTTCTTCTGGGTTTTCAATAATTTCTGTATTGTCTACATTTTCGAAATATTCAATTTCATTTTCATTGTTTGATTCTGTGGGGGTTATGTAATATTTGTAAATCTTGTCGTTGTCTTTTTACTTGTGGTCTAAATGTTTTTGTACTAATAGACATAGGTTGTGGGTTGTTTTGTCTTGGTGTTACCTGAATGGGTTGTCGTGGAAAATTTTGTGATTGAGGATGTCTCAGTAGTGGGGATCTGTGTTGGTTTTGATTCTGGGAAAAAGTATGTTTGTATTGAGGGGTTGGTGCATATATTTTGGGTTTTTGTAAATTTTGTTTATTTATATGTGCGTGAAGATATTGAAAATCGTTTTTGATTAAATTTTGTATCTCCGTCAGAGATTTTGGGTTTCTAGCCGCTAGTTGGCTTTTGTATGGTTCTTTACAATTTATTATAAAGTTATGTGATGCATAACCAGACAGAAATGTGGCTAAATTTTCGAAACCGGGGCCAAAATTTAATTTTAATAAACTTATCATTCTTTTGAAAATATCTTCGTATTTATCAAAGTAAGTAAAGATTTTTGTTCGAAATGTGATAGTTCTGTTAAGAAGTGAACTTCATTTCTTTTATCTCCATATTCTTCGATTAGTAATGTTTTTAAAGATTTCCAGTCTGCATAAGTTTTAGTTGCAAGTTTTGTGTTAGCCTCTTTAGTTATTTTCTTTCGAATTGTATGTAAAATAATTCTTTTAACAATTGCAGATAAATTTTGTTTATCGATAATTTCAATTATTTCATCGCAAATATTTAAAGTGTGACAGGGTGCCAGTGCTCCCGTCATATTCAGTTATGATATCTATTAATTCTTTAATCTCGTTAGGGATTTTTGGAATTGTGCTCAATGTGGCTGGTTGGATTTGTGGTGGGTTCATTGTGTGTTTGTGTAATGTGTTTTATAATAGTTATACAGTAATAAGTTTTATTACTAAAATAAAATAATGTAGATTGTTATTACTTTGTAATATTTGAGTAGCGTAATATGAATAATAGTTATTAAAATAATTTCTGAATTGTTTAACAATAATGAATAGTAGGATGTAATAAACTTACATTAATATTAATAGTAAATTCACGACGGCCAATTTCATGGTCCTTGTGGAGTGAATTTGGGATGGTTCCTGATGTCCGCTCAGGTGGTGGGGTCGAGATGTCTTCTGCGGGTTATCCGCTTCTGATGACTTTCTCGGAATTAACGACGATATGATTAGCCTTTCTTCGTCGGAGGTTGTGTAGAGGGTCTTGTAGCCTGATATACTTGTGGTTTCGGTTCCACTTATTCGGAGTGTAAAATCTTCGACGAATTGATCTCACTAATAATTATTGTAGTGAGATTTCGGACTTTTTTTAGCACTCTGAGAACTTGATGGTTCGTAGATGCCACGTTTAACACTTGAAAGTGACGACTTAAACTCTTCAACGAATTAGAGATTCTAGTTTAGAAAATCTTCGGAGTTTAAAGCCTTTTGGGCATCCTACAGCGACTGCGCCAATTAAATCAGGGATCCGTAGGATTTGATTTTTAATTATAATTTATATTTTATTTTAAAGTTTATTTATTTAAACAAAGTACATTTATTTATCGAAGCAAGACTTATCTCTAAGATGACTTTCCACAAACTGAGATTCCTAGTGAATCTCATGTACTAGGTTGACATCAGATACCTGCTTATTCAGCTACGGAAAGTTACTAGTGGCTGATGCAATAAGGGTTGGGACCCTACATAAATTATATATCATGAGGCGATTTCATATTTTCAAGTTTTCGAACATTAATCATACTATGATATTTGCGTTCAGCTTCAATATATTTGTCCCGTTCTTCTTTGTGAATTTTTTGTAAATGATTTTTTTTTATTTTTTATTGTTTGTTTCTTTGGTTGTAAACTATCAAGCGATAATACTTTTAAACATAATTTGCAAGTTGCTTTCGCATCATTTTTATCAAAATAGTTCCAAATAGGATTTTTAGTGGCCATTTTGCAAGATAATTTATATTTACCTGTAACCAAGATAAATTAAATATTATTATCATCTTGTAGAAATAAAACTGTTAAAAAAAACAAATATGTATACGCAATTTTAAGAAATATTATTAACAACAAATACTTACATAAAACTTGTTGTTTCTATAAACTACGTCTTGTCAAAATATTTTTGTTAGGTTTAAATCTCTAGAAAACAAACTGGCTTATTTCATGTCACACGATATTCAACCGTATTATCTCCTTTCTTAGCTGCGCTGTGTGTCTTGTGTTGTAATCCAACGTAAACATGTTTGCGCATGATTTTGTGCTCTGGGTCTGCGTAATACGCATCTTACCTTTGACTTTGGGAAAGCTTTATGCCTAATTTTGACCGAAGCCGAATGTTCGGTAGGACTTTACTTAAAACAACATATTGTGTGCGAAAATTTCTTTATTTTACATATAATTATTTTACATATAATTACATAGCTGCATGAATTTTAAAGTTATGGTAATAAATACGCAAAAAAAAAATAGAAAATGTCAGTTTTGAAATTATCTTTACATGCATGTCCTATTCTGAGTAGGAGGCTAATATTTTAAAATATTAAAATATCTTTAAGAACTCATATTAATTATTAGAATATTACTACCTTTTTAGTTTAAGTTCTGTATTTTTATTTAATACCAATGTTTCGGCCGCATATACTGCGGCCTTCTTCAGGGGAAAAGAATATAAATGACAAATAAATAATTACAAAACAAAAGCAACTAACCAAGAATATCTTCTTCTTATCTTGGCTCTACAGACATCCTTGGTCCTTGGCCTGATTCAACTGTCGCTTCCAATCTGTCCTGTCCCCAGTAAACGTGATATTTGCAGTTGTCATATCCTTTATCACATTATCTCTCCATTTATTTCTTGGCCGTCCTCTCGGTCTACTACCTAAGGGCCTGTGTTTGTATATACGGTATACTTCTCGCTCTTCTGTGATACGGTTTAGGTGTCCGTACCATCGAAGGTGCTGTAGTCGGATGAAAGATGATAGTTTGACATCCTCATATAGGTTGTAAAGTTCATGGTTATATTTGATACGCCAATTGTTGTCTTCACGAGTTGGGCCATAAATTTTGCGTAGTATTCTCCTCTCAAATCTATCCAGATTTTCACTATCATTTTTGTTTAGCGTCCAGGTCTCTCCTACATACGCAACGACTGGTCTTATGAGCGATTTGTATAATCTGATTTTAGTGTCTTTTGATACCAACTTGATTCGAAAGATTTTGTATAGCGCCGCAAAACTCCTGCTACCAGCAGCTATTCCCTTTGTTATTTCGGTTTCACTGATTGGATTGTTCAACAGTTCCTGAAAATATTCGCTTCATCTTTTAAGTAGAGTTTCTTCATCTCTTATTAATTCCCCTTGTTTATTTCTTATAAAGTCAGTACTTACTGCTTGCTTTTGTTTAAATTGTTCATTTTTCCTATAGAACTTCCTACTCTCGTTATTTGATTTTGCTTCTTCTAAATCTTCAATGTACTTTTCTAAAAAGGCTTTCTTTTTCTTTTTAATAATTCGTTTAGCTTCTCTTCTAGCTTTTACATACTCCTCCTTGCATAGCCGGGTATTCCTTTGCATGAGTTTTAATCTTTTCTCGTTTCTTTTCACCAAGAATATACAAAACACATAATATTCAATAAAATACGAGGACGGGATGATTAATACCCGGCCTAAGATGGATAGAAACAAAACATGGAACTAAAAATGATTTTATTTTTCGACATACCTAGTCTCCTTGTAACTCAATGCATTTGGTCCAACGATATTCAAGGGCCTTTATCCCGTTCCTATAGGAAAATTCTTCCAGCTGTTCAAAATAGCCATTTGTGCTCTTTATTACTTCCTGATCCGAAGCATATTTTTTGCCAGCATGGAATTTCTTTAAGTTTGGAAAGAAACTAAAGACGGAAAGAGCCAAATCTGGAGAATAGGGTGCATGAGGCAATAATTCGAAACCCAATTCATGAATTTTAGACATTGCAACAACAGATTTGTAGCAGGGCGCATTGTCCTGGTGAAACAGCATTTTTTTTCGCCAAACCAGGAGGTCTATTCTAATTCACTTATCAAGTCGTTAACTGTGTGGTGTCGCTATCCCCACTACTGCTAGCCGTACTGTAGAGGGGGTCACCGAGTGAAGCGACTATCGCTAGACTTATCAAGACCTAAGTAGGTGTCGCTAAACTGTTTTACTCTCGCTAACTTTGAAGTTTGCTCATGTTAGTGTTTTGTTTGTAAACAAATGAAACAATAATTATAAAACACACTTTAAATTGTGGACTATACATTTCTACGTAATTACACTATACATTTCTACGTAATTACACTAAGTTTTATATTTTTAAATTAACCATAGGCTTTGTGAATAATTTGAAGTTATTTTCGATTTATTTATATTTTGTTTATAACAATTAAAAAAAGAAAAATGTTAGATCTCAGCTTCTATTAATAATTTATTTGAAATTCATTAGTTTAATTTTAATCCTTTTTTACCGTTTTCGCGCGTGAACGTATGGTTTATAATAAAACAATTATTAAAATGAAATTAATCAATTTAAAATAAAAATTTATTAATATTTTATATAAAAACTACATTCTGATTCAGCATGCCAAATATCAATTTCTAAATATTAATAGAAGCTGAGATCTAACAATTTTCTTTTTTTAATTGTTATAAACAAAATATAAATAAATCGAAAATAAATTAACGTTCAAATTATTCACAAAGCCTATGGTTATAACATATTAAAATTTAATTTTTTTCCATTCGTTCATTTGAATATTAGACATCAATATTAATTAATTTAAATATATGAAATGTAGGCCCGATTGCACCAACAAGAAATTTAATAATTATTAACAAATGGAGCATTAAAATTTAACGTAACATTAAATTAATTAGCGTTGCACAAATATATTTTTTGATTCTTAATGTGTCATTTAGTAATGAAGCATTTAATTTAGGTTGGTACTGATTTCAAATGATGTATCTACATTCAATTTTGTTCAGACAAAAAAATAATGTGTCTTTGTCAAATATAACATTTTGTCGCAAATTACATTACATTTGGTTCAATTGAAATATATTATTTAAAACATGACTTCTAAAGAAAAAATAATAAGAGCAAAAAATTTCACGGAAAAAGAAAAAGAAATGATTATTAATATAATAGAAGAGTATCAAAAAATTATCGAAAATAAAGAGAGCGATTCAGAGTCATTAAAGACGAAAAATGAGGTGTTGGCGGAAATTTCTTGGAGAGAATCCTGTGGTGGACCGTACAAAAAATCTAAATTAGACGACAATGAACAACGTTTGTTATCTAATTTGAAAGAAGAACAATTTACCCCCCTAAATAATGTATATGACAGCGCATCTGATTATTTTAGTTTAAAAAACTGTAATGAAGTGCCAAGTGCCATCAACTTCAAAAAATTATAAATACGATGATATTTTAGTATTTGAGTTTGAGGTATTATGTTAATTTTATTTATTAGTTATTTTTAAATCTTTATAATGCATCTACTCCAAAAATAAATGAAATTTGATGTGATAATATTCCATCACTATCAAAAAATGCACAAGCAAAGGAATTATCGTTATCCGGAACCGTCTCATTTCATCTTCCGATGAGGACGAAGAAGACGATGACTTTTTCTCTAAAATAATTACACCTTTTTTATGTAATGCTCGAAATCAAATATACATTAATATCTCTTTCGAAACTTACCTTGCCTTGTTTGATTATAAACGTCAAAAGACGTACAAAAAAATGAATTTTAATGCTTCATTAAACATTTAAGTACAAGGGATCGGGGAATTAATTTAATGTTTAATTTAATGTATCATTAACATAAATGTTGTTTGGTGCAACGAAATTATATAATTTTTAATTTTCATTAATTTTAAGCCTTCATTAAAATTTTAAGTATCGTTGGTGCAACCTAGCCTTAGTGTAATTACGTAGAAATGTATAGTCCATAATTTAACGTGTGTTTCATAATTATTGTTTCATTTGTTTACAAACAAAACACTAACATGAGCTAACTTCAAAGTTAGCGAGAGCAAAACAGTTTAGCGACACCTACTTAGGTCTTGATAAGTCTAGCGACAGTCGCTTCACTCGGTGACCCCCTCTACAGTACGGCTAGCAGTAGTGGGGATAGCGACACCACACAGTTAGCGACTTGATAAGTGAATTAGAATAGACCCCCAGGTCACTGCTCACGAATTTTTTCCTTTAGTTGGTCAAGTAGATTTGCGTAGTATTGTCCATTAATCGTTTTACCTTTTTCAAGGTAATCTACTAAAACGATACCCTTCGCATCCCAAAATACGGTTGCCATAACTTTACTCGCTGAGAGAAATGTTTTCGCCTTTTTTGGAACGGGTTCTCCTCTTGCAGTCCATTGTTTTGACTGTTGTTTTGTTTCCGGTGTATTATGATGAATCCATGTTTCATACACTGTTACAAATCTGCGCAGAAATTCTATTGGATTCCGTTTATACAGCGCCAAACTCTCCTCTGCAATGGTCATTCGGGTGAGTTTTTGCTCAAGTGACAACAAACGCCGCACCCATCGCGCAGAAAGCTTTCACATCTGTAAAACTTCACATAATATGTGATGTGTTCACTCTTTAGATATTCCCACAATGTCAGCTATCTCGATCAACTTCAATCGACGGTCGCTTAAAACCACTTTTTGAACTTTGAGGACCATTTCTTCAGTTGTGGCCGTTTATGGCGCTCTCTCAAATAGAAACTGCTTGGTCGAAGATAATGAAATTTCACTGTCTATTGATGACAGTATAACAAAAAATTAAAAATTTTGAAAACACGCCTACTGGATCTAGGGTAGGCCGCCTCTTAATCATCCCATCCTCGTATGTTATTTGGTAATTATGAATTGTACTAGGCATGAGTACAGAAAACAGCAAACACTGTTTTCTGAGAAAAATGCAAAACCCGGCATTAACTAGGACAGCGGGGATGTATAACTCCAGATGGATTAAATTTGTAAGCAAGCGACGCAAAATACCTTGATGATGGAAATCACATAAAAATGCAAAAAAAATAAAATGTTATTTAAATTTTAATTGCTTAAAGTTATTAAATTATAAAGTCAAATGGAATAAATATACCTGCTTTTATACTTTGTATTGTAAACTTGGTTCCCGTTTAGCCCAATCAGAAAGCTGGAATCGAAAGCCCTATCTTACTCTTAACTCCAATATTAAGTGGAATACAGTATAGGTATATTATAAACATGTAATATAGTCAAATTACATAAATATTTGAAAAAAGTATATAACAAAAAAGTTACTGTATAAACAAAATTATAAAATATATACTTGCATACATGTTATAAATTATTCTTAAGCAGGTAGATAGAAATCAATGAGAGTAGAAATAGAACTACGATTAAACAAAAGTAGCGGATTATATTCTGAACTACGATAAGAGAACATAAATTACAAGCTAATGCCACAAAGACGTCATCATTATACATAGCTTGGAGATGGATTGAATTAACGCATATGTATTACAACAGAGTGGATATTCGTGTAACACAGACTGCGAATGCGCAGCAGGGCCACCTTGACCACATAAATCTCATAAATGTGACAACAACGGGAAAACTTCTCCCTTGGACCTGCTATAACCAGTGCCGGAAGAGCTTCTATATATTAAGAGCGGATACGGATTTTCATTCCGACCAGTAAGGACAAAGAAAAGTTTATTAAAAGATATGTAGAACTGCAATATCAGAAAAGTATTTTCGATAATCTAGATAATACAATTTCAGACGCAATTATTTGATAGGCAATGACGAAAAGAATTCTTGCATAGTACTTCTCGCCAATTCCATTTTATTTATTTTACATAATTATGACATATTTTTTTCTTGTAAAGATATTTGTTCATAATTGTATTAAAAATTAATTTTTCAGACAACAATTTCTAAAGGAACCCCGTGGAAGACGCAAATGGAAATAAATGCACATGGATGCATAAAAAATGCAGGACTGACAATAAATTCGTTGTTGTTTATTTACTATTTTTTTTCTGTCACCTTAGTGACGAGAGAAAAACTACTAAATATTTATAAAAAATCAGATTTAATTATTAAATTCAAAATCATTTTTTAATATAATCAGAGGTTTCAAAAAATATTTAATACATAACTCGTCAGTGAAATGTGTGTACTTGATTCGAAGCCGTAAAATACTCGGCACATATGACTCCTCGACAGTAATATATCATTTTCCTGACACTTATGTAAATAACTATTATCTATTTCCAGATGAAAAACTTGACTTTTCTTCACAATCAGCAGAATGGATACTTATGTAGACAATTCTAGAGAACGGATGTAACGACAAATTGTTATTATTATCATGAAAAATATTGCATAAATTTTCTTTTAAATACTTTTTAAACATGTGAAACCGGCTCATTGACTAGAGGTTTAATGTTTAACTTATTAACACTTTATTCGATAAACTCCGACTGAAAGGTACATTCACAAAAAATTAAACAAATGCCCGTCTCGAAAATTATTTTCGGGATACTTGGATTTTTAGTAAAACCGGTACGGTACGACTTTTCGCGGGGCCGTGAAGCTGATACGTCATTGGAAGCGCAAATAATCTTTATTGTATCAGTAATTAGTGCTTCGTTAGTGCCCTTTTGTGCTTTATTTTTTTTTTTTTGAGTCATAAAACGGTTCATGATATAATTAACATTATTTATTGACGTGCCAACTGCACACCTAGCACGTCATTAGTAAAATATCAAATTGTTTAATAGATCTTTTATTAGTGCTTCGTTAGTGCTCTTTTGTGCTTTAAAGTTTCTCGAAATTCATAAAGCGCTTAATGAAATAATTAATATTATTTATTGGCGTGCCAACTTCACACGTAGCCCGTCATTAGTAAAATATGAAATTGTTTAATACATCTTTTGTTAGTGCTTCGTTAGTGCTTTTTGAGCTTTAAAATTTTTTGAAATTCATAGAACAGTTCACTATATAATGAACATTATTTAATGACGTGCCATCTTCACACCTAGCACGTCATTAGTAAAATATCAAAATGTTTAATTCATCTTTTGTTAGTGCTTCGTTAGTGCTCTTTTGCTCTTTATATGTTTTCAAAATCCTTAAACTGTTAATGAAATAATTAACATTTTTTATTGACGTGCCAACTTCACACCTAGCATGTCATTAGAAAAATATCAAATTGTGTAGTACATCTTTTGTTAAGGCTTTGTTAGTGCTCCTGTGTTCTTTAAAATTTTTGAAATTTATGGAACAGTTCATGAAATAATTAAAATTACTTGTTAAATGATATAATGACTGTTTAGATACAACCAACGCTAAATATTTCGAATTTTAAATGGCACAAAATTGACGCCTGTCGTGCACTCCCCACGCCAGCAATGAGTGCCCGTGAGGTTATCGATATCTGTGATAAAGCAGATTGGCATACCCAGAAATGGGTAAAATGCCGTGATGATATATTTATTTTATTTAGGTACGATTTTGTTTCATTATTTTAATAAAGGAATTTTAATTTTTTGCATGATTTTACTTTTATTTCGTATCATGTTAATATTATTTTAAAGACAAACTTAGGGCCGTTTTCTCAGTATCTGGTTAATATTTTAACTAAAAGTTAAATAAACAAAATTGAAACGATATTAACTGGCAAATGACAGATTTATCATTGCTGTCAACAAAACGATCCAATATTGTTTACTTAACTGGAAGTTAAAATTTTAACCAGAGATTGAAAAACCGGCCCTTAATTTCACTGTAGCTACCAATATTTGTTTCTATAGAAAATATTTGTTTAAATTCAATTACTTGCAGTGAAATCAAATAATAAAAAATGCATTCTAAATTATTGAAAAATTTTCCGAGTATGGGCCTTTAGGTTCCAAAATTTTTATTTATGATTCGTTGTAATATTATAAATAAGACGTTTCGGAGACAAAATGTTCCATTATAAATGAATATAAACATTTGCACCCTTTTTCTTTTTTTGAAACTGGGTAGACTACCGATGTTTTACCTCCTACCAATAGTGCAATAATAAAAAGTGATCCGTGAAACATTAATCAAAACTTTTAAAATTTAATAGTAAAAGCTTTTACTTTACTTAAAGCTTTTAGTATATACAGTTCAGCTCTCCAGGCCTATTAGACCCATGGCTTGTTTCACTATTCATCTCCACTGGATCCTGTTAACGGCTTTTTCTTCCCACTTTTTACAGTTCAATTGTTCCAGGTCCATCCGCACTTCATCAAACCACCTTCCTTCGGTACGCCCTCTCCTTTTCTTTATTTTCACACCCCCTTTAAAAACTGTTTTTACTGTCCTGTCTTCTGGTAGGCGCACTATATGCCCCAACCACCTCAATCTCTGCGCTTTTATTGCACCCGTTATTCACGTGTCACCGTATAAGTTCATCATTTCGTCATTTGTTCTGCGTACAAAAATTCCACCATCTTTTTTTCCATCATATTTTTTTTAAGATCTTCCTCTCCCATATTTCTAGTCTTTTTGACGGCTTTTCTTTAAAGCCCAGAGTTCATACACATCCGTATATTACTGTCGGTCTTATTATAGTTTTATACACTCTTTCTTTTGCTGCCCACGACCCTTTTTTTTGACCTTAGGAGACCTGATAGTGATCCTCCGCACTTGCTTCCCTTTGATATACTGGCTTCAATTTCTATATCATCATCATTATTCTTTGATAGCATTACTCCCAGATAATTAAAGCAATCTACTTCTTTGAAAGTGTATATTTTGTCGTTTGCTCCTTGATCTACTCTAATTATGATATTATTTTATTATACTTGCATGTTCTTCGTCTTTTCTTCGTTTATATGCAGACCTCTCTTCATAATAAAACCTGATATTTTCCCATCTAACATTTCTTTGCATTCTGTCTCTCTCTACGTCATTTCAACAATCCTTATCAACTTCTCAGGTATTTTAAAATCTCTTAAAATTTTCTATAGCTTTCCTTTATCAATAGAGTCGTACGCTTGTTTAAAATCAATAAATAATAGTTGTAAACACAAATTGTGTTCGTAGCTATTTGCAATAATCTGTTTTAACGTAAACACTTGATCCATGGTCGAAATATTTCTCCGGAATCCCGCCTGATACTCTCCTAGTATTTTTTCAGATTCTTCTTTAATTCTGTTATTATACAGATAGAAAAATTTGTATAAGCTATATCTAGTAGAACTATGCATCTATAATTCTCGCAATTTTCACGATCTCCTTTCTTATATATTGGAAATACAACTGCCTCTCTCCATCTTCTTGGCATTTCCTCTCTTCTCCATACCTCTTGAATTATGTCGTATAGCCTTTCTAATAATTCTTCTCCCCCCCCCCCTCCTTACATATCTCCGATGTGATGCTGTTTTCTTCTGGACTCTTACCATTCTTTAACCCTTTTAAAAATTTTACAATTTCGTCATAAGTTGGTGGCTCTATATACGCTCCGTTCTCTTTTTCTCTCTCTTGTGTTGTTTCTCTTGTCTCGTTCTCCTGTTCCTTTGTATTTTCGTCATTTAACAATTCCTTCCACCTGTTTATTTTCTTTTCTCCAGCAACCAGCTGACCGTTTTTATCTTTTGTATATATCATTTCTTGTTGGTATCCCATTTTCTGTTTCTTTACTTCCTGGTAGAAATTTCGTACATATTTGTTTTTATAATTGTCTTCTATTCTTTTCAAATTTTCTTCCATTCTTTTTCTTTTTTTGTATCTGCATATCTTTTTGTAATTTTTCTTTCCTTTCGACTCTATTATCCTATTTCGTTCATTGTTATTAAGATTTACTTTTATTCTAGCTTCAATTTTCTTTTTTATTGCCACTATACACTCTTCGTCGAACCAATTGGTCTTACTGCCCTATTTGGTTTTCGTCAATACTTGTTTTGCCGAATTTCATATCGCCTTTTCCAACTCCTTCCATTTTTCTTCTACATCTTCTGGATGTTCTGTGGTCTATACATACATACATTTTTCAATTCTCGTTGTGTTTCTTTATTCTGTAGTACTTGAATATTAAATTTTTCTCTGCGGTTCCTATTTCTTCCCAAGTTTCTGGGAACTTTTTGTTTTAATGTAACTTTTAGTAAGATGTGATACGTATCTCCTGCCGCTCCTCTCCTAATTTTCACATCTTTAACTATATGTCTATGTTTTCTTTCTACTAGTACATGGTCAAGTTGATTGCAGGTTTTCCCATCAGGGGATATCCATGTTCCTTTATGTATATCTTTCCTCATGAAAACTGTGTTCACTATCTTCATTTCTAGTTCTGCTGCAAACTCGATCAGTTTCAATCCATTTTCATTGGATATTCCTTCCTTTTATTTGTCTAAAACTTTCTTCTCTTCCTATTTTTGCATTTAGATCCCCTATGATAATTTTTTTTATCATATTTTGGTATTTCCTTAAAAATTTCAGCTAATTTTTCATAGAATTTATCCTTTTCTTCTTCCTGTTTAACATTAGTGGGAGCGTATACGTTCAGTGTAGTAATTTTCCTGTATTTTTCTCTTCTCCTTAATCTACATATTCTTTCCGATACTGGTTCAAATTGTATTACCTTTTCTTTTATTCCCTTTTTAACTAAAAACCCTACCCGGAAGTACCTTGTCTCCCAACAGCTATTAAAAAAATGTAGCAGTCCATTTCAGAAATATTATTACCCTTCTGTTTCGTCTCTTGTAAGGCAGCTACATCAATCTCGTATTTTCTAAACACCTCTTCATAATTTTTGTATACCCCTACAGAATTTGTTCCCTGGGCATTCCATGTGCCCAAATTAAAATTGTTATGCTTCCTTTTTCAATATTACACTTCCTTTTTATATTCGTAGTCCTTTTGTATTGCGCAATCGTTGCCGTTCCTCCTAAACATTTGTCTCTTACTTTTTTGTTTCCTCTGGGCCTGGTGTATAGTTTTTTTTCCAAATTTCCCATTTTTGTATTGCAGACATACTGTGTATCTTCTACAAACAACTTATTGTAAAAGATTCTAGTTTTTACCCTTTTTCTCTCTCTTCCTTTGTTTTTATTTTTCATGACCTCCTGTTTGTCCTCATAATTTTCTATTTCTGCTAGAATTATTGTTGCTGTCTCCCGATTTTTTATTACTGAGACAGACTTTACGTGCATTTCTATGTTTTCTTTCTTCGTTGGTGATCTTACTGTCTTTTTACTCTTCTTAAATATACTTTCTTCTTATGTTTTTCTTCCTATCTTTTACGTTTTTCCACTGAGTTGCTTCGATCTCTTATCTTATCGTTCATTTGCCGCTATTCTGCGCCACCGCCAGTTTTTTTGTCACTTCCATAGAAAAGAGAGTATATATTGAGTCATAGAACGCTAACTCTCAATGTAATACGCAATCCCTTGCAGACAGCGCCACAATGGTTGTCCCATGAAATAAATGATACCGTGGAATTTAAAAGAAAATATTGAAATATTTTCAAAGCAGCCATTTTAAATTACAGTAGTAAAAACTTTATTATTTTTCTTTTAACAAAATTATTTACTTCTGTAGTTTAATTTAGCTGATTTAACAAAAGTGAAAATGTAATAAAATAAAAATACAATAATAATTATAATAATAATAATAGTAATAATAATAATAATTGTGTATACTTAAAAAATTAGAAGAGGTGTTTAGTGAATATAAAATGGATATAGTGGCCTTACAAGAAACTGAGCAAAAGGGAAATAGCATCTTTGAAATGGAGGACTATATAGTTTTTAACAGTAGGTGGGAAACAAGGTATTTTGGGGTGGGTTTTATGTTTAATAAGAAGATGAAAGAATCGGTAATTGAATTACACTCAATCTCGGATAAGATTTCGAAGTATATATAGAAAGATAAATATAATAAATGTACATGCACCTACAAATAAGAAGGACGATGAGATTAAAAATAAGTTCTATGAAGATCTAATTAGAATTTTCAATAAAATATCAAAATACGACATGAAAATTATTATATGCGATTTGAATGCTCAGATTGGTAAAGAAGAAATATTTAAGTATATTCCAGGAGGAAACAGTAAGCATGAAGTAACAAATGAAAATAGAAATAAATTAGTGGAGTTTGCAGCAGAGCTAAATCTGAAGATAATGAGTACAGCGTACATGAGGAAAGAAATTTATAAGGGTACGTGGAAGATGCCAGGAAGTAACATATGTAACCAAAACGACCATGTATTGATTGAAAGAAAACTTGCACATGCAATTAAAGACGTAAAAACTAGAAGAGGTGCAACGGCAGATAGTGACCATTTCTTCGTACAAGCTAAATTTAAGCAAGAATTACCGCATACGCCTAGGGAATTGAAAGGCCGTATGGAGAAATATAATACGGATATACTACAACATGAACCGGGAAAACAGAAATTTAGTCAGGCAATAAAAGAAAAATTAGAAAAAATTATATACACAGATGATGTGGAAAAGAATTGGGAACAGGTAGAGCAAGTAATATGTTAAGTATCAAGACAAGTTTTGAAGACAAGATAAAAGAAAAGCACTGAAAGTTGGTTTGACGAGGAGTGTAGAAATGCACTAAGAAGAAAAAGTGTAACACAAAATAATTTAAATCAAAACAATAGTGAAAAAAATTAAAATACTTTCATAAAGGAAAAGAAAAACTATAAAACAGTATGCAGACGTAAAAAGAGAAGACAAATGGAGGAAACATTAGAAAAAGTAGAAGAAAATTATAGAAACAAGTACATAAGAAACTTTTATCAACAAGTGAAAAATAGGAAAGCCGGTTACCAACAAAGGTATATATTGTAAAGATAAAGATGGAAATCTGGTGACAGGAGAAAGGAAAGTGAATAGATGGAGAAAATACTTCGATGAATTGCTCAATAGTGAAACAGAAATGGAGGAAGAGCTACCAAACATATATGAAACATATGAGGAAAACAAAGAATTAGTAGAGACATCTACTGCGGAAGAAATTCTGAAAGTGATTAACGACCTAAAAAACAACAAAAGCGGAGGAGAAATTGTGATTGTTGCGGAGTTATATAAGAATGGAGGAGAAGAAATACATGCAGCAATATGTAAGATATTTCAGGATGTTTGGAAGGCAGAGGTAATGCCACAGAGGTGGAGAGAAGCCGTAATCTGTCCAATTTACAAAAAATGAGATCGAGTACACTGCGATAATTACAAAGGAATAGCCTTATTAGATATTGCATATAAAATATTAGCTTTATGCGTACGGAATAGGCTAAAAGAAGTATCAGAGAGAATTTTGGGAGAATACCAAGGGGGTTTCCGCAGCTACAGAGCTACTACTGACCAAGCCCATGGACTCAAAGAAATAATTGCGGATAGTTATGATCATAAACTTCCACTTAAATATTGTTTATTGACTTTAAGCAGGCGTATGATTCGGTTATAAAGGAAAAACTCTCGGATATATTGAGATATTTTAAAATACCAATTAAATTAAAAAGGTTGGTTGAGATGACGCATAGGAACACAAAATGTGAAGTGTTAGTAGATGGAATAACGTCAGAAGATTTTATTGTGAAGAAAAGTCTAAGACAAGGCGAGTGGGCAATGAGAGAGAGTAAAATATATACCAAAGGACATATATATATATGAAACTAATGCAAACAATTGTTTCAACAATTTCATGGAAACTTTCAATTATCTTTTTGTAGTTACACATCCGACAATTAAATGTACTAAAAATTCTAATTCAAAATCCTGGGTTACAAATGAAGTATAATTGCAAGCCAAAAAAATAAAAGAAATGTATGACTTATGTAAAATGGGACTTATCACTAAAGAAAAGTATATTAAGTGCAAATGCGAGTATCGTAAACAAATAAAACAAACAAAAAGATATTTTAACTACAAACAAATAAAAATATTAACCATAACACGTAAAATGTGGTCTTTAATAAATAATAGTCTAAACGTCAAAAATTCCACTAGACAGAAAAAAATTAGTAATTTAAAATATAATAATGACAGTGCAAGTGAACTCTTAGATATTGCCAATATGTTTAATGATTACTTCATTAATATACCACAAAATATTCAGAGTTCAATATCAGTTCCTAGTATAACTCTGATCCTACACCTATTCAAAATCCTAAATCAATATTTATACAACCTGCCACAGAAGTTGAAATAGCCTCACTAATAGAATCTTTAAAAAATTCCTTTTCATCTGGAATTGATGAGATATCCAATAATTTACTCAGAGATTGTTATGAAATGATCATTGCACATTTAACGTATTGCATCAATTTATCACTCTCAAAAGGTATATTTCCGGACTTTTTGAAGCAAGTGAAAGTTATTGCTCTTTATAAAAACATAGAAAAAAAATTAGTCTCAAACTATCGACCAGTTACTTTAGTCTCATCTTTTCATAAAATTTTTGAAAAAGTAATTTTGAGTAGGATTCAATCATTCCTTGAAAAGAATAAGATTCTAATTAATGAGCAACATGGGTTCAGAAAAGGACTTAGTACAACTTCAGCTATTGCAAAATTTTTGGATCCCATTTATAATGTCATAGATAAAGGTAAAAATATATACGGAATATTCATTGATCTGTCAAAAGAGTTTTATTGTATAAATCACTCAACTCTTATGAAAATCTTAGATTATTATGGTTTAAGAGGCATTTGTGTAATTTATAACAATAAATCTAATCAACATACCATTAATTATGGAGTACCACAGGGCTCGATTCTTGGCCCTACTTTATTCCTATTATACATAAATGGCATTAAAAGTATTTTAGAATCGTACAACTTTATTGCTTATGCTGATGATGTTTCACTATTGTTGGAAAATGAGAATGATGCAAATAAGATATCTGATATAGTAACCAATTTATCTTCTTGGTTTGCATCTTTAAGCCTCTCTTTAAATGTTAAAAAACCGTGTTAATTAATTTTTCAAACAAACAGGAAGATGTATCAATTCATTGCAATAATCAACAACTACCTCAAGTTAGCAGTAGCAAAGTTCTAGGAATTCATATTCAGCAAAATTTAAAATGGGATGCATGTATAGAAAAAATTTCTAACCAGCTAACTTCTTTATGTTACTTAATAAAAAGATTAAAATTAATGTCTGATGTAAATACAGCTAAAACCTTATATTATTTTAAATTTTATCCCATCTCAAGTTATGGTATTGTTTTCTGGGGATACTCATCTGCAGCTTGTAGAGTTTTTAAACTTCAGAAAACTGCAGTTAGAAATATTTTTTCTCTGCCTCCTAGAGCCTCTTGCAAAGACGTTTTTACAAAAGAGAATATGTTAAATTTAACTTGTCTCTGTATTTACAATGTATTATTACATATTAGAGCAAATGAACATAATTTTGTAATACAAAAATATATTCACAAATACGATACTCGTGGAAAAACGAATTTTAATCTCCCTATTACTAGACTTAATAAATGCGAGAATAACCTTAACTATACAGGATTAAAGTTTTACAATAAACTTCCGCAATATTTAAAAGAAATTAAATTTGAATATTGTTTTAAAACTTCATTTAAAAAATTGGAAAAATACTACCTTTTTTAGTTTATGTTCTGTTTTAATTAATTTAAACCCAACGTTTCGGCACCATAAACTGGTGCCTTCTTCAGGGGATACATTGACATTTATTTTTTAATTAACAAAAATAACAAGTAACCAAGGTAACAAGAAATATTCATAAATGTTACCTTTTTTATGTATACAATTTTCTAGACAATATATGCATGCCCGGCAAAAAAACATGGACGGCGAACATGCATCTTCTCAGGAAAAAATCTCCTTTTGCCAGAGGAAAAACCGTCCCAAAAACTGGCAGAGAAGTGATCTGTATAACTCAAAGACGCTTTATCGGTAGCGAAATACCGCAGCCGTACTCTTTGTAAACAGATGTTAGAAAAAGTTTATAAAAAATTGTATACATATTACAAATTACAACATATTTAATATTGGAAGCCATGCGCGACTAAGTTCTAATCCGTCACAATGATTGAGATTGATATTTCTTGTTTTATAAATCTCAATGGCTTCTCTTATTAATCTGTTGTTAAGTCGAGAAGGTCTTGCAATAATTTTCGCATCTTCAAACTTTATTTGGTGGAATTCTTCCAAGGCATGTTCTGCAACGGATGATTTCTCAGGCTGGTTCAATTTGATCGATCGATGATGTTCGCTCAATCTTGTAGAGACAGTTCTACCAGTCTGGCCGATGTAAACTCTCCCGCAGACACATGGAATTCTGTAAATCCCTGATGATTGAAGAGGGATGACGTCTTTCACTTGTTTCAACATATGTCGAAGTTTAACATATGGTAAAAATGAAATCTTCATGTTCTTCTTACGAAGAATTCTACCAATCTTGTCCGTTACGTTTTTAACATAAGGAAGCGATGCATATAATACGTTCCTTTCTTCTTCATTGTTTGATGTTCTATTTGCTTTAAGACATTTTTCAATAGAAGACACAGAATAACCATTCTTCATAAAAATATTTTTAATTTCACTCATCTCTTCTTTTAATTTATCTGGATGGCATAAATCTGTAGCTCTTCTTATTAGACATTTTATAGTGCCAAATTTCTGTGAAGGATGGTGGTGTGAATTAGCATTAATATATAGATTTGTGTGCGTTGGCTTCCTGTAGACTGAATAAAGTAAAGAACCATCTTCTCTTCTTTCCAGTAAAACATCCAGGAAAGGAATAATGCCTTTTTCTTCAACTTCTATGGTAAAATTAATATTTTCATGGATGTTATTTAAATGATTTAAGAAAATCGATAAGTTTTGACGCCCATGTGGCCAAATAGCAAAGACGTCATCAACATATCGTAACCATAGAGAAGGTTTCAACGTTGAAGATTCCAAAGCTAATTCTTCAAAGGATTCCATATAATAATTAGCTATGGAAGGAGACAGAGGATTACCCATAGCAACACCATCTACTTGCTTATAATATTCTTTGTTAAAAATGAAGAAGGATGAAGTTAAACAATGTCGAAAAATGCTAATTCACACCACCATCCTTCACAGAAATTTGGCACTATAAAATGTCTAATAAGAAGAGCTACAGATTTATGCCATCCAGATAAATTAAAAGAAGAGATGAGTGAAATTAAAAATATTTTTATGAAGAATGGTTATTCTGTGTCTTCTATTGAAAAATGTCTTAAAGCAAATAGAACATCAAACAATGAAGAAGAAAGGAACGTATTATATGCATCGCTTCCTTATGTTAAAAACGTAACGGACAAGATTGGTAGAATTCTTCGTAAGAAGAACATGAAGATTTCATTTTTACCATATGTTAAACTTCGACATATGTTGAAACAAGTGAAAGACGTCATCCCTCTTCAATCATCAGGGATTTACAGAATTCCATGTGTCTGCGGGAGAGTTTACATCGGCCAGACTGGTAGAACTGTCTCTACAAGATTGAGCGAACATCATCGATCGATCAAATTGAACCAGCCTGAGAAATCATCCGTTGCAGAACATGCCTTGGAAGAATTCCACCAAATAAAGTTTGAAGATGCGAAAATTATTGCAAGACCTTCTCGACTTAACAACAGATTAATAAGAGAAGCCATTGAGATTTATAAAACAAGAAATATCAATCTCAATCATTGTGACGGATTAGAACTTAGTCGCGCATGGCTTCCAATATTAAATATGTTGTAATTTGTAATATGTATACAATTTTTTATAAACTTTTTCTAACATCTGTTTACAAAGAGTACGGCTGCGGTATTTCGCTACCGATAAAGCGTCTTTGAGTTATACAGATCACTTCTCTGCCAGTTTTTGGGACGGTTTTTCCTCTGGCAAAAGGAGATTTTTTCCTGAGAAGATGCATGTTCGCCGTCCATGATTTTTGCCGGGCATGCATATATTGTCTAGAAAATTGTATACATAAAAAAGGTAACATTTATGAATATTTCTTGTTACCTTGGTTACTTGTTATTTTTGTTAATTAAAAAATAAATGTCAATGTATACCCTGAAGAAGGCACCAGTTTATGGTGCCGAAACGTTGGGTTTAAATTAATTAAAACAGAACATAAACTAAAAAAGGTAGTATTTTTCCAATTTATAATATGAGTTCTGAAAGATATTTTAATAATTCATTTAAAAAATTTATTTTTCAAAAAAATTATTATCATTATAATGGCTTTCTTTGTGAAAAGTCCTAACTTTATTGCAAACTGTAATTATTAAACTAATGATTATTTACGATTTTGTTCTATTTTTATGTATACATATGACGCTTCTTATATCAATATTGTACTGATCTAAAAGAATTGAATAAATATTATTATTATTATTATTATTATTATTATTATTATTATTATTATTGTTATTGGTAGACAGAGACATCAAATCCTTGCATATGCCGATGATATTGCGATAATCGCTAGGTCGAAGAAAAAGCTAAAGAACATCTTTAAAGGTTAGAAAAAACAACCAGAACAGCAGGTTTACTAAATAAATAAATAAATATATCATCACGGCATATTACCCATTTCTGGGTGTGCCAGTATCTACAACACATGTAGACATCGGTAATGATGATATATTTTACTGTGTGGGCGCTTACCAGGCGTCACCTCACGGGCACTCATAGCTGGCGTGCAGAGTGCTCCACAGGGGTCACTTTTGTGCCAATTAAAATAGGAAATATTTGGCGTCTGTCGGGATCGAACCCGGTTCCCCTAGGTTCGCGACCAGACACTCAGGCACGCGGCCGCGGGACGCAATAATAAAACCAAATATATGCAAATTGGTGAGGAATACAACAACTTTCTAAGAGTTACTACAGTCAATAGAGCATACCAGTTTGAGGAAATAAGGAATTTTGTATATTTGGGAGTGAAAATGACGAATAATAATGATGAAGATGTGGAAATTGGAGCAAGATTGGCGAGGGGAAGCAGATGTGTAGGGTTATTATTGGGATTACTTAAATCAAAGACGGTATCTCGCATAGCAAAAATAAAAAATTATAAAACGGTAATAAGACCTATAGTTTTATACGGGTGCGAAATATGGACCAAATGTACAATAAAAAAATAAATACCTGGAATAAATAAAAAAGCAGGAACATAAATACAAACAATTAGTTATCAAAAAATTCGTCAGTGAAATAAAAACATTTATGTATGAGATATTGTTTTAGTTTAATTTTAAAAGAATTTATTGTATTAATAGCTTTTAAATCTTTTGGCAAATGATTAAAAATTTTGATTGGCATGTATGAAACATTGTCGTGAAAATTTTTTGTTCTGAATTTAGGAATATATAAATTGTTAATGTTAAGAGTGTTATGAAACCCAGTAGCTTGTTTGATTATTAAAAACAAATAAGAATTTTTCTTGACAAAAAGCGCACAATGAGAGATATAAATACAAGGGAGAGTAAACAAATTAAGACTAACGAAGAGACCTCTGCACGATATATGAGGAGAATATCCAATAATTGCCCTTATAACACTTTTCTGAGCTATAAATACATTAATGGCTTGGCTCGAGTTACCTCAACAGATTATACAATATGACAAAATGCTGTAAATGTGAGCAAAGTAATACATTTTGAGCATATCCATATTTACACATTTACGTAAATGTCTAAGAACGTAACAAGATGTATTTAGTCTCTTTATAAGATGGTGCGAATGAATGGCCCAAGCAAAGGTATAATCTAAGTGTAATCCTAAACTTTTAGTTGTCGTAGTGGGATTTATTGTCGTATTGTGAAGAGTGGCTGAAACATTGAAATTGTTGCTCTTTAACATGAACTGTACTAATTGTGTTTTATCGGCGTTAAGAACCACAGCATTTTCTTTACACCAGTTATCCATTGCATCAATACACTCTTGTACTTTGCAATTAAGTTCCTCTGTGCTTGAAGCTGAGATAATATCAGATGTGTCGTCAGCAAACAAGCACACATCTGCATAAGTAAACGTATCAGGAAGGTCGTTTAAGTACAAAATAAATAGCAAAGGACAAAGAATACTTTCCTGAGGAACGCCTGTGAAACTGCAAATCGGAAAAATATTTGCATGCATTAAATTTGACACTTACTACTTGAGATCTGTCTTGTAGGTAAGATTTTATCCAGTTCCAAGCATTACCTCGTATACCATACTCAAAGAGTTTGTCAAGTAATATGTTATGATCTATAGTATCGAAAGCTTTGGCCAGAACAAAGTAAATTCCTGCAGTGTGGAGTTTTTTATCGAGACTACTCAAACTGAAAAAGAGGCATGTGTCGTCGATTTGTTCTTACAAAACCATATTGGTTAGGTGTTAAAATATTATTTAAATTAATATAATCTCTCAAACGTACAAAAATTTTGGAGAACGCAGGAAGAATGGAAATTGGCCTATAATTTTCCATATAGCTTTTATTTCCTTTTTTATGTACTGGAGGAACCAATGCAGTTTTTAGTTGCTCGGGAAAAATTCCGTTTGCCAGAGACTCGTTAACTAAATAAGTAAGAGGAATTATAATATCATCTGCAATATAAGAAAGTAAAGAACATGGCACATCGTCAATACCAGAGGAGTTTTTTTTTTTTGAAATTTCAAACAAAATATTGAAGATTTCATTTTCGTTTACTGGGGATAGAAAATTGGTAGAGTTTAAGCTTTTATTTTGGATATTGGAATTATTAAATCTTGGAGTGCTATTTGAATTTGAATTCTGGACAGATGCAGATGATTGTTAAAAAAGTTAGGAATAGATTATGGGTTATTAATTTCAACATAATTGCAATACATAGGACATGGAAGCGGATGAAAGGTAGATGCTGTAGTTTCATTGTTAATAACACTCCAGGCAGCTTTATTTATATTTTGAGCTGACTTTAAATAACTATTATATTTAAGTTTTTTGCTTTTTATACGATTGTCATATGCACGTTTTTGTATTTTATTAGTATTTAAGGATTTTGTGTTGTTTCATAAATGGAATAAATCAATTTAAATGTCTCAGTCATCCTCAGTATTTCTGGGGTAATTCAATTTGACTTAGAGGTTTTATTTTAGTAGAGAGGATTCGCCGATTCTGCAACATCCACAATTGTGGATGGCGTCTTGGGGCTGATTCTTATTAACTCTGTGCATATGGATTATTTTTGCTTAGCCAGGTTAGCGTTTAAAGACCATTTTGTGGTTGGAACGTGAAAAATTCACGTAATTGACGTTACGCGGTAAATTTTTATTAACTTTGCGCATCCGGATTATTTTTGCTCAACCAGGTTAGAGTTTAAAGTCCAGTTTGTGGTTGGAACATTAAAGATACACGTAATTGACGATACGTGGTTGATTTTTATTAACTTTGCGCATTCGGATTATGTTTGTTTAACCAAGCAAGAGTATAATACCCTATTAGTGGACGGAAAGTGAAAAACACAAGTAATAAATTAAATAAATTTGTTTTAAGACTATAAATATTTTATTTTACTAGATAAGATATAAAAATATAAATTAATAATTATTTATTATTTGTAGTTAAACATAGTTTATTATATAAAGTTTAATAATTGTCAAGAAAACAACACACGAACAAATTAATAGGCTGGCGAATAACAATCCTGCTTCCTCGCTGCTACGAACTCAACTGATTTGCAGGCAACAGGCAACGTTCAGCGTTCAGCGTTTAGCTCAGCCGGTCACACCCAGCTTAACTACTTTCCCTTTCGTTCTGTTCGCGTGCGCGGCGTAGTTGACCTCGCGGACAGGTTCACAGTAGCAGGTCGAACTTGAATTTGAATTCCACGTAGTGGTGTTATATACAATATGTACTGTAACATTATAAAATAATAAGTATGTATTTATTAAATGCGTGTTTTGTATAACTGCCTCTAAAATATTCTAGTAAGATTAATTTGATTCAATCTCTATGAACATATACCATATTGAATACTGTATGATTTCTTATATTAAATATTGGATTGATTCTCCACCAACCAAATCTTCGGTTTATACTTATTTGTATACTATAATAATAAGAAATACACACTTTACATATCGTCATTGTCAGGTCCACAAAGAAAGCATTCTTCTGGTTTTTCATATATGGCAAGAGGTAATCTGCAAATGTAGCAATCCGCACACATTTGTGGTAGGTTTGGTATACCATAACGTGGAGTTGAGTGCATGACAAACTCCATTAGTGCATTTTCAGTATAACTACCCCAAAAATTTTCGTGTAAGTCACGATTTTGGTTGGAACAATCTCTGTGAATATAAAACATATCGAAAGCTGTATGATTCCTCATATTGTATATAGGGTATCTATCCTATAACAACAAAAATAGTTAAAAGTTTTGTATATATATATATATATATATATATATATATATATATATATATATATATATAGAAATTAGTTACTAATCATCTTACCTGAAACTCGCTGCTTTTGTTCTCTATTACGGACAATAATATATCGTACAAAGTTGAAATATCTGTTGACTGCAAAACTTCTTCGAATTTGGTATTAAATGATTTTATTTCTTCCTTTATGTTATCATCCTTTCCAAATTTTTTATACAGACAAAAAAAATTCAAAATTTAATTTAATAGCATTATGATTTTGTCTCTGTACATAAATAAGATTTGAAACACTTTTTTTTATATTTTTCAAAATTGTTATTATATCCAATGAATCTTTATTACTAATTTTGTATTATATTGTTCTTTGTTTGAATGCCGTACTATTTATTGAAAGTTCAGGGTTGTCTTCTTCTTGCTGATTACTTGCATATATTTTATCCAAATTTGTCTTCAAATGAGCATTGTACTGATTTTTTTAATATTAGTGTTACAAAATTCACAGAAAATATTATTATCGTAGTTTATTTTTTAATTGATCATTATTTGGGTTGCTATTATTTTCAACTCCTGTGGACGTTGATGGGATAGAAGTAGATACTAATGAATATTTGTTACAATTGTATGATGTATTAAGGTTATCATTACGAGTAAAAAATTTCCACATTTGCTACATGAAAACATATTTTAAAAATTTATATTTCCAATTATTTAGATATTTAAAAATAAATTTCCCAAAAATATTTGAGTAATTGTATTGAAGATTACTTTTTAAATAATTAATACATAGTTAAAAAAAATATTGGGTTTCGGGATGACTAGTTATTATTTAAGCTAAAACAAAATATATTAGTAATTTTAATAATATTGGGTGCTATTCACAGCTCGATACTAAAGCTGTATACTAGGCTGTTTTAGTTAAAACATGTATTAGCGCTAAAACAATATTTAATACACTGACTATTCAGAGCTGTATACTAGCGTGTCTTAGTTAATTCAAGTGACTAGCAAAAAACATAGTTGACAACATCGCAAATATGTTTGGTAGTCATAGTTATACATTATATTATGTCAAACATCAAATGACATATGCTGACATTTCTATAAATTTTTTAAAGAAGTGTAATTAATTGATCAGGATTTTCATTTTTGTGTATTTAAATTTTCTTGAAAGTTCACAAAATTTGTAAGTTTTCGAGCCAACGCTACAGAAACTTTTCGTATAATGCTAATACCATGTAAATATCCTATAAAGTATTTGATAAAAAATCTGTTGTGGCCAGCACAAAACCTTCCGTCAATTCGATGTATTTTGTACAAATCCCATACCAAAAGGTCCTTGGAACAAATTCTATATAATATCATGTAAAATCAAACACGAACACATATTATTTCTAATCTATAAATCCAATAAAATTATAACATAAACATACAATAAGTAAAATGCACTTGACACTTCTTCTTATTCTTCAGCTTCTCCTATTGTATTAGAGGTAGCTGTTTCGTCTTTTCTTCCACTCATTCCTGTCCAACATATCTTCTTGACACAGGCATTTCTTTCAATCTTCTGCGATACAGTCCTTCCATCTTCTCTTTGGCCTTTCTCTGCGTCTCACTTGCGAGGAGCACTATGACATACCAATTTTGTGATCCTACAATTTCCATATTTGGTTTTGCACTTGCAACTGACATCTGTCAATTAGAATTTTTTTAATATATCAGCATCAGCTGTTTCCATGATAAATAGCAAAGCTGACTAATTTTTGAAAATTAATTTCTTTATAATGCTTTAAATCTACATCTATTGAATATGAAGGAAAATATATAATCAAACTGTATAGAGAAGAATATTTTCTTTAATATGTATAATAACAAAATGTCAAAAAACAATATTTAACTGCGTTTTTTTAAGAAAAACTGTTAAAAACTTCAAATAAGGGTACTTCCGGTGGATCAATTATAACCAAAATCTAATCAACTCTTTCGTATTCCTCTTCTGTACATCCATGTACAGAAGAGGAATACGAAAGAATTATAATTTTTAGAATTGTAGTATTGGAGTTATCGTCGGAGAAAAAATTGTCACACACACACACACACACACACACACATACATACAGACATCATCTTAAAAATAGTAAATTCGTATTCTAGGGACCCTAAAACGTGCTTATTCATTAAAAACTCACAACGAATTTTTTGACCAAAGACAATACCTTCCTTACCTAAAGGTGACGGAAGGTAAAAATTATGATGATTACTAAATTATAAACTGTCATTTTCATAACCATAAAATTGAACTTCAAAGTCAAAATTCAAATTGTATATTTATTAACATACAAGAAAATATTTAGTAGGTACTTCCGTTATTGTTTGGTACAAACTCTTTGCGGAAAAGCTGAATGCTACATGAACACATGAACTTGTAATTCTGGCGAAACAGTCACAGCGAACTTGTTCCCCTGTCAATTCTCTGTCCGCGTGTCGTCGATACAGTTTTATGCGCTTAATTCTTAAATTTTGAACATATCGCGCACGTCTCGCATTTCGAATTTCTCGTTCAGCCATGTTAAACACGGTACTACCTTGTTTTACATTTGTGTACTAAATAAAAAACTTAGTAACGCTTAGTGTCGCCTAGTATAGAGCTGTGAATAGATTTTTCAGTAATTCCTAATACAATTTTCTTAGTAACGCTTAGTATGGAGCTGTGAATAGCACCCATTATATTTAGTATTTTACCTTGCAAATTTTATTTTCGTAAATTTATCTGTCGGGCCAGTTATATTTATTATTGCACTGTTTGCCAAATTGCTTATTTCATTCTCCGTCAAAGAATGGAATCTGGCTGGCAAGGACACTTCGAAATTATTTATGTGAACTATAACTCGTCTGCCATACTTCGTTTCGATAGATCCCTAATTTTCTTATAAGTTTCTCTCGACCCAAGACTGTTGAGTTTATTCAAGTCCATGTTGACGACTGAATATCTACTATTCTGCACATGATTGCAATTCTAGAAAATAACCTCGAGTTTTAACTTGTTTTTAATAAAAATATTTAGTGTGCTATACTGCTTTCTATAAGATCTATACTTATATTCTACTTATAACTAGTTTCTGCGTTGTTTACTGTTAGCAAAAATTTTATAGCAATTAATAATTATACTATAACTTTGTATTGCATGAAAGTTACAGGCGTGCACTGCATTTATCTAATTTACTTTCTATATCCGTATGCAGTTATATAATATTTAACTAACTCATGGATCTACTAACAGTAAAGATAAACCAATAAAGCCATATAGTGTCGAAACTAGTAAAAATTTGGATGAATGCAACGATATTGGGTATATTCCCGTAGTAGAAAATAAATTAATATTAAGAAAAAGATCAATAACGGAGTATTTTAACTCCGAACAAGAAAGAAAAAATCTGTTGTGGCCAGCACAAAACCTTTCGTCAATTCAATGTATTTTGTACAAATCCGATACCAAAAGTTCCTTGGAAAAGATTCTATATATCCTGTAAAATTGTAACACGAACACACTATTTTTTTCAAATTCCATATTGCAAGTTCCTTTGAAAAGATTCTATAAATCCAATATAATTATAACACGAATGTACATTCTGTAAATTGCACTTTACACTTCCTCATTCCTCTCCAACGCATCTTCTTCACGCAGGTCTTCCTCTCTCAAATATTCTGCTACACAGTCCTTCCATCTTCTTTTTGGCCTACCTCGTACTCCCGGCATTGAAACTGCAAGTCACTTGCGAGGGACACTCTGTCACTTAAGTTACTTTCTGATCCTATACTTTTCACTTTGGTTTTGCACTTGACACTCACATCTGTCAATTACAATTTTTTTGAATATATGTGCTGTTTCCATAATTTTAGCAAAGCTAACTGATTTTTGTAAGTTAACCTCTCTTAATGTCTCTATAACTCTATATCTATTTGCGCCTGACAAAGCTTCTTTTACGTTTTGTGGTTCGACGCCATGGGCTTCTGAATAATAAGTTATACAATCCTTTTTAATTTTTTGTTCCTGAATTCTTTTAGATCTTCTTAAATTCACTCCGTCTTCTATTTCAATCTGTTCTTCTTCTTCTGGGTTTTCTGTATTATTTTCGAGTGAGGTATTTTCTACTTCTGTATTATCACAATCCTCCTTGCCAATAGGCGTTAAAATTACTTGTGTATTTTTCGAATTTTTACAGTCATCTTCTTTAATTTTTTCTCTTTCTTCAAAAAAATGTACATCTCTACTTATTATTATCTTTTTTGTAATGGGGTTTATTAATCTATATGCTTTAGTATTCTCACAATATCCCATGAATAGAAGTTTTTCAGACTTTGAATCCCATTTTCTTCGTTTCTCTTTGGGAATATATGTTAGATTACGACACGGCTGGTATAGTTGCTAATTACTGTACCTTATAATTGTTAATTAATTATCATAGCCCAGTCAAATGCCATCGTAACTACACCATTGCATCATAGACTTCGGCTGGCCGCCAATAAAGGAAGAATTAGTAGTCAGTAGTGTTGTAAACTTCTAGAGAAACGGTTCAATATAGGAATTCTAAAAGGAACAGTTGTTTGATTTGTTACAAATCCTCACCTTTACTAACATTTTTACTAACATCAGAAGTGGGATTAACCAGAGTGCCATCAAGAGAAGTGCGTTATCATTTTTTTTTTCTTCCTCACTAAAATTCTGTCATTGGAGTGCGGTGTTGAAGATGTCAGACGACGAGAGTGTGTCTCTTAATGCAGAAGAACAACGTACATCAGGTCCGTCGGCCGACGTGGTGCGATTGTTGGGATCTACTTTGATGACCATGCAAGAAACATTACAAACGCTTACTTCGGAACTAACCGTTTTGAAGTCAACTCCATGTGCTCCAACTGTACCAACCGCACCAGTAGTTTCTGAGGTAAGAGAATCAATTATGTTTACTTTGTCCACTTTCGATCCAAATAAAAGTAATTATACGGCAGCAGAATGGCTTAAGGAAGTCAATCGTATTCGTACAAAATACAATGTGGATGATTGTTTGATGATAATGAAAGCCAGTGAGGCTCTCGCAGGAGAAGCTCGTCGCTTCTTTACTGGTTGGGCCCCAGTCTGTAGAAATTGGGCTACTTTTGAGGAGGACTTGTTATCTTCTTTTCCTTATCATGAATCTTGGGGTATTAAATTCAAACGTGCGTATGAAGTAAAATGCTCACAATTTCGAACGGTGAGCGAGTATGCAAGAACAAAGATAAGAGAACTATATCGTTTCCACGCCGATTTACCCTGGGAAAAAGTATTATCGATAGTAGTTGATAGTATGGATTCTAGTACTATCTACGACAGCGTTCGATTGCATAAGCCTGCAAATCAAACGGAATTGATGACCCTACTAAGACATTTGGAGGCTACTAGAACTGAAATTCGCAGTAACAGCGATGCGCATGACGAAAGACCAGCTAAACGTCCACGATTTGATAGGCCAGTATGGTTCCCTGGTAAATGTTTTAATTGCGGAAAAACTGGGCATTACCGACAACAATGCCGTAGTTTAATGAGACAAAATTTGCAAGAAGGAAATGATTTCCAGCAACGACGAACACGGAATGCTGAATGTACATTTTGCAAACGAGCAGGACATGACGAAGCTACCTGTTGGAAAAAACATGGCAGACCCAGCACGAGATGTGCTCATGTTAATCGCTGTGCCATTATGCCCACAGCTACCGTTCCGCATGATGATAAAAATTTTACTTTTACTTATTTGGTAGATTCTGGTGCTGATTTGTCTTTGATTCATGCTGGTGTTGTGGAAAAGGTGAATGGAAAACTGATTCCACATGATCTACTTATCTCTGGTTTAGGTAATGAAATCGTACCTACATTAGGACGATGCCTTTTGTTGGTGACCCTACAGGAAGTAACATTGGAAATAGATTTCCTCGTAGTTTCGAATGGCACCATTCCTGGTGTTGACGCCTTAATCGGATGGGAAACAATCAATCGCCCTGGATTAGAAATTGTTTGTCGAAATCATGGTATTGATCTTCGTTTAAGCACAGCCATACAAACGCGACGGTGCTTTATAAAAGATATTAAATTGTCAGGATTGGACGAACGGCAAGGAACAATTTTAAATCAACTACTCAAAAAAGCGCGCTCCGCTCCCCCTGCCGTAGTTTCAACAGGACGTTTGCATATCCAATTAATGGATGAAGTTCCTGTAGCCTTTCGGCCTCGTTGTTTAGCATATTCAGAAAGAGTCCAACTAAAGAAAATTATACAAAATTTATTAGAGGAAGGTATTATACGCGAAAGTTCATCCCCATATGCAAGCCCAATTGTGCTAGTACAAAAGAAAAATGGGTCTCTTCGATTATGCGTTGACTACAGAGAAATAAATAAGAAAACTATCAGGGATCGCTATCCGTTGCCCAATCTACATGACCAATTAGACGCCTTAGGAAAATCTAAATACTTCACAACACTGGACATGAAATCAGGGTTCCATCAAATCGAGGTTGATGAGGCTTCTAGAAAATATACAGCATTTGTTACGCCTGATGGGCACTACGAATTCAATCGTATGCCGTTTGGTTTTGCAAATGCACCCGCTTGTTACCAACGTGCAATCAACAAAGCTTTGGGAAATTTGAAGGACACGATTGCACTTGTGTATTTAGATGATGTGATGTGCCCTTCAGAAACTATTGATGAGGGACTGGACAAGTTACGCCAAGTATTAGACGCCTTAACTACTGCTGGATTTTCGCTAAACTGGGAGAAATGCACTTTTCTTGCTACCGAAACCGAATATTTGGGAACAATTGTAAGTCACGGTATTATCAAACCAAATCCACGCAAAATCGAAGCGCTGGTAAAGTCGCCGGCACCAAAAGATACAAAAGGAGTACGCCAATTCATGGGGTTGGCCGGATATTTTAGAAGGTTTATTAAAGGATTCTCTTTAGTTACGGCCCCTATCAGTCAGTTACTTCGTAAAGAGAGCACATTTGTATGGACAGAAGAACATGAACGTATTCGACAATACGTTATCGAAAAATTGACATCCCAACCAATACTCAGGGTTTTCAATCCACATTTACCTACTGAACTGCACACTGATGCAAGCTCCTTGGGCATAGGGGCAGCGCTCATGCAAAAAAAAGGGTGTCATTCAACCAGTAGCATATTTCAGTAGACGTACGACGGAAAGCGAATCGAAATACCATTCTTACGATTTAGAGACCCTTGCTATTGTGGAAGGTGTTGATCATTTTAGAATTTATTTGTATGGAATACCATTTACGGTTTATACCGATTGCAACTCAGTTAGAGCCACTGCCCTTAAAAAAAAAATGCACCCTAGAGTCGCAAGATGGTGGGTAAAATTACAAGATTTTAATTTTAAAATAGAATATAGAAAAGGGTGTCAAATGGGTCATGTTGACTATCTCAGTCGAAACCCAGCAGTTAGACCAGCAAAAACACGAAACCAAACTGAAACGAAAACAATTAAACAGTACCAACATGAAGATGAATTCTGTCAAAATTTAAGAGAAGATCTTCAGGAAGGTTTTCATATTAAAGATGATTTAATTTACTTCCGAATTCAGAAAGCCACTAAATTTGATGATGGGCTGAGATGTTTTGTACCTATCGCTGCTCGACTGAAAGTTTTACACACTTATCACGATGACGCCGCTCATATCGGCTGGAATAAATCGTTACAAAGACTAATACAAGAATTGTACTGGCCACGAATGGGACAAACATTAAAAAAATACGTCAAAAACTGTCGTATTTGTACGAAAAATAAGAGTCATACTGGTAAAAAGTCGGGGCTATACCAATTAGGCGAAAAGGCCATTGAACCTTGTGAAGTCTGGCATATAGACCATGCCGGGCCTTTAGTAGAATCTGAAAGATGCACACAAATCCTAGTTATTATTGATGCTTTCGCGAAGTACTGCATGTTCTGCCCTACAAGGAACAAGAAGGCAGAGTATACTATTATCGCTTTAGGCAAAGCTTTTAAGAAAGTTGGAAAGCCGAAGAAAATAATAGCGGACAGGGCTTTTGTATCAGCGAAATTTAAGCAGTTCTTGTTAGAAAATGAGGTTGAACTACATTTAATAGCGACTGGTATGCCAAGAGGCAACGGTCAAGTAGAAAGGGTGATGAGAACATTATTTAACCTTATGCGAAGCGTTCTTAATGATAAACGAGAATCCAGTTGGACATTCGTAATACCGCAAATAGAAGCAGTGCTAAACGAAACAGTTAATTCGAGCACTGGATTTACTCCAAATATGTTGATGTTTGGTAAAAGAAATCGTCTCCCTGCGGAACAGCAAATTCTAGGAGACGTACCTCAGCAGGAAGAAGGTAGTCTTTCAGGTATTAGATGTGAGGCCAACCGCCGGTTAGAAAAAGAGAGAGAAATCCAACAGGTTAGGTTCAACCTTAAGCGCACAGCAGCTGTACGCTTTCAGGAAGGAGACAAAGTAGTGGTGGCTAACGCACAAGTCTCAGGTGGAAAACTAAAGCCCCGATTTGATGGGCCCTACGAGGTTATTAAATTACTTGAAAACGAGAGATATGTACTGAGTAGAGTGCGTAAAGCTTCAAAGGTTATAAAAACCGTTGCCCATGAGCATTTAAGACGATGGCCAGAAGGAGGTCAAACTAAAGACCAATAGCTAGGACCTTAAATGGTTGTTGTTACGAGAAATTTGGTGCTTTGAAACTTGACGGCATTAAGACTATGAACCTTTAATGGTGGTGAAATTTGTGTTTTAAGCCTTGGCAGTGTTGAATTGAATTGAAATTTGTGTTTTAAGCCTTGGCAGTGTTGAATTGAATTGAAATTTGTGTTTTAAGCCTTGGCAGTGTTGAATTGAATTGAAATTTGTGTTTTAAGCCTTGGCAGTGTTGAATTGAATTGAATTTGTGTTTTAAGCCTTGGCAGTGTTGAATTGAATTGAAATTTGTGTTTTAAGCCTTGGCACTGATTGAATTTTGAAAATTTCACTGGTGATAGAGGGTTTGTTTTGAGCCTGAAATGGCAACATTGGTTTTAGTGTTGAACCTTCAATGGTAGTTTATTGCTTTTGAACCTTAAATGGTAAGCTAAAGAATCATGACGCTCCACTTCTGCAGAGATTGTGGACAATTAGATGGATCTACTTTAAATATTTTTTTTTTTTACAACAGTTACAGATAGCTGTGCGAGGGCGCACAGTTTGCAGGATGGCCGTGTTAGATTACGACACGACTGGTATAGTTGCTAATTACTGTACCTTATAATTGTTAATTAATTATCATAGCCCAGTCAAATGCCATCGTAACTACACCATTGCATCATAGACTTCGGCTGGCCGCCAATAAAGGAAGAATTAGTAGTCAGTAGTGTTGTAAACTTCTAGAGAAACGGTTCAATATAGGAATTCTAAAAGGAACAGTTGTTTGATTTGTTACAAATCCTCACCTTTACTAACATTTTTACTAACATATATACCATAGCTTCACTCCATACTTCTTCAGGTGTTTTATCTTTTATTGCAATTGTTGGACTTCTATTTTTTATATAAACTGCAGTTGATAAAGCTTCTGACCAAAAATCTTTAGTTAATTTTGAATCAATAAGCATACTTCTTGCCTTCTCTACAAGAGTTCGCATCGCTCTCTCTGCTACTCCATTTTGTTGAGGGGAGTACGATGCTGATAACTGGTGTTTTATACCTGCTTCAGACAAAATTTGAGCAATATCTCCATTTACAAATTCACGACCATTATCAGACCATATTGCTTTAATTTGCTTACCAGTTTGTCTTTCAACTAAAGTTTTAAATTTCAAGAAATTGTTCTTAACTTCAGATTTGTGTTTTAAGAAATATGAAAATATTTTCCTTGAAAAATCATCAATAAAAATCAGTAAATATCTAGCTCCTCCGAGGGATTTAGTTTCCATAGGTCCACAAATATCCGTGTGGATAAGTTCAAGTATATCTTTTGTTCTTGTTTCACTTTTATGGAAAGGTAATCTTGCATGCTTTCCTTCGATACATACTTGACATGGTCCATCTTCTATTTTCATATTTTCTAAACCATTTGCCATATTTTTCAAATATTTCATTCCTTTTCTACAAAGATGGCCAAGCCGACGATGCCATAAGAAACTGTCTTCATATGCAATGCATACTCTTTCTTTTTCCATTCTTCTTGTATTAATTTTGTAAATACCGTTTTCTATGGAAGCAGTCGCTACAACATTTCCATTTGCTTCTTTTATTCTTCCACCATATTTATCAAAATAAACTTTATATCCTTTACTTACTATTTTCGGTAGTGATAATAAATTTGCTTTCATTTGGGGTACATATAAAACATCTTGTACTTTTATTTCTTTTTTGATTCCATTTACTGTCACTTTCATTGGTACTTCTCCTCTGGATTCTGCTTTTAGCTCGGAACCATCTGCTACAGTTATCACCATGCTTGTTTTTTCCGTACTTTCTTTCATCAATTTTTTATTGTTTGTGATATGAGTTGATGCGCAAGAATCTAAAAACCAAATGTCAGATTCATCTGATTCTATTTTATTAAAAACTTGGAAAGCGTTCTGTTTTGAGTAATTAGTATTCTTGACTTTTGACGAGAAATCTTTCTTGGATCTTTCTCTACAATTTGTCGCAATATGTCCAGTTTTCTTACAAATAAAACAACGTGTAGGGGCGTCTCTACAATTTGTTGCAATATGTCCTATTTTGTTACAAATAAAACAACGTGTAGGTGTTTTCTTTGTAAAATCTTTTTTCTTGCTTAGCAAAGCGGTTTCACCTTCTGCTTGTGAAACATTTTCTTTTATATCTTGCAGTAGTTTTACTTTAATTGCGTCACCACTTATTTCTATTCCCGAACTCTCTATACCCATTATCATCGGTTTATATTCTTCGGGTAGTCCTGCTAGAAGTAATGTCCCAATCCATTCATCTTCTATTTTAAAACCAATATTATTCAATTTATGTGCTGTTGTAATAATTTTGTTAACATATTCATCAATAGATTTACAATTGTTCAGTTTAGTGGATACTAATGTTCTTAAAAGACCTACTCTTCTAGTTAATCCACTATCTTCAAAAGCTTTTTCTAAATTAAACCATGCCTCTTTAGCAGTTTTAGCGGCATTCAAATGTGAATAATTTATAGGATCCACGCATAGAATAATTTTAGATTTTGCAGTCCTATCCTTTTTCTTATCTACTCCTTCTTTGGTCTTATCTACTCCCTCTCTGGGAACGGGATCTTCTACTTCCCATAAATCATCTAATTCTAAAAAAGCTCTCATTGCTATTTTCCAAGTAGAGTAGTTTTCTCTCCCTACCAGCTTCTCGATATTTGGAAGATATGCCATTTTTTTTATTATTCAACTGCAACAAATATACTTGTATTTATGCTAAAAACAGTGTCCTGGGCCCCATAACCTGTTAAGATTATAATTTATTCAATTGAAGAACACAGTTTTAATATATTTATTTTTATTTATTCAATATTTTACAAACTGTCAATCATATCGTAAACACGTCTATTATTCATATATATTTTTTCTATACTCCTATATATAAATTTTTACATTTCATGGCTAATTATATTATAAAAATTATATATGCTTGTTGTTCATAACAACACTATTAAAAATGAAGGAAAATATATAATCAAATCGTATAGAGTATAAGTTTTCCTTTCATATTAATGATTATAAAATGTCGAAAAATGATATTTAACTGCGTTTTTTCCAGAAAAACTGTTAAGAACTTTAAATAAGGGTACTTCCGGTTGACCAATTATAACCAAAATCTAATCAGCTCTTCATATGGTTGTAAAAAAAGGAATACGAAAGAATCATAATTTTTAGAACTGTAGATTTGGAGTTATCGCCGGTGAAAAATTTGTCACACACACACACACGGACATACACACACACACACACACACATATATACAGACATCAATGTAAAATTAGTAAAATCGTAATCTAGGGATCTTAAAACGTGCTTATTCATTAAAAACTCACCACCGAATTTTTTAACCAAAGACAAAACCTTCCTTTTGACGGAATGTAATAAACGAAACAAATTATTTAGATTGGAAGAAAGAGTTAGATGGAAAAAATTAGAGGTGATAACAAAAATGTACGAATATATTTATTAGGTATTTACTACTTAATTTTTAGGAAAAAGGAACAATAATTCTACCAATATTACTAAGCCGGAGCGCGATTTCTCAGATGTGGGTCAACGCATTGTACACTCACATACTTGTCTGACAGGTTGAACGCTGGTCCGGTGACCTTCATTCGCTTGCCTACAGTGTTTGAGATCACATGTATGGTATATTCTTTCAAGTTTCTTTACGCGGGATTCGACTTCGTTCAAGATAGTGAGCAACGGGGGACAATAACAATATTGTAATACAATATCATTCTTGTTAACATAAGAATTATGATTTTTATTAAATTCTACACTAACCATTTTACAAAATATTTATTTTCAATTTTTCAATGATAAAAATAGTAATAAATATATACTTATTATTTTATATTACAGTATATATTGTTGAAAAATAAAACCACGGTTACACATGGAATTCAAATTCACTCTCACCTCGCGAGGTCAACAGCACTCCGACCGCGCGAGCGAACATTAAGTGCTAAAAGGCAACATATCAATTTGTTTTTATTTATAATATATCTGATTTGTTTACATATGAATTATATTTTTTATTGAGTAGTAAATACCTAATAAATATATTCGTACATTTTTGTTATCACCTTTATTTTTTTCCATCTAACTCTTTCTTCCAATCTAAATAATTTGTTTCGTTTTTTTCTTTCTTGTTTGGAGTTAAAATATTCCGTTATTGATCTTTCTCTTAATATTAATTTATTTTCTACTACGGGAATATACCCAATATCGTTGCATTCATCCCAATTTTTACTGGTTTCGACACTATATGGCTTTATTGGTTTATCTTTACTGTTAATAGAACCATGAGTTAGTTAAATATTATATAACTGCATACGGATATAGAAAGTAAATTAGATAAATGCAGTGCACGCCTATAACTTTCATGCAATACAAAGTTGTAGTATAATTATTAATTGCTATAAAAAATTTGCTAACAGTAAACAACGCAGAAACTAGTTATAAGTAGAATATAAGTATAGATCTTATAGAAAGTAGTATATCACACTAAATATTTTTTTAAAAATAAGTTAAAACTCGAGGTTATTTTCTAGAATTGCAATCATGTGCAGTATAGTAGATATTCAGTCGTCAACATGGACTTGAATAAACTCAACAGTTTTGGGTCGAGAGAAACTTATAAAAAAAATAGGGATCTAACTCCTGGTGAAGTCTACCTAATTAAATATGCACGAGCTATCGAAACGAAGTATGGCAAACGAGTTATAGTTCACATAAATACGGAGAATGAAATAAGCAATTTGACAAATAGTGAAATAATAAATATAACTGAAATAAAATTTGCAAGGTAAAATACTAAATATATATATATATATACCGGGTGTTAATACTAAGTCGTTACACCCGAAAATGGTAGTTAGAATTCATTAAAACAAACAACTTTTCTTAGTACCAATTTTTGATTTGGTGCCCCGGTTCGTAGTTATTGGAGTTCTTTTGTTTTTCGAAAAATCGTCATAACTCCATTATTTTAAAGACTATAGAAAAAAGTTTTTCTTCCAAATTTACTTTCAGGCTCTCTAAAACATTTGGAATTTACAATTATTTTTTATTTTTTAAAATGACAAAATGGCGATCGATCAAAAATTTCAATACGTGATTTTTTGATAATCACTCCATCGATTTTCGAAAGTAAGACATTTATAAAATCCTTAAACTATCTACTACTATATTTATCATAAACATTTTTTTCAATCTATCAAAAAAAAGATATTTATTCATTTACTTGACTTATATAAGTGCACTGTGTTCAAAAATAACCCTAACTTGGAGTAGGCTGTGAACAAAAAAAAAACGTATGGCTGATCATAACTCAATTCAAAAATCAAGTTGTCACAATTGATCTCGAAATGTAATTTTAAGGAGAAAAGATAATAAAAAAGGATACAGATTATTGCCATTCACTGTTTTCTAATTTATTTCTATTTCTAAAATAAAGATACAAGAATATTTCTTTAGATAACATTTTTGACAATATCTCGTGTTAAATTGACATTTAATTAAATACTTTCAAATTGATATACGTTTTTTTGTTCGCAGCCTACTCCAAGTTCGGGTTATTTTTGAACACAGTGCACTTATGTAAAATAAATAAAATAAATATATCATCACGGCATATTACCCATTTCTGGGTGTGCCAGTATCTACAACACATGTAGACATCGGTAATGATGACGATATATTTTACCGTGTGGGCGCTTACCAGGCGTCACCTCACGGGCACTCATAGCTGGCGTGGAGAGTGCACCACAGGGGTCACTTTTGTGCCATTTTTAAAATTGGAAATATTTGGCGTCTGTCGGGATCGAACCCGGTTCCCCCAGGTTCGCGACCAGACACTCAGGCACGCGGCCACGGGACCCCGGGTGCACTTATGTAAGTCAAGTAAATGAATAAATACTTTTTTTTGATAGATTGAAAAAAATGTTTATGACAATTATTGTAGTAGATAGTTTAAGGTTTTTAAAAAAGTCTTACTTTCGAAAATCGATGGAGTGGTTATCAAAAAATCATGTATTGAAATTTTTGATCGATCGCCATTTTGCCATTTGAAAAAATAAAAAATAATTGTAAATGCCAAATGTTTTAGAGTGCCTTAAGATAAATTTGGAAGAATTTTTTTTTTTCAATAGTCTTTAAAATAATGGAGTTATGACGATTTTTCAAAACACAAAAGAACTCCAATAACTACGAACCGGGGCACCAAATCAAAAATTGCAACTACGAAAAGTTATTTTTTAATATATATACTTAGTTTCAAAAATAATATTTTATTTAAAAATATAGTACAATGTACATTTCGAGGTTTAACCTCATCATCAGGTAGAAAAATAAATGATAAATATAAATATAAACAAATAACAAAAGAGTGAAACAAATAACAAATTAATAAAGATAACAAAATTGAAAATTTATTAATATAAAATTATTAATATAAAATTACTAAAATTTTGAAAAAAATATTAGGATCTAATAGGGGTGAATTGTTTAAATCCAAAATTTCATTCATTAGATTTTCTTTTTTGTGTAAAGAATTTTTTATCTCGAAAGCTTCTAAACAATTTAGTTTTTTACTTTTGTTTTCAATATGGAGTATTTTTAAATTTTGAATTGTACAAAAATGTTCATTGTTAAATAAATGTTTTGCCAAATTTTAATTTTCTATTTTATCGTATTTAAATTGTCTTAAATGTTCATTAAATCTTAACTTGAAATTTCGCCCTGCTTCACCAATATATTTATAATTACAATTGTTACAAGAAATTTCGTGAACTCCAGATTTATCTAATTTGTCAAAATTTTCAATTTTATTATTTACAAAAATAGATTTTAAATTATTTTTTACATAATATGCTGGATAAATATTATTTAATTTTAATATTTTTCCAAGTTTTAAACTCAAATTACCAACAAATAATATTTTTCTGTAGTTTTTATTTATTTTATTTTGATAGCAATATAATTGTTTTGATATTCATTTCTTTTTTTGCTTGGTTTTTTAAAAAAGCTCCATACTCCATATTGAAAACAAAAGTAAAAAACTAAATAGTTTAGAAGCTTTCGAGATAAAAAATTCTTTACACAAAAAAGAAAATCTAATGAATGAAATTTTGGATTTAAACAATTCACCCCTATTAGATCCTAATATTTTTTCAAAATTTTATTAATTTTATATTAATAAATTTTCTATTTTGTTATCTTTATTAATTTGTTATTTGTTTATATTTATATTTATCATTTATTTTTCTACCTGATGATGAGGTTAAACCTCGAAATGTACATTGTACTATATTTTTAAATAAAATATTATTTTTGAAAAGTATATACAGTATGTCCCCGGATTGAGTTTACAAGAGGAAAAAAAAATATTTTTGATTTTACAAAAAAATGCTAAGGGAAGAAAAATTTTTGCTTGAATTAAAACGCATGTTTCAGTTCTTAAAACTTTTAATTTATGCAAGGTTCTTTTATTATAACGTTTTTTCGTATTTTGTCCTCCTAATAATACAGTTATTACATTGAATCTAACATGATTTTAGTTAGCTTTGAATATTGACAAATGATTATTAATTCTAATTTCAGAAAAAAAAAAAAACGGCGAAAATCAAAATACTTGTAGTTTATTCAATTAACTCTTTTTTAATCATTTTTCGTAAAATCAAAAATAAAAATTTTTTTCCTCTTGTAAACTCAATCCGGGGACATACTGCATATTAAAAAATAACAAAATGTTTCAAATGTATCCTACAAATAAAAGTACGAAAAGTTGTTTGTTTTAATGAGTTCTAACTACCATTTTCGGGTGTAACGACTTAGTATTAATACCCTGTACATATATATATATATATATATATATATATATATATATATATATATATATATATATACAGGTTGTCTCAGGACGAGCTTACGCTATCTATATTTTAAATACTATTTAATATAATTTAACGTAATTTGGTATCTAGGGGTTATCCAACATGCCCGTTTTAACTAAAATATTTTCAAAGCAGTAGCACTTCCGGTTTGACCGGAAATTGACCTCAACTTTCTTATTTTAAATGAAATACGCTATATTTTATTTTACTATTGAATGCAGCGGAAAATTTTACATATGAAGCAATAAAAACATTTTACTCATGATCAACTATTTCCGGCGTTATTCAACTTTTTTTGATTTTTTGTCTGAAATCCGGCACATTTTCAAAACTCTGTATATCGGGAACGAGATCGAATTTTTATAATCTGAAAAAAGCCTTTTGTAAAGGAGACTTTAAGCTACATTATCCATAGAAGAATCTTCGATTATTTATAAAAATGTGACGGGTACGTTACACCAAAATTACAGGTGACAAACTTCAAAAAAGACAATTTTTTTAAATGGAACCCCCCCTTTTTTATTACATAAATATATACTACGACAAAAAATAAGGGTACTTTATGTAACATGTCCTATGTTGAAAGTTGATAGAATTTCAGTAAATTAGAAAAACATGTAATCTGGTATAATTATTTTATTAATACGGATAAGTAAGCCATGGAAAAAAACAAATAAATTCTAAATACAAAACTATGATTAATTTAATACATATTCAAACTGTCCTCCCTTCATATGTAAGCACATTGTTATTCTATTCAATATTTCTTGTGTAGCATTTTTTATCATCCGAAGAGAGATGTTTTTCTAATTTACTGAAATTCTATCAACTTTCAACATAGGACATGTTACATAAAGTACCCTTATTTTTTGTCGTAGTACACATTTATGTAATAAAAAAGGGAGGTTCCATTTAAAAAAAATGTCTTTTTTGAAGTTTGTCAACTGTAATTTTGGTGTAACGTACCCGTCACATTTTTATAAATAATCGAAGATTCTTCTATGGATAATGTAGCTTAAAGTCTCCTTTACAAAAGGCTTTTTTCAGATTATAAAAATTCGATCTCGTTCCCGATATACAGAGTTTTGAAAATGTGCTGGATTTCAGACAAAAAATCAAAAAAAGTTGAATAACGCCGGAAGTAGTTGATCATGAGTAAAATGTTTTTATTGCTTCATATGTAAAATTTTCCGCTGCATTCAATGGTAAAATAAAATATAGCATATTCTATTTAAAATAAGAAAGTTGACGTCAATTTCCGGTCAAACCGGAGTGCTACTGCTTTGAAAATATTTTAGTTAAAACGGGCATGTTGGATGACCCCTAGATACCAAATTACGTTAAATTATATTAAATAGTATTTAAAATATAGATAGCGTAAGCTTGTCCTGAGACATCCTGTATATATGATCTGCTCCTCTTCTACCCGTTGGGTGTAGAGGTGTTTCTTCAGGTTTCTAGGACAAACTTTTTCCACTCTTCTCGGTTTTCCGCTATCTCGTGTGCTCTTCTAGTAGCTGTATTTTTTTTATCTAATATTTCTTTTACATTGTCATCCCATGTTTTTTGTGGTCTTCCTCTACTTCTTTTTCCGGTTGTTCTGGTTTTCCAAATTTCTTTAACTGGCCTATCTATCGGTAATCTAATAATGTGCCCGTACCTTTGAATCTGTTTCTCTTCGATTTGGGTCAGCACTGGTTTTACTTGTAATTTATCTCTAATTGTGTCATTTCTAATTTTGTCCATTTTGTATACTAAATATAATATTATTAAAATTACTAATATATATAAACTAGTCATCCCGAAACCCAATATTTTTTTTAACTATGTATTAATTATTTAAAAAGTAATCTTCAATACAATTACTCAAATATTTTTGGGAAATTTATTTTATATCTAAATAATTGGAAATATAAATTTTTAAAATATGTTTTCATGTAGCAAATGTGGAAATTTTTTACTCGTAATGATAACCTTAATACATCATACAATTGTAACAAATATTCATTAGTATCAACTTCTATCCCATCAACGTCCACAGGAGTTGAAAATAATAGCAACCCAAATAATGATCAATTTAAAAATAAACGACGATAATAATATTTTCTGTGAATTTTGTAATACTAATATTAAAAAAATCAGTACAATGCTCAATTGAAGACAAATTTGGATAAAATAGATGCAAGTATTTAGCAAGAAGAAGATAACCCTGAACTATCAATAAATAGTACGGCATTCAAACAAAGAACAATATAATACAAAATTAGTAATAAAGATTCATTGGATATAATAACAATTTTGAAAAATATAAAAAAAAGTGTTTCAAATCTTATTTATGTACAGAGACAAAATCATAATGCTATTAAATTAAATTTTGAACTTTTTTGTCTGTATAAGAAAATTGGAAAGGATGAGCGAGTTTCAGGTAAGATGTTTAGTAACTAATTTCTATATATATACAAAACTTTTAACTATTTTTGTTATTATAGGAGAGATACCCTATATACAATATGAGGAATCATACAGCTTTCGATATGGTTTATATTCACAGAGATTGTTCCAACCAAATTCATGACTTACACGAAAATTATATTATATAGTTATACTGAAAATGCACTAATGGAGTTTGTCATGCACTCAATTCCACGTTATGGTATAACAAACCTACCACAAATGTGTGCAGATTGCTACATTTGCAGATTACCTCTTGCCATATATGAAAAACCAGAAGAATGCTTTCTTTGTGGACCTGATAATGAAGATATGTAAAGTGTGTATTTCTTATTATTATAGTATACAAATAAGTATAAACCGAAGATTTGGTTGGTGGAGAATCAACCCAATATTTAATATAAGAAATCATACAGTATTCAATATGCTATATGTTTATAGAGATTGAATCAAATTAATCTTACTAGAATATTTTAGAGACAGTTATACAAAACACGCATTTAATAAATACATACTTATTATTTTATAATGTTACAGTACATATTGTATATAACACCACTACGTCGAATTCAAATTCAAGTTCGACCTGCTACTGTGAACCTGTCCGCGAGGTCAACTATGCCGCGCACGCGAAAAGAACGAAAGGGAAAGTAGTTAAGCTGGGTGTGTCCGGCTGAGCTAAACGCTGAACGCTGAACTTTGCCTGTTGCCTGCAAATCAGTTGAGTTCGTAGCAGCGAGGAAGTAGGATTGTTATTCGCCAGCCTATCAATTTGTTCGTGTGTTGTTTTCTTGACAATTATTAAACTTTATATAATAAACTATGTTTAACTACAAATAATTATTAATTTATATTTTTATATCTTATCTAGTAAAATAAAATATTTATAGTCTTAAAACAAATTTATTTAATTTATTACTTGTGTCTTTCACTTTCCGTCCACAAATAGGGTATTATACTCTTGTCTGGTTAAACAAAAATAATCCGAATGCGCAAAGTTAATAAAAATCAACCACGTATCGTCAATTATGTGTATCTTTCATGTTCCAATCACAAACTGGACTTTAAACTCTAACCTGGTTGAGCAAAAATAATCCGGATGCGCAAAGTTAATAAAAATGTACCGCGTAACGTCAATTACGTAAATTTTTCACGTTCCAACCACAAAATAGTCTTTAAACGCTAATCTGGCTAAGCAAAAATAATCCATATGCACAGAGTTAATAAGAATTAGCCTGAAGACGCCATACACAATTGTGGATGTTGCAGAATCGGCGAATCCTCTTTATTTATTGTAAATTTGTTTATGCATCTTTGAAAAACCTGTATTGAAATAATGTTAAAATGTTTCTAAAAATAAATTAAATTTATCATAGAAGTTATTTGAATTATAAACCTCAAGCCACGTCTTAGACTCTAGTAAGTGTTTAAAATAAGTTTTATTTTCTTTACTGAAAATACGTTTAACTATTAATAAGTTGTTAATGATAATAAAATTCATTTCTAAACTCCATACTTGGATATAATGATCCGACAAACAAGGATTCAGTATTTTGAAGCTTGTATTATTTAAGTTAATATTAGTAAAAAGATTATCTATACATCGTCCCGAGGTATTCTGTAATAAAGGAAAACCAGGATGAGGCGCAATGGGGTATTCCACCATAACAAAAAATTTAAAAAAATATCAATTTAACATAAAGTATGGCTCAATAAATAATAGTTAAAACAATGAAAACATTTTTTAAATAATTACTTTACGAGATATTTCACATTTGCTAAAAGGGAAAATTGACTTCATACAATTGTTATCTTTCTCTCGCAGCGTACTCAGACCAGTGTGTGTGAGAAAGACAAGTATAGGGGAAATGTGACGTTACACTGATTTCTCGAAAATAAAATACTGTTAAACTAGGAACAATTAAGATTTTTTAATATTATGAGTTGCTTCAAAACTGAATGAAGTTTTATTTAAAATAATAAAAAAAATTGAGTGAAATACCCTATTAAACCATACGATAGAAATATATTACAAATCTCAATGGATTCCATATGACACCTGAAATTAATGTTAAAATCGCCACACACAAAAATAGGATGTCTGTAATCCGAAAGATTATGAAGTAAATTCCTTAATTCATGACTAAAAAAAATTATATCTCCACTTGGTGATCTATATATAGTTAAAATTAAATATTTTCTGTTGTTAGAAAATAATATTTCATTACAGGCATATTCAAAAAATTTTTCGCACGATACAGTATTATCAAAAGTCAAAATAGTAAAATTTAAATAATTTAAAACATAAATATCGACACCGCCACATTCATGAGACACGACAAAATTTAAATGCAAGTTTGTATTTATCAAGTTGAATGAGCTCAATAATCTCTGGAGATAAATGCTGTTTCGTTAAACATAAAATTTGAGGAAAATTTATGTTCTGGAGGAAAATAATGAATTTATGAAATTTGCTATATGAACTATGAATATTAAAATGAAGTATGCGTAGGGAATATTTATCTTCATTGAATATAGATTTTTTACACTCGGTGAGATCGGACGTTTCCGAAAATTTATAATTTTTTTTGACTGAGACATTAACAGGACAGGAACAAATTTCGGCTTATAGGCTAGTTTGTCGCGTGAGTTTGACTTGTCAGGAATACGTACGATGACCTTCGGCTTCCTCGCTTGCTCAGCACATGATTTGCCACCAGCAGCAACCGGAGTATTAGAAGATGTTTTAGGACCAGTACCGACATCTGGAGATTTATCATCATCTAAATTTTGAATGTCTTTGGAAGAGTCGATAATGTCAATAGCAGTCGTCACAGGTAGATTACTCTTTTTGTTGGCAGATGGTAAGACCAATGGAGGTGGCGCTATGTCCGAAACAGGTGATAAAGTTTGCAAATCAACTGAAGATGCCAGCAAATTTGACAGTGATGCGTGGCGCGTTTTTAGTTCAGATTTAAGTTCTGATTTAACTGATGAAAATTCGTGAACAAGATCCTTCACCAGTGTAGTTAAACCTTCTATCTGGGCAAAAAGCTTCGAAAAGATAGGTGCATTTGATTTAAGATCCTCAGAGGATAATTTTGGCGCAGCAGATGTGGAAGATTTCACCGCACAATCCACTACACTTAATTTTTAAATTATCTTGATCTTTGATATTAGATTTATTAAAGATACAGCCAGACTTGGCGCTACAGCGTTCAATATTCGCCATTTTTTTCAAAAAATAATATGAATCTAAATGAAATTGAAGTGTGGTAAATGCGTGTGTTAAGGAAAATGTTTGGTGGGAAAAAAGAGGGTGTTATGATGATGCGGAGAACTAATGTCGAGATAATGAACATGTTTGGGGAGGTAGGAATAACTGGTGTCGTGAAAGCACAAAGACTAATATGGCTTATGGGTGTTTCCAAGTGGGAAGAAAAAGCTTTCGACAGAAGCCAGTGGAGAAGAATAGTTCATCAAGCCAGGGATCTGCAAAGCCTGGAGAGCTGACATATATATATATATATATATAAAGAAGAAGGAGGAAAACAGTATATAACAAACACATACATAAATTAATTTAGATGACGAAAATACTTTAGCACATACAATATCAGATACACAATCAGGATGAAGTTCAAAAATATAAAAATAGATATGTATTATTTATTGCACAAAGAACACCACCTCCACTTACTTCGCCCCTATTTGTTGTACCTGTCTTTCCCATAAACATTAACATCCTGATTCACAGAAAAGTTTAAGCTAATCCTCATTTTTGGGTTAGTGAATTCTATTATAATCCGATTTTTAAAATTGTATCTCAATATTTTCAAAAAAGTAGTTACTAGGAATAGATTAGTCTATATTTTAAAATACAAACTGTCAAAGAGTAGAATTCGCTAATCCAAAAAAGAGGATTAGCTTAAACTTTTTCGAGAACCGAGCTCTAAATGAAATCATAAAAAATTCGGAATTACTAACTGAAACATGAAGCCAAGTTTAAGAGAGTGCATCTATATCAGAGTCTGATGAACAGCATGTATTACAAAATTGTTCTAATTTCGTGATCAGTCCTCTAGCTTTTGGTAATAAATATTAATTTAGTAAAAGCAAAAACAAAAAATAAAAGTATCAATGTAATTTTAAGTAAATGATTAAGGACATACGACCTTTGAAAAAAATAATATGATTCGACAAAAACGAATAAACAACGTTTATACAGTTTACAAGTGAATGAAGAAAGATATTTACAAAAATGTAAATGTTGTAAAAAAAAATCAATGTATATCATATACATAGAGCAAAATTATTCATCGAGTACATCAACTTTATAATAGCACCATCACACGACCAAATATTTTTGAATCCATATTTTTTCGAGCATGTGAAGAGCCATTTTCATAATAAACTTTATCTTCCCTTTAACACTAAATTAAAATTAAAGTTGTCTTCAAATGAAAGATAAAGTGTTAAATTAATTATAATTAAAATGCGATTATTTATAACTTTCGCCGAAGACTTGTAGGATATAAATTTAACAATTATAGGTCGAGGTTTCGCGTAAGGTGACACAGGCTTTTTAGGGCCAGTACGGTGACATCGATCAATAAGATTATGGGCAATATGTAGGGGCAGATTATCAGTGAACACTTTGCGGATAACATTCTCTGGTACACCGAAGAATCGAATACAATTGCGACAGTTGTAATTCTTTAGTTGATCCAATTCCTCAATAATTTGTCCTCAAGTAATTTGTAGTCGCTGGTTATATCACTTATTATGACTTCATAATATTATTTATGCTCCACTATATTTTTTTTTTTTTTTTTTTTTGTTTAATCCCTCTTCTAATATGTTAACGATTTTAGTAATAAAAGTGTCGTTGGCAAGTAGTTTGGCGAGGACATCCCACACTATAGAATTAACCTGCTGACTTCTAGGCATACTGTAGATGTGCAGTGCAAAAATAAATATTTATAAATATTTATTCGCTTCGCAAAAAAGTTGACAATTTTTTACCACGGAGAAACAAGACACGTCTATTCTTAGCTACACATTTATTAATTATTAATTATTAATTATTAATTATTAATTATTAATTATTAATTATTAATTATTAATTATTAATTATTAATTATTAATTATTAATTATTAATTATTAATTATTAATTATTAATTATTAATTATTAATTATTAATTATTAATTATTAATTATTAATTATTAATTATTAATTATTAATTATTAATTATTAATTATTAATTATTAATTATTAATTATTAATTATTAATTATTAATTATTAATTATTAATTATTAATTATTAATTATTAATTATTAATTATTAATTATTAATTATTAATTATTAATTATTAATTATTAATTATTAATTATTAATTATTAATTATTAATTATTAATTATTAATTATTAATTATTAATTATTAATTATTAATTATTAATTATTAATTATTAATTATTAATTATTAATTATTAATTATTAATTATTAATTATTAATTATTAATTATTAATTACTAATTATTAATTATTAATTATTAATTACTAATTATTAATTATTAATTATTAATTACTAATTATTAATGATTAATTATTCATTATTAATTATTAATTGTTAATTGTTAATTGTTAATTGTTAATTATTCATTATTCATTATTCATTATTCATTATTTATTATTTATTATTAATTATCATTACTTGTTATTTATAATTATTACTCTTTATTATTTATTGTTTGTTTACTCTTATTTGTTATTACTACTGCTGTGTCACTGTCTATTTGTTATTGGTTAGTGCGTGGATTATTTTCCTTGCATCCTAATATAATATTTCGAGAGCGCTTTACTTGTATCAATATTTCATTAATAATAGTTTCAGTGATGATTGCAGATTTAGAAATAGGTTCGCTACTTTTATTTGATCTTTAAGATCCTTGATATCATTTTATACAGTGTGTCCCATTTAGAGGTGCCACCATTGGGATCTCTCGTAAGAGATACGATGTCGGTTAAATGGAAATTTTTGTGCACCTTTAGGAGGCCATCTCAGATGTGCTTTTGTTTTTCCAAAAATTCTCATAGGGCACTAGATAATGACGAAAAACTGAATATTATTGATTTTTTCTTTTTCAAATAACTTCTAAACTATTAGTAATTGAGAAAAACGTTGCCAATACAAAAGATAGATATTTTTATTAACTAACCAGTGGCGTATAAAATAAATTTTTATATTCGTATATTTTCGAGATATAACACAAACTTATATTTTTTTAAATGGAACCCATATTTGATTTCAGTCTCAAAAAAATCATTATTTTTTTCTCTTTTGAATGATTTAAGGGTTATTATGTTTTATATTTGTTTTGCTCCTAAAATTTAATTTTTCTCTTTATTTTCCTGAACTTTCTTATTATTTCCCAAAAAAAAAAAACATTATTATTTTTAGTAATTATATTGTATTTGATCGAAATAATTTGTTTTATGCCGTTATTACTTAATATTTTTATTCTTGACTCATAATTACAAATTACACTATAATGTGCCAAGGGCGACCAAAATATTATAAAAATTAGTTTGATACGAGTTTTGAGCAAATTTTTCTAACGAAATAAATTATTTAAATACAAGTAGTATTTCTAAATAGAAATCTACCAATATTTTCAAAATAATTATAAATTTAATACAAAATAAGGAAAAAATAATAATTTTGAAGGCAAAACAAATACAAAACATAATAACCCTTACATCGTTGAAAAGAGAAAAAAATAATGATTTTTTTGAGATTAAAATCAAATATGGGTTCCATTTAAAAAAATATAAGTTTGTGTTATATCTCGAAAATTTACGAATATAAAAATTTATTTCGTACGCCACTGGTTAATTAATAAAAATATCTATCTTTTGTATTTGAAATGTTTTTCTCAATTAGTAATAGTTTAGAAGTTATTTGAAAAAGAAAAAATCGACAATATTCAGTTTTTCGACATTATCTAGTGCCCTATGAGAATTTTTGGAAAAAAAAGCACATCTGAGATGGCCTCCCAAAGGCGCACAAAAAGTTCCATTTAACCGACATCATATCTCTTATAGTTCTCGAGATCCCAATGGTGGCACCTCTAAATGGGACACATTGTATAGCAGTAACAACTTCCTTTAAGTAAGCAATGTCAGCTCCAAGCACCGTACAACTGAGAAAGGTCCATTTAATTCCGTAGTTAGAAGAATTTGCTCTCCGCCGGAGTAACGCGATCGATATTAAATCAACTTTTGCAAATAGAACTCAAAATAAGATGCGACACTTTCGAATTTTTTCTTGCAACAATATCCAATTAAAATTAAAGTGGTAAATAATATAATATACTAAAAGAAGATAGAAATGAACATCCAGTATAATGATTTCTAATGTCAAAATGTATAAACAAGTTTCACGTTGAACTTTGGTTGAGGCTGAGTAAGTGCGTGCAGCGTGCGAACTACGTACTCAGTAAACAAATCTATAAATAAAAAAATCAATTGTGGTCAGCACAAGACCTCTCGCCATTTCCATTTTATATATAAGTATGGTATTGCACTTCGCTATCGAACCGTCGTTTTATAACAAAAAAATACAGAACTTTACCCAAATATTGTTTTTATTGTATTTAACATGTCTTCTGCACATTTACAATTCTAATTATATCTATTTTTCATTATATGAGGAAGTTCCTATCAGAGATTCTTCAAATTCATATATGCAGGTTACCTATAATTTTAAATATTTAATTAATAAACAATAAGAAAGATTAAATGTACTTCCCAGAAAAAGCTTTCCTAATGTCACTTAAACTGTTGATTTTGACACTGACATCTGTCATTTACAAGCTATATTATAAATATTTGAATTTATCAACTGGGTTCCTTAGTGCCTTAGCCTCTGCAATGTACTACATTAAATTATTCTATTTATTACAGTGTCTTTATCTCTAAATCTGTAAAAGATATAATAAAATGTTTAAGTGTATTAGATGGATTATTTTATGTTCTTCAATATTTGTAATGACAAAAAATTCCAAAAAAATTATATTTAGAAGATTTTTTTAAAGAAACTATTACTTCCGGTAGTCCAATTGTTACCAAAATCTAATCAGTTCTTGCCAGGAATGTCAGTTTGAGGAAACTGAAGTTAAAAATATTTAGTTCTTATAGTATTTGAGAAACCGTCGTTCCAGTATCCACACTTCCAATCTGGATATGCAAATTTCAGCATGATTCCAATACCTCTCTTAGCGAGAGGTAAAAATTATAAAAAGGAAACTCACTAGCTTTTATAATTACTCCACAAAATACTATTATCAGACAGAGAAATCCAAACTGCACACATAACGCACCAGTAACAAAATATTCTTTTTAAAGTTAATATGGGTAGAAACTTAAATAACACATACACATATGAATATCTTGAAAATCATATAATATATATATATATAATTTCTATAATAAATAAATAAATAATAAATCTAAATATTCGACATTACATTAAACAGTTTCATATTTACCTATTTCTCATAATATTACATAATATAAAAATATAAAGAAAATTTAAAACAATAAAAAAATTATGAGGTATAACAGAGGTTAAATATTCTAATTTTCCTTTTCTGCTAACTGCTATACATCCCTCAAACCTTCAGGGAAATTATCATATCATGTCAAAGATTTGTAGTATAATATTTCGTCCGTAGAATAATAAATAACAGAGTTTTGAATAACATCCCAAATACATAGTTGTATAGTTTAGGTTCGCTCAACGACGCAAACAAATTTTGAAGTAGGTAGTCGAACTGCGACACAGAGTAACGAATTGGTTGAATAAAGGAGAAATCCCTGTTCAGGAACGAGAAATTTTATTCGAACAACTCGATTACCTCAGAGTTTCAATAGCTGATGTCCTCGTTTGTCCAAAATAAGATTTCAAACTACCCAACATATATTTTACAAAATTCTACCACAAATATCTTTATTTAATATTGTTTTTAATCTATAAATTTAATAATTGTTGTATTTTCACTGTTTGACATATATGAAGCTAACCCTCGTGGTACCGATAGGAGTACTAAAGTACCCCAGGCGCAGTATTTCTTGTACCATTTCTAGGAAAAAAAATTACGGGGCTGCGAATTTTATTTTGTGTCACACTAAGTCTCCTTGTTGTTTTGTTACTTTAAACAGAATGCCTGACTTACTTAGAAAAAATAAAATAATAAAATATGTGTTGGTCCACGTGTGTATCCCTATTTGTGTACATAAAATTTTTGACTTGTATTTGTGCATATTGTTTGACTAAGGGCCCAATTCCTAATTTTCACCATTTGTGATGATATAGTTATTTTCGTAACAAGTTATGAAAAATACCAAATATCATGCGAGTGTAAATTGACGTACGACGCGTAGCGGAGTGCAAGTCAATACACACGAGCTAAGATATTTGTATTTCATACAAGTTATGAACATTATTATTTAGAAGAGCTTAAATAAATTTTACTTTTTTTACAAAACTGAAATTTAGGTTCAAACGTACGGACAGCTGACAAAAGTTCAACTTTCAGTATTAGGATACTACGTTGATATGTCATACTTATCACAATGGTCGTCTAAAAAATTTATATCATATCACTTGTCAGTGTCATGATATTATTTGTCAAATGTGAAGAAGCACATGCACCAAATTCGTATTTTCTTATTATACGCAACCAATATTGTCAACATACGTTAAATACAATATCACACTTTACCACTCATTTATATCAGATCAATAATCACTTTCGAACTGAGAGTAGATCCTAGTGATAGTAAAAAATTTTCGCTGCATATTACTTTGATGGAAATTGAGAATTGGGCGCTAAGTGAGTCTCAAGCCACAGGTTACCGTAGACTGCATGCTTGTGGTACCCTCCTATGACCGTATTACAATGTACATACTTTTATAAGAACCAAGGAAAAATAAATATATTTTTATAAATAAAGTGTGCTTAGCAGGTCACACAGAAACTTCCTGAATAAAAAACAAATAATATTTTTGTAATTGTTTTCTAATAAAAAAAATATTTTTTTAACAAATTAGATATTTTTTCTATAAAATGGTCAGTTGATTTGATTTTCTGCCAATTTAGGCCTGGGGTACAAATGTACCCCAATGGTACTTTATGTAAGTTTTAGATGTTGGTACCATGAGGGCTAAACAAAATTCTCTTTTTAATAATGTAACTTTCCAATTTGGTGCTTATATAAAAATTAAAACTTTCACATCATAACTCAAAATCCCACAATAAAAAATAAATTTGAATAGAGTTTGTTTGCATAATACTATTCTCAGAGTGAATACTTATACTCTTTCTTGATATTTTGGTATTCGAAAAAGAGCATAGTAAAAGGTCAGCGTCATCTTTAGCTGAAATACAATACTGTCTTTAACTAATATGCCGGGGTAAATCCCTCAAACAAGTGGCTGCAAAGGTTACGGGTTTTTTCTTTAGTTACTACATGCCATATATTAAATAAAATTGATTAAAATTTCTTAACGTAAATCCGTTATACTAACCAGGTACATTCACTATCTATATTTCTACATATATATTTGAATTCATCAAGAAGATCGCGAAAATTTTGTTCGCCTCTACAGCTTAAACGGTGCGAGTGATTTTAATGAAAAATTTTTTGGGATGTAGAGAATAACTCAACTTGATTTCCTGGTAATAGGTCATTTTTCTCTACGGTGCATAGTTTTTGTGTAAAACATTTTTAAAGGTGGAATTTGGGCTTTTTGAAACAATCGATCCAAGTCTACATGTACAAAATTAGGAAGAAAAACGATGTCATCATGTCAATGTTAGTGACAAACCATTGTAAGAAATGTATAAAGATTAGTTAAAAGTGGATATATATTTTTTTATGGAACGATTATTATGCATATAATAGTATAATTAAAGGTATTTTATAATTATTTTCTCTTTTTAAATGGTAATTAATAATTCATATATATCTTTGACGTTAAATTTGAAAACATGTTCATCTATAGGTAATACTGTTTGCTTTTTATGACAGAAGTTGAAAAGGTTATAATTCAGTGAATATGACCGTACAGTAACATATGTACACATGTTTCCGTTGACAAAATAGTTGCTGAATGACGAAAAAGGCATGTATTTAAATGGAAACTAATTTGGATATAAAATTGATAAAAATGGTTCCTAGACGGAATGGAAATGCGTAAAACTATTATAATACACTATCGGCGGAGCCCTAGGAGAAAGATTGTTTGACATGTCAATCAGAACCTTTAAATGGAAATATTTTTGAAATGAGGACAATTTGAAAGAAGTTAAATTCATGAACATAAATTATGAGAATGGGCAATGATTTCACAATAGTAAAAATGGCCTAAAACGTATTTAAAATTTATAATTTTGATGGTTCCTGTCCGTGGTTCATGTCTACTTCGAAAGTGTTGCCAAACATTCCATAAGTGACTAGGTAAGTACCTATAAAACAAATATTGCTAACTAGATCAATGTGAAGTCGGTACACAAGTGTTACCAAATATGCCATAAGTGAAAAACAAATATTCCTAATTGCATTACTGTGAAGTTAAATTAATTTCCAAGCTACTAATAAAAAATATAATAAATTTTAAACATAAATATACGAGAAAATGTTGACATAAATAACTAAGTAAAACACAAATACTACAATATCGAGATTTTGACAGCTCGATCGGTTTTTGTTTTTTTTTTTACATAAAGTAGTCAGAAACATATCATGTTTGTATCAAATAAGACGTATTGTAAAGGATTGCAATGCAGAAATGTTAAAATTTTGACAGTTCGATCGGTTTTGTTTTTTGCATAAAGTTTTCAGAACCATGTCGTATTTGGTATCATATGAGAGGTTTCGTCAAGGGCTACCATGCCGAAATGTTAAAAATGTAACAGCTCGATCGGCTTTTGCTTTTGCGTAAAGTTGTCAGAACCATGTCGTGTTTGGTATCAAATGAGATGTTTCGTCAAGGGCTATTGTGCAAAAATGTAAAAATTTTGTGAGATCGCTTGACTTTTGTTTTTTGCAAAAAGTTGCCAGAACTATGTCGTGTTTGGTATCAAATGAGAGGTATCGTCAAGGGCTGTCATGCGAAAACGTCAAAAAATTGACAACTCGATAGGCTCTTGTTTTTTGCATAAAGTTGTCAGAACCATGTCGTGTTTGGTATCAAATTATAGGTATCGTCAAGGGCTACCAAGCCGAAATGTTAAAAGAATGACAGCTCGATTGGCTTTTGTTATTTTGTATAAAGTTGTCAGAACCATGTCGTGTTTGGTATCAAATGAAAGGTAACGTCAAGGGCTGTCATGGAGAAATGTCAAAAATAAGACAGCTCGATCGGCTTTTGTTTTTTACTTAAAGTTGTCAGAATCATGTCTTGTTTGGTATCAAATGAAAGGTATCGTCGAGGGCTGCCATGCAGAAATGTCAAGATTTTGAAAGCTCGATTGGCTTTTGTTTTTTGCTTGAAGTTGTCAGAACCATGTCGTGTTTGGTATCAAATGAGAGGTATCGTCGAGGGCTGCTATGCAGAAATGTCAAAAATTTGACAGCTCGATCGGCTTTTGTTTTTTGCTTAAAGTTGTCAGAGTCATGTCGCGTATGGTATAAAATAAGAGGTATCGCTGAGGGCTGTGAGGCAGAAATGTCAGAAATTTGACAGCTCGATCAGCTTTTGTTTTTCGAATAAATATAAATCGTTTGTGTTAGCGTGAAGACTGATGGCGTTAGCATTGTGGGTTTAAGTTGTACCTAGACGGACTGGACGTACGTAAAACTATTCTAAAACACAATCGGCGGAGCCCTAGGGAATACTCGGCGTAGCCGAGTTTTCGCTAGTCTTTTATACTAAATAATTTAATTCACTATCTATATATATATATATATATATATATATATATATATATATATATATATATATATATATATATATATATTTCTATATTGAATTCATCACGACGATCGGGGAAATTTTATTCGCCTGTACAGCCTAAACGGTGCGAGTGATTTTAATGAAAAATTTTCTGGGATGTAGAGTATAACTCAACTTGATTTCATGGTAATAGGTCATTTTTCTGTACGGTGCATAGTTTTTGAGTTAAAAATTTTTAAAGGTCGTATTTTGGCTTTTTGAAACAATTTGAAATCAAAAATTTAGTCTTCTTTGAAAAATTTAAAACGAAAAACGTTTCTTTGACATGTCAATCAGAACATTTAAATGGAATTATTTATAAAATATTGTCATTTTGAAAAAAGTTAAATTCATAAACATACATTATGGCAATGGGCGGTTATTCCATAGAAGTTTAACAGGCCTAAAACATTCTATTTAAAAATTATAATTTTTGAAGGTTCATGTCCGTGATTCATGTACATTTCCAAAGTGTTGCCACACATCCCATAAGTAACTAAGTAAAAAACAAATATTCAAATGTCAAGAATTTGACAGTTCGGACGGCTTTTGTTTTTTGCTTAAAGTTGTCAGAACCATGTCGTGATTGGTATCAAATGAGAGGGTTCGTCAAGGGCTGCCATGCAGAAATGTTAAAAATTTGACAGCTCGATCGGCTTTTGTTTTTGGCATAAAGTTGTCAGAAATATGTTGTGTTTGGTATCAAATGAGAGGGTTCGTCAAGGGCTACCATGCAGAAATGTTAAAAATTTGACAGCTCGATCGGCTTTTGATTTTGGCATAAAGTTGTCAGAAACATGTCGTGTTTGGTATCAAATGAGAGGGTTCGTCAAGGGCTGCCATGCAGAAATGTTAAAAATTTGACAGCTCGATCGGCTTTTGTTTTTGGCATGAAGTTGTCAGAAACATGTTGTGTTTGGTATCAAATGAGAGGGTTCGTCAAGGGCTGCCATGCAGAAATGTCAAAAATTTGATAGCTCGATCGGCTTTTGTTTTTTGCTTAAAGTTGTCAGAACCATGTCGTGTTTGGTATCAAATGAAAAGTAACGTCAAGGGTTGTCATGCAGAAATGTCAAAAATTTGACAGATCGATCGGCTTTTGTTTTTTGCTTAAAGTTGTTAGAACCCTGTCGTGTTTGGTATCAAATGAGAGGATTCGTCAAGGGCTGCCATGCAGAAATGTCAAAATTTTGAAAGCTCGATCGGCTTTTGTTTTTTGTTTAAAGTTGTCAGAACCATGTCGTGTTTGGTATCAAATGAAACGTAAAGGGCAGTTATGCAGAAATGTCAAAAATTTGACAGCTCGATCGGCTTTTGTTTTTTGCTTAAAGTTGATAGAACGATGTCGTGTTTGGTATCAAATGAGAGGTATCGTCGGGGGCTATCATGCAGAAATATCAAAATTTTGACAGCTCGATAGGCTTTTGTTTTTTTTTCTTAAAGTTGTCAGAAACATGTCGTGTTTGGTATCAAATAAGAGGGTTCGTCAAGGTCTGCCATGCAGAAATGTCAAAAATTTGACAGTTCGATCGGCGTTTGTTTTTTGTTTAAAGTTGTCAGAACCATGTCGTGTTTGGTATCAAATGAAACGTAAAGGGCAGTTATGCAGAAATGTCAAAAATTTGACAGCTCGATCGGCTTTTGTTTTTTGCTTAAAGTTGATAGAACGATGTCGTGTTTGGTATCAAATGAGAGGTATCGTCGGGGGCTATCATGCAGAAATATCAAAATTTTTACAGCTCGATAGGCTTTTGTTTTTTTTTCTTAAAGTTGTCAGAAACATGTCGTGTTTGGTATCAAATAAGAGGGTTCGTCAAGGTCTGCCATGCAGAAATGTCAAAATTTTGAAAGCTCGATCGGCTTTTGTTTTTTGTTTAAAGTTGTCAGAACCATGTCGTGTTTGGTATCAAATGAAACGTAAAGGGCAGTTATGCAGAAATGTCAAAAATTTGACAGCTCGATCGGCTTTTGTTTTTTGCTTAAAGTTGATAGAACGATGTCGTGTTTGGTATCAAATGAGAGGTATCGTCGGGGGCTATCATGCAGAAATATCAAAATTTTGACAGCTCGATAGGCTTTTGTTTTTTTTTTCTTAAAGTTGTCAGAAACATGTCGTGTTTGGTATCAAATAAGAGGGTTCGTCAAGGTCTGCCATGCAGAAATGTCAAAAATTTGACAGTTCGATCGGCGTTTGTTTTTTGTTTAAAGTTGTCAGAACCATGTCGTGTTTGGTATCAAATGAGAGGGTTCATCAAGGGCTGACATGCGGAAGTGTCAAAAGTTTCACAGCTCGATTGGATTTTGCTTTTTGCTTAAAGTTGTCAGAACAATGTCGTGTTTGGAATCAAATGAAAGGTAACGTCAAGGGCTGTCATGCAGAAATGTCAAAACAGGTTGCGTGGGCAGGTTGCGTGAACAGTTTGGGTGGGCAGGTTGCGTGGGCTGTTTGGGTGGGTGGGAAAAAATATTTTGAAAGACCCTTAGCATTAGCACTTTGCGTTTAAATTGTACCTAGACGGATTAGACGTACGTAAAACTATTAAAAAACACTATCGGCGGAGCCGAGTTTTCGCTAGTCAATATACTATGGTAGTAAATATAATCTGTCCTTTATAAAACCGGGCGTTAGAAGCAATATTGTAGATTTTATGGTAATAGAAAGAATTAAGCAATAATTAATTTTTATTTACTTACATATTTTTGATGTTTACAATTTTTCTCATACACGCTTTTAGCTTTATTTGCTAAATTGTCTTCACAAACAAAGGTTGGGAAAACGATGCTGATGTACATCTGTATAAAGAAAGAATAACATTTAACAATAGCAATAAAGAATAATAAGTTCATTTACAATCAATATACAAACTAATTATCAGTACTCATCAGTAGCCTGGCAATACAGGATGCAACACTTTACTATCGTAACAGGCATTATAACAAAAAACGAAATTTCAAACAAAAAAAAAAAAAGAAAAAACTGCTAACCACGCTAAACTCCATCAACCACTACCAAACGAGGCACAAAAAGGATTACCGAATTTCAAACAAAATACATGTTCATATAACTTTCCACAGTCTGACACGGACAGCATCTCCATCATCTGTTTGCCCTCTTGGACACCAATACCATGGGAATAAAACTCTCTGACAAAGAAATCGCACATGGCACATTTGATACACAGGATGCTATAGGGTACATTTATATTCAGGGCATGGCCATGGGCCAAAATCGCCGCAATTCGTTTGCCAATGTCAAACATATCAAGAATTAATTTGTAGCATTGTTATTATTTTTTTTTACTTGACGACAAAAAGAAAAATAAATAACTAGTTGTATCATGAAACTAACAGCAAAATAATTCCAATTCAAATAAATATTTTATATTTCTACAATTTGAAGTTCCCATCGTTTATTTACATTTGGTAGCGGCTGATCCCGCTCCAACTGGTGACCCCAAAAATAAAAATACATCCATTCGGATTAAAAAAGCTTAAATTCCCAAATCAGTTTTCGAACAATTCCACAACCTGTCACACCCGGGCATTAGAGCAACACGCAAACTCATATCATCAAAATTCATTTGGCCAAATATGCACACTGATATTAAACAATGGACACAACAATGCTATAAATGTCAATCTTGTAAAATAACTAAACATACAAAATTCCTAATGCACACATTCCAATTACCCTCGTCGCCTTAGGTTATTGTTATTCTTTTTTACCCGAGTTTACTTGACGACAAAAAAAAAATAACTAGTTCTATTTTGAAACTAGCAGCAAAATAATTTCAGTCCAAATAAACATTTTATATTTCTACAATTTGAAGTTCCCATCGTTTATTTTACATTTGGTAGCGGCTGATCCCGCTCCAAATTTCCCAATTTATTTGTACAAAATGTGTTAATATATCGTCGCGTTCAAGGCAAAACGGCCTAAGCGCCAAAAAATCGTAATTTGCGATTTTGGTACCTTTCGATAGATTGGCGTAACCTCCATCTATTAAACACAGTGGCATAAGTACGAAAAAATTATTTAAGTAGATATTTCACTTTGAAGTTGCGCAAGCGACAATCACAATTTTATTACGCAGGCTTAAAATGGCATATGCTCCATTTCTACGTAGTTTCTTATGGGTGAATGCAGAGTGAAATGGCCCGAGTTATTGATGTCAAAGTAAGTGTTTTAAAAAATCTGCTTACTTTTAATGCAGTTAAGACATTAAAAATATATTTGTATAAAAGCGCAGACAGTTATTTGTGTCTCCTGGCTTATTATGTAAATGGCGCTTGTGTCGTTTTGCCTTGAACGCGACGATATTACCTATAAAGGAATATTTAATAATCACGCTATGAAACTTCATGTTTTAAATTAAAAGTTGTTCCATTCGTTTGATGGTACATTTCTTTTTTTAAATATTGTTACGCAAGCATTTACAGTAGTTAATTAATTTGGATGTGTATACGTCATACATTGATTATATAGGCTGGAAATAATAAATTAGGAGTTAGTTGTATTTGATATGTGACAAGAGGAAGAGTATTCGGAATAAAAGGGGTGTATAGTTTCAAACTTTGTTTTTCCTATTTTTGTAGCATTCCTAATAGTTCAGAAGTGGGGTACAGAATGTCAAAAAGATGTAGATGGGAATAGTAGTTCTGATCAATGGGATAGTGATAATGAATGTGCTACACATACGAAGCAATTTGAAGAGATTTTAAGAAGAAACGTTTAGACGGTGATCTCTCTTCAAATTATAATACACAAGGTTGGGATATAACGCCACTATTCGATAAAAAAACATCAGTATTACACAACATTGGCAAAAGAAGTTACAAAATCAACGCATGGGTTTACCTGAACAGCATTATCAATTAAAATCCAAAGATGTAAATTACGGCAATGTTTTGGTTACACTTCAGATAGATGTTGGATGGTCGACAAATGATATAAAAGGGAAGTATCATTTAATGCTTGATATTTTATTAATCTATTTGTAACTGGATATTTAGCTATAGAATATTTAGATACCTACCAAGAGTGAAGTAATTTAGGAATATGCTCATATGTCATATTTAAATTTAATTTAGACAGAATGTGCAATAAAATGTTTTTCGGGGCAAGCAATGTTTCATGTAGGAAAAGTAAATGTAGTTTTTAGTATTAATGATTTTGTTTTACCAATAAAAATTATAGCACTAGAAACAAATTTTGGGAATACTAACATTTTACCCAGTAATAAATAGCCCAAAAATCACTTTTAAAATTAACGATACTAATATAGAATTGGTTAAATCAAACGGAATATTTACAATTAATATTATTTCATGTATTTATTTCAGCACTAAAGTTGACATTCATGCAACTGAAAATATTACAATATATCCGATGATAACTGGTTTTATATTTACGACATTCGAAGATGACTCCAGGACGGAAAAGTAATGGTCGAGGGTACAACTATTGAAGAAATTTCGGTAATATTTACTAAACATAAGATAACTGAAAGCGACTTTCGAACAAAATGAACAAAATGAAGTATGCTCGTATTTTAAACACTATAGGATCGATCGGACAACCTAAAAGTCATAAACATTTACCACTGCATTATTTAGACGTGGGAGCCATTAGTTCGGATGATATAAATAAATCAGATAACCTACTTAGAAAACATCAAAATTGTTTAGCAAAAGACAGTTATGACTTGGGTTTAACTGATCTTGCCCAAATACGTATTCGTTAAAAAAATCATCGCCCCGTATGTTATAAACCATATAGACTTTCTTTTAAAGAGCTTGAAATTGTACAAAGTAAAATTTCTAATTTACTAAAAGCCGGTGTTATTCGTGAATCTAATTCAGAATTTGTAAATCTCATAGTTTTAGTATCTAAAAAGAATGATGACAATCGATTATCATTAATTATAGAGCTTTGAATGCAGTCTTTATAAAAGACATATCCTATTCCCAATATTGAAGATCAGTTAGCAAAACTTTCAAATAAATTGTATTTCTGTAACCTTTATTACGCCTAAAGTTTCCATCAAATTCTTATTGCACAAGATTCGATACATAAAACTTCCTTTTCACACCCGACGGGCAGTATGAATTCCTAATCATGTCTATGGGTGTATGTAACGAGCCCTCAGTTTTTCAAAGAGTAATGGACAACATATTAGCGAAAATGAAACAAGAGCAAGTTCTAGTATATATTGATTATTTACGTATTCCCTCTAAAAATGTAGACGACGGCTTTAGATAGTGATCTAAAATTGATAAACGCAGGTCTCAAACTAAATTTGGCAAGTGTTCATTTTTAAAAACGGAGGTAGAGTACCTAGGTCATAGTATTTCTGGAAACGACATATCACCGGGTACACAGAGAAGTTAATGCAGTCAAACAGTTCAAAGTTCCAACTCCAACAAATGTACATGAAGTTAGACAATTTATCAGTCTTACCAGCTATTTCCATAAATTTATAAAGAATTTCGCAACTACAGTACGACCGTTAATTGAATTAACACGGAAAAATAGTATTTGGTATTGGGGTGATACGCAAGAAAACGAATTTCATACTCTGAGGGATATATTAGCGAATAAACCTATTTTAGCAATGTATAACCCAAGTGCAATGGTGGACATTAACTAGAGGTAGTAATAATAATAATAAAAAAAAAAAACAGACAGTGTAACAGAACTAGTAAGCAGCCAAATACACCCATGTTGTCTCGGTCGGCATTTTCACACACATTGTGGATAAATACAACGTCACAGCGGCGGTGATTTATAACCACCCACCAGACCCGTTACTTGGACCCCCAAACGTAAATATATGAAAACAATAATTTTCCTTGAGCGCAAAATATAAAATAAATAAAAAATAACCCTAGGGAAAAGAATTCTTTATTATTATTATTATTATTATTATATTTCTTCTTGTCTAACCGGCTTAGAATCCACATATATATATAAGTTACCGTTGCCCAAACCGATGAATTGCAGTTCCCAGGCGCCGAACCCGACACCTGAGTTTACTGTTTCCAGTTTACAGACTTTTGTGTAGATTCAAGTTAGTCAGAGTTTAGAATCCAAATAGAAAACATTAGAATAGAATAAATGTAATAATTTTCAATAAATAAATAAATAAATATTAATAAAGTTTATGTGTAACAAATGATAGTTGACATAAAATAAACTCATAATAAAATCCCTTTTTAAAAATACTATTTCGGATCCTCGAAATATAACTGGCGCTGTCGCAGCGGATTTTCGGGCGAATTTTCACATCGAGTGAAAATCGTGTTCATGTCAACGATTCACCGAAAAGAACCACAACCCCAGGGCGAAGAAGCGACTTTGTTCAAGTGCAAGATCACCCAGTTCCTTCATCTGCGAGAGAATATCGACGACGAAAGAACAAGGCGCTGCTGAACACAGACCTGACCGGGAATCAACGCATCCAATGGACAAATTGCTTCTGTTATTGTGAGTACACACATGTCACACAACTATCAGTACCATTCTGACTCAGATTCAGGATCGGATACACATTCAAACCCAGAAACTTCCTCTGACTCCGAGTCCACACTCGTAACTTCCAAACCTTATAAAACTAAACGTAAAATAACAAAAAACAAAGTCAAAATGTCACACCCACCAGCAGCAGGATCAGTAGTACAACCTATACGTCTTGAAAAATATTATCTTGACATGATCCCAGATTTCTACGGTGATAGTAAATTACTATCTCGTTTTCTTGAAATTTGCGAAAAATTAGTCAACAAATTTTATAATTTGGTTGATGAAACAGACTTCCAAAATAAGTACCTTATGTCGAGCATTTTTGCTAAAATAAAGGGCGATGCAGCAATAAACATTGCCAGTAGCACAATAAGTAAATGGGCAGACGTTAAACAAGATTGTTAAACGCCTACTCAGATAAACGAGATCTATACACACTAAGTATTGAATTAACTGAATTGCGACAAGGCAACGAAACGGCATTCGAATTTTACAATAAAATTCAGGATATATTGAATCTCCAAATTTCTTACATCTCTAATCACAGTTTAGCACTTGCCAAGCCTTATCTAACAGAATATTGTCAAAATTATGCTTTAAGAATTCTTCTACGAGGACTAAAAGATCCTCTAGGAACTCTTATGAGAACAAAGAACCCCAAAGATATGAACACCGCGTTAAACATGCTGACAAACGATTTCCAACTAGACACGCACAGTCGTCCGCAATATAAAAATATCACCCATACTCAACACAAACAGAAACAAATAATTCACAATACACAAAACAGCCAACCACAATACCCACAACTGATGTACAGATCAAATCCACCTACCAACCCAATTTTTAAACCTATCACTAATCAATTTCCTAATCATCAAATAAGGAAACCCTACACTCAAAATCAATATCCCTCAAATCAAGGAAATAAAACATTTAACAACCAATCCCAAAATGTTTTCAAACTTAATCCTAATTATAAAGCGCCCAAGCCTACGCCTGTGAGAGTCAGTAAGAGACAGTCAATGACACCCAGGCCAGGAACAAACCAGTACCGTCCGCAACAATTTTATAACACACAAAACCGACCTAGTTTTATAGCGGAAGAACTATTCAACACTGAAATTAACGAATACACTGAAAACGACAATACTGAGGAACAAAATTCCAATTATTATGTAACTGACCCCAATCCTGACTATTATGTAACAGAACCAAATTCTGAAGAAACGAATGAGTTTTTTCCGATAACAGCCTCGGAACAAACGTCGAATTAATGAATGTAATACACAACCACAGTGAATTACCATTTGTCATCTTCCCAGAATTAAATTTAAAAGCTTTAATAGACACAGGAAGCACACGTTCCTTTATAAATCCAGACATTGCACAAAAATATTTCAAGGAAAAAATCAAAAATGACCCTTTCAAAATTACAACCGCTCACGGAACATCATTAGAAAATTTTAGCATCATAATACCTACCTGCCTCTAAATTATTTAACTCTCCTAACACTCTATTAAAATATCATTTATTTAATTTTCATAAAAATTTCGGCATCTTATTAGGACTAGACAATTTGAAAATTTTAAATGCAAATATCGACCTAACTAATGACAAAATAACCACCCCTACTCAAGAAATTAAGATCCACTACACAGAATACTTCCAAAATTTAATCACATTAAAATACCTTCCAAATCTGAAAAAAATTCAAAAATATTTGTAAATAATATAGAAAACGGCGAAGCATTTATACCGGAAACCAAAATAAAAAATTTAATTATTCCAGAAGGTCTAGCAAAAATTGAAAACAATGAAATTATATACCCAATTATGCAAATTTTTGTAACGCGGCAGTGTTTTACAACCCCCTCGTACATATAGATCGTGATCGTCAATTACCCTACGTTGTGTTATGTAAATAAATAAATAAATAGTGCCCAGAATTCTTTGATTTGAAGTCGTGGTAGCGTAAGCAATAAAACAAGCAAAAAAACACAGATTCAACAATAAACAACGTTTATTCATCAAGTGACATGAAAAGCTCAAATGTTTATATACAAGAATAATGTTTGTTACTGAGGCCTGGGATGCCGGGAGTATGCCCTGAGCAGGGCCGTGGCTGGCAGCGGGCTCGAACGCGTAGCGGCACCGGGCGCAGCGCAGGCACCGTCTCGCAACCGCCGGGCGTACGGCGGCAGGCCGGGGTCGGTCACTGGTGCAGCGGTGTCTTGGCCGCTGGCCTTGGTCAGCCGTGGTTACGGCCGTGGACGGATCCCCCAGGTGGATGATGGGTCGAACATATGGCTAAACGCAGACATACAAGATGTCCGAATATATCCCTTTCTTAGCCGTTTGACCAGTGTGTATATAAGTTCTCAGAAGCAAAAGCTGTCTGCTATTAAGTATGCTCATTTATGGCATGGTGTTACAATAATTAGTAACTGGGATAATATAAGATATATATGTGTATAGTTGACGGAATACGCCGTTGTTGGAAAATTGCAACTGGACCAAGAGGAGCGTGCAGTTCCCCGTTATCAACGACGCAACCGTGCGGTGAGTAAGTAACGAGGTTGGAAAATTGCAACTGGACCACGGGGTGGAGCGTGCAGTTCCCTGTTATCCTTTCACCCACTGACCGCGCAATGCGTTCAAAAAATATGTGTATAGTTTAACGGAATACGCCGTTGTTGGAAAATTGCAACTGGACCAAGAGGAGCGTGCAGTTCCCTGTTATCAACGACGCAACCGTGTGGGGAGTAAGCAACGAGGTTGGAAAATTGCAACTGGACCACTGAGTGGAGCGTGCAGTTCCCTGTTATTTTTTCACCTACTGACCGCGTAATGCGTTCAACAATTATCCCAGTACTGCAGCTGAAGGCTTAGCCAACAACTGACAGCAATATATAGGTGTAACACCACTACCACAGCCTCCAGGTATTTATTAATATCAGTATATGGACCATAGAGGCTGAGCAACTCTCTGGTACTATATTTATATATACACTAGTATTAATACCAGAGAGTGATCCTGGTCGAAACCAAAGATGCCTTTCCGAGTGCTGGGCACCCAGTTTTAAACACACAAGCGCCACCCCTAGAAATGAGTGGTGGGAATGATAGAAGATTAGATGTCCATAGGTGCAACTGCAACAGACAGAATTTTCTAAAAAATCATTTTAATACTTTGCATCTCATTTGCTGATGTCCTGACGTAGTAGGGTAGTTTCTGCATATGAAGATAATATGTTGGGCGGAGACAGCTTATAATTGTTGATCCCAATTCGTCCGTACTCATCCCACCTAGCCACCTTGGGTCGCCGGTGCAGGGTTGTGGAAGGATTTCTCGCCTGTTGATTTGCTAATTAGATGCATTCAAAAAGTCACATATGCCCTATATATTAGACAAAGACATAAACATCTGTATTCTGAGTAAAAGACAAGGATGCCACGAGGTAGTGGTGAATTTTAGCCCTACTCAGACAGAGATGTCTTTAAAGCTCGGCCTGATGCGTGGGACAGAGATGGCCTGCTGTAGCACTGGTTTTAACTCCCACTTCTTTTAATATTCATCTAATTCTCGGTTTACTTAAATTGTTGATATTCATACAATATAACAATGTTTAAACAAATACAAAATGTTTACCTACATCAGTAATGAACCTGTAAACCATTTATTTAATTATTTTGTTCATCGTTGAGATTTTTACCTACTCTTTTATATTTCAATTTCCTACGACAGGGCCGGCTTCTAAGAAAACTTATGCTTTTTTAGTTAATAATATACTCTTACATTATTTCTCGTGCTGTTACTATTATAAATAAATTAGTTAGTGTTAGTCAGTCATGTTAGTTGTTTATTAATTCTCAGACATGCTAAATATTACTGTAAATTCTTATATTCCTTCGAGCTGTAAACATTCCCACGCTAACTTCATGCCTACCCTGGCGATACCCTTACGTTGGGATTGTCCCTGACATTGTATGGACACGAGACGCCTGTAGTAATTTATGACACCCTTGAAAAGGCCTGCCAAATATCATCGACACTATTCTAATCGCTTCATAGGAGGTCTGCATATGCGTTTTGTTTTTGTATACGTGAGAAAACACAATATTAAAGATTAATAAAAATAATAATAATACACTCCGTATTCCGTCGCGTTTCAATCTCCCCCTGATATTAAACTGGTAGTAATGAACAATTTAATATCACTGTTCCCTGAAAACAAACTGAGAAAAAAAATCTAAATATGGGTTATATGCTGGAACAAATTTGTTTATAAAATCAAAACAAAAAGAAAAGAAATATAATATACCTGTGTTGGACGTACTACTGCCTTGCATCTATGAGATTCGAAAATAAAACATACCATTTGTCCTAACAAATGAAACAATTAACGTTGCTGATATATCCTGTACCTTGGTTTCTTCCTCATCGACCTCTTTGCAATAATCCTCCCCCCGATTTCATACCTGAAACTATGAGTTTACCTTCTCTGAGAACTGTTAGTGTATTCGTTGTCAAATTTCTCTCTGGTTTGGTTGTTTATAGCAAATACCTTTAGAATATTTATTTGACTACAATCCATTAGGTTTCATCTTACTTTTGTATCTTGTAGCTACTGCTCTCGAGGTATTCGGAAAATGTTTTAAAAATTTATTGTCTTAAAGTAGTATTTTGCCTTTTTCAATGTCAAGAATATTATAAGTTCTGTGATCGTCTGTTGGTTACTTATTTGCCATATAATGACTGTATGTGGATTAAAAAATGTTATATATTTTCCTCAACAAATTGTCTCTCAGGTAGAGGCATATTTAACAATTTGTACTGGCTCACATATAGAGCGAGGTGAGACAACATATTCTGAGTTTTTCTTGAGTCTCATGTGTACTAATATTCATTCGCCATTTATTTTAGACATTGTCCAACACCTAGGTATGCAGAAAATCCTATTTGAAGTCTGCATTTATCGTCCATTAGTCCACGTACGGTTGCCCATATGTCCGCCTTTCCTATCAGACATTCTCGCGCGATTTCCAATTGATACTCGTCTTTAAATCATCGCCGTCGGATTTTGGTTTCGCGGGTACCGTTGCTATTTACGTTTCAGAAGCATACGATGCTACCCTGGGTGCGGGTGGAAGGATAGCTGGCTGTACATCCCTTGAAGGATTTGGAATTCTTAGTGGGCCCTCTCCCCCAAGGTGAGAGGCATTGTCCCCATTAGAAAATTCTTCACTGACGGATATTGGTGGAGTAATCGTAACAACCGGAACAAGCTCTATCTTTGCCACCTGCGTAGACGTCACAGGTGTTGTCACCTTATCGACTAATTATTTGATGTTTGTGTTTCACTCCCCCAAAATATGGCAAATGTCTTCCTTTTCGGATTTCCACTGCTGTTGTTCAATCTTCCAATCTTTGAGTACATTCGAGAGGTCGGCGGCGGTGTTGTATAAAATACTTGAAAAAACGCCCTTCAAATAGAAAATATAAAATACTATTAAAAATATTTCATATGTTTGGTAAATTCAAATATACTAATATCTCAAATACTTTCAAGTATTTCAAATACTTTACTTTCAATTATATGTAAATAAATGAGATGTAACGATATTGTAAAATTGGTTTTCGAATTCAACTTATTCGCGTATTTTTCTAAAGAAACTCCCACATTAACATAAGCATTTGTTTTTATTTTTAAGAAAAAAATTAAGGAATTATGCCATGTTATATTTACTAACAAACCACTCATGACAGATGGTTTCTATTTCAACACAACTCTAATACTTGTGTATTTTAAATATAACAATAGATTTCAAAATATTGAAAAGATTGAATTTCATACAAATAACCGTATTTTAATGTATTAAAGTATAAAATACCCGTGAAAAACATTTTTACCAAAAATACAAACTACTTTCATTTTCAAGTATTCCAAATAATTACTTAAAATGCTTAATCTCATTCCTATACATAGTATTTCAAATACTATGCAACACTGGACGGCAGTACACAGCATGATCAGTTCCGCAGTGCTACTCTCCGCCTTATCCGAGGATTTCAGAATGTTTATATTTGGTTAAAGTCTCAAAACAAACACGCAATAGTATAGTTACTATTCACACACGCCTATTAATGCAAAAAAATGTCTAATACACACCCAGGAGCCTTTCTCTCAATGATTCTATCGTTCACACACAAACACACACACACACACAGACACACACACACACACAGACACACACACAGACACACACACAGACACACACACAGACACACACACGCACAGAGACACACACATGCACAGAGACACACACACGCACAGAGACACACACCTACACACACAAACACAGGAGCCTTTCTCTCAAAGATTCTAATGCTCACGCGCGCGCACACACACACACACACATACTCAATTGTTGAACCGTGTTAATTACCTATCTTAAACCTCACACCACCAACCTCAAAAACTTCAAATCCTGGTCACGGCACCAAATTTTTTGTAATGCGGCAGTGTTTTACCACCCCCTCGTACATATAGATCGTGATCGTCAATTCCCTACGTTGTGTTATGTAAATAAATAAATAAATAGTGCCCAGAATTCTTTGATTTGAAGTCGTGGTAGCGTAAGGAATAAAACAAGCAAAAAAACACAGTTTCAACAATAAACAACGTTTATTCATCAAGTGACATGAAAAGCTCAAATGTTTATATACAAGAATAATGTTTGTTACTGAGGCCTGGGATGCCGGGAGTATGCCCTGAGCAGGGCTGTGGCTGGCAGCGGGCTCGAACGCGTAGCTGCACCGGGCGCAGCGCAGGCAACGTCTCGCAACCGCCGGGCGTACGGCGGCAGGCCGGGGTCGGTCACTGGTGCAGCGGTGTCTTGGCCGCTGGCCTTGGTCAGCCGTGGTTACGGCCGTGGATGGATCCCCCAGGTGGATGATGGGTCGAACATATGGCTAAACGCAGACATACAAGATGTCCGAATATATCCCTTTCTTAGCCGTTTGACCAGTGTGTATATAAGTTCTCAGAAGCAAAAGCTGTCTGCTATTAAGTATGCTCATTTATGGCATGGTGTTACAATAATTAGTAACTGGGATAATATAAGATATATATGTGTATAGTTGACGGAATACGCCGTTGTTGGAAAATTGCAACTGGACCAAGAGGAGCGTGCAGTTCCCTGTTATCAACGACGCAATCGTGCGGTGAGTAAGTAACGAGGTTGGAAAATTGCAACTGGACCACGGGGTGGAGCGTGCAGTTCCCTGTTATCCTTTCACCCACTGACCGCGCAATGCGTTCAAAAAATATGTGTATAGTTTAACGGAATACGCCGTTGTTGGAAAATTGCAACTGGACCAAGAGGAGCGTGCAGTTCCCTGTTATCAACGACGCAACCGTGCGGGGAGTAAGCAACGAGGTTGGAAAATTGCAACTGGACCACTGAGTGGAGCGTGCAGTTCCCTGTTATCCTTTCACCTACTGACCGCATAATGCGTTCAAAAATTATCCCAGTACTGCAGCTGAAGGCTTAGCCAACAACTGACAGCAATATATAGGTGTAACACCACTACCACAGCCTCCAGGTATTTATTACTATCATTATATGGACCATAGAGGCTGAGCAACTCTCTGGTAATATATTTATATTATACACTAGTATTAATACCAGAGAGTGATCCTGGTCGAAACCAAGATGCCTTTTCAAGCGCTGGGCGCCCAGTTTTAAACACACAAGCGCCACCCCTAGAAATGGGTGGTGGAAATGATAGAAGATTAGATGTCCATAGGTGAAACTGCAACAGACAGAACTTTCTAAGAAATCATCTTAATACTTCGCATCTCATTTGCTGATGTCCTGACGTAGTAGGGTAGTTTCGGCATATGAAAATAATATGTTGGACGGAGACAGCTTATAATTGTTGATCCCAATTCGTCCGTACTCATCCCACCTAGCCACCTTGGGTCTCCGGTGCAGGGTTGTGGAAGAATTTCTCGCCTGTTGATTTGCTAATTAGATGCATTCAAAAAGTCACATATGCCCTATATATTAGACAAAGACATAAACATCTGTATTCTGAGTAAAAGACAAGGATGCCACGAGGTAGTGGTGAATTTTACCCCTACTCAGACAAAGATGACTTTAAACCTCGGCCTGATGCGTGGGACAGAGATGGACTGCTGTAGCACTGGTTTTAACTACCGCTTCTTTTAATATTCATCTAACTCTCGGTTTACCTAAATTGTTGATATTCATACAATATAACAATGTTTAAACAAATACAAAATGTTTACCTACATCAATAATTAATCTGTAAACCATTTATTTAATTATTTTGTTCATCGTTGAGATTTTTACCTACTCTTTTATATTTCAATTTCCTATGCCAGGGCCGGACTCTACGAAAACTTATACTGTTTAAGTAATAATATACGAGCTCGAATCCATATTAATTGGCTTATTTGTTGCCTTCATTTATCGTGACTCAATAGTATAATTTCTACCAATAATGGAAAACGATTTTATGTTTTATTTAACGTGATGATATTTCTGCATTATCACGTAACTTTAAATTATATTTCTAGCTAAACATCAATATTTAGCCGTGTAATACAAACGCCGATTTGTTAGTAAAGCTATGAACAATTTCGTTTGACATTAGAACAACAACAAAATATTTCAGAAAATATATCTTGTTATGTAGTACAAGAAACACAAAGTATCTATAATATTAAGAAAAATAATAATAATTACGATCGTTATTACTTGCATTATATGCGCTAAATAAAATCACTTTTTAGCGTCTAGGCCAACTAATATGGATCAGGGCTTGTTCTTTTACATCATCGATCGTGCTGGTATTATTATAAATAAATTAGTTAATATTAGTCAGTCATGTTAGTTGTTTATTAATTGTCAAACATGCTAAATATTACTATAAAATCTTATATTCATTCGCGCTGTAAACATTCCCACACTATCCTCAGGCCGGCCCTGTTTCTACCCTTACGTTGGGATCACACCAGACATTGTAGTGTCACCCTAGGCGCCTGTAGGTTTTTTATGGCCACTTGACACAGGCCTGCAAAATATCTCGGACACCCTTCTAATCGCTTCATAGGAGGTCTATATGCGCGTTTTGTTTTGTATACATGTAGTAACACAATATTAAAGATTTTAAAAATAATAATCATACAAACCATAGTCTGTCACGTTTCAATCTCCCCCTGATATTAAACTGGAAGTAATGACCAATATAATATCACTGTTCTCTGAAACAAAACTGGCCAATGATTGAAATTAGGAGGTACACAAAAAAAAATATTTATTTGTAAATATAATCTCTTATTTCTGTATTAAAATTAATGTTGATTATAATCCTACTGTGGCTACATTAATATTATTATGAACTTTTATTAATACCCTTATTCACTAACAACTATTATAACATCGAAAAATAACCTACTACTACTCTATTAGCTTAACCTATTTATCTCCTAATTCACTTGTGTCTATTTCACGTCCTTTTTTGCCCCCTTTTCTACCTGCACTCTCACTTTCACGTCTATATCGTTTTCGCACCACCTGTCTTTTTCCGTTCCGGCTACGTCGACCTCGACGACGCACACTCGCCCAAGTTGGCAGACTCATCTCCTTGTTCCTCCTCTTCCGGGTCGCCGATTTCTTACGCCAGGCGTCGTATGCCTCTTGGTCGTGAATTTCCATGACGCAGTACAGCGCCGGCCAGTCGATGGAATGACCTGGCGTCATTGGCGGAGCAGGCGCGTTAAAAATATGTTTGAATTTTTTTCTTAAATTTTGTTTATTTTTAATTTTAAATTTCTTCATGATTTTCTGAAATTATTCGCTTTCACTGTCCATGTTTCAAACAATACTGACCTATCTTTTCTTAGTCAAAATCGGTAAACTTCACCCTCACTCATATCATCATGGTTTCAAATTTCCAACAGTGGCGTGCTAATTTTCATGGAACTCAGTGGCGGTACCGTCGTAAATTGGCCGTGTTGTATACGCCTTTGATTTTATTAGTTTCAGGATCTGTGATTTGATATGAATTTGTAAATGGATTATCTGTAATTGTATATGGGCCTTCATATAATAACTCAAATTTTGCAATTTTTTTCTTAATTGGGTCCGAAATTGGGTTAGTTTTTAGTAAAACTAATTCTCCTTTTTCAAAAATGATGGTGTTTTTCTTTTGCTTATTTTGTCGAAATTGTGCCTGTTTTTTCAAATTTCTACGGGCTTCGTCAATCATTTCATCCCGAGTGTAATCTTTGTCAGGAATATTGAATTTTTTCGTTATGGCATCCAACAAACGTTTCGGTCTTTTCCCCGTAACCAACTCACAAGGTGTGAACCCAGTGCTATTGTGTTTCACGCCATTAAAACAATCTTCTATATTATTAATTTCGTCCGCCCATCGAGTATGTTGTGCATGACAATATGACCGAAAAATTCTTCCTAACTCTCGCATTACTCGCTCGGAGGGATTTGAAGCTGGATGCCGAATACTGGAGAAAATTGGTCTTATATCAAATTCTTTAAGTTTATTTTTCCACATTTTACTAGTGAATTGCGTTCCGTGGTCACTCAAAATAGTTTTGGGTTTAATTTCTGTCCTAAAATTTTTGATTATTCTATTTACACACGCGGCGGCCGTTGCCTTTTTAATTGGATAAAGTTTAACAAATTTCGAAAATATGTCTAGAACCACAAATATGTAGGTAACTCCCCCACGCCCCTGGGGAAGCGGGCCATACAAATCTACAGCAACTAATTCTCCCACGTCGTGAGCAAGTACGGGTTGCATTGGTCCTTCCAAACGCTTGTTGGGCCATTTAGTTCGTTGACAAAGATCACACTTGGCAATTAATTTTCGAATTGTTTTATCTAAACGGGGTATATAAAATAAATCTTTCATGACTCCATATACTTTAGCTGGCCCGAAGTGCCCTAATTCTGCGTGTTAATGTTTTATTAACGACTCAATCAGACAATCCGGTACTGCCACTGTCACTTGTTGTCGAAATTTGTCTCTGAAAAACAGCACGCCATCTTTTAACTGAAAATTATCTAACAGTCGGGTTGCCCAAGAATTTAGTACTGTAGGATTTCCTGATAATACTGATATTATATCCTGTAATTTTGGGTCTTCTCGTTGTTTTTCTATTAAAATTTTCAAGTCCTTTTTCAACTCTTTCAAACCTTCAACTGAAAATGCCGCGATGATAGGGTCTCGAGGCTGGAAGTCACATGTACCTTTGTTGTCAGCAGGAAAACGCGAAAGAGCATCAGCAACTATATTCAGTTTGCCCGCAACATGTTCAATGGTGAAATTAAACTGTTGTAAAAATAATATCCATCTAATGAGCCTTTCATTCAACATTTTACATTTTTTTAAAAATACAAGAGCCTGATGGTCAGTTCGTATTATTAATTTAGCACCTTGCACATAAGTTTGGAATTTTTGTAGCGAGAAAATAACTGCCAGAAGTTCTTTCTCGGTGGTTGTATAATTTAGTTCAGCTCCTTTTAAAGTGCGGCTCACGAACCCTATAGCCTCCGATACTCCCTCGGCGTCCTCCTGTGACAATACTCCCCCGATTCCATACCCAGAACTATCAGTCTGCAGTATAAAGGGTTTTCCCATGCGAGGATGGGCGAGAGTGATGTTATTTAAAAATTGTTCTTTTAGTTCTCTAAAAGCTTCTTGCTCTGCTCCGCCCCACTGCCATTTCATTCCTTTCTTCAATAGGTGTAATAACGGTTTTGTATAATCGCTGTAGTTTTTGTAAAATTTTCTGTAGAAGTTACATAGCCCTAAGAAGGCCCTGAGGTGTTTCACCTTGGTGGGAGCTGGGAAGTTACGAATCGCAGTAAGTTTTTCGGGATCCGGCGCAATTCCCTTTGTAGTTAGGATATGGCCTAGAAACTTCACCTCTTCCCTAAAAAATACGGTTTTTTCTAAATTTATTGTTACCCCCCGCTTGATGTAATTTTTGTAGGACTAGGGCAATGTGGTGGAGATGTGTCTCTGGATCTGGTGATGCAATGAGAAGATCATCTATATAATTTACTGTAAATTCCCGAACTTTGGGTCCCAAAATTAAATCCATACATCTAGAGAAACTCGCTACCGCTGTTTTTAGTCCGAAAGGTAAAACTTGGTAAGTGTAGCTCCGACCGTTATAAAGGAACGCGGTATATTTCCTACAGCTTTTCGTTAGCGGGATTTGCCAATATGACGATCTCAAATCGATTGATGTAAATACTCGAGCTTTGCTGAACCTTTGTAATAAATCCTCTACGGATGGTGGCGCTTCACAATCCGCCACCATCTTCTCATTGAGGGTTCGGGCATCTAGGCATATCCTAACCGATCCATCTTTTTTCTTTACTATTGTCATTGGGCTGTAAAAATCAGAAGCTTCTCTTTTAATTACTCCCAGCTGTAGCATCTTATTTAATTCCTCTTCCACAGCTCCCCTCAAGGCGAAAGGAACCGGGTAAGAGCGGCGGACAAATGGCGTATTGTCTATTAGCTTGATATCATGTTCGTAGATATGGGTTAAGCCAGGCCGGGTAGAAAAAACTTTATGATGTTAAAAAATAATATTTCGCAGTTTATCCTTAAATTGGTCACTGATTGTGGTAGTCTGAATCCTTTCTTCAATTTTTTCAACGGATTCTAATCCTTCGGGTATCTGTGTTGTCGGATTCTTATTTATAGTAAACTGAAGACTGTTCATTTCTTTTCTGATTTGTAGTTGGCCACAAGGAATCTTAATATGTTTGTCATTGCTTTGAAATTGCAAAGTACCTGTTTTAAAACAGATCTGAACCTTGTTATCCTTCATCCAATCAGCTCCAATAATGACCGGCCGGATTAACTGTTTTACTACCAAACAGCAGAGCTCCGTGTCGTATGTGTCTATTCGAACGGGCAGGAACACCTGTCTTGCGACTCGCTGGCTCCGCTGTCCCATGGCACCTCGGAGTTGGATGGATGTGACCGGTAAGCTCAAAAGATTTCCTTTCTGTTCTTGTAAAGTGAGCCAAATATTTTCTGAGATGCAGGTGACTTCACTACCAGTGTCCAAAAGAGCTGGACATTTCCCAAATGGGAGTTGTATTGTTATTTCTGGTAACGTTTGTACTTCCTCTATGCCGTTTGGTTCGTCAACTTCTTCTTGTATGCATTCTCGGTACATGGAAGCAGAGGTTAGTTCTACCACGTCGTCCTCTAGCTCTGTCTCCCAAGGTAGGAAACTGTGTCGACCTGTACTAATAGGTTTGGTTATTCCTTGGAGGTGTTTACCGAGCCCCAATCCAGGTTTCCACCCCATTCGCGACATAATAAGGTGAATTTTAAGTGGTATGTATGAATATGTCTGTTTATCGGCCTGGCTTAACATCGAAGAACTCGGCCGATGACTTAGTTCTCCGATTGCTCTTTTCCCGGACTCGCAGGTGAATCCGCGATTGCGTTCTTTGTTTTATTTATGTGCGGTGTACGTGGTTGTGGTTGGCGAGATGACTGGTATTGTTGCTTACGTCGGTTGTTTTTGACATACTTCGCGGGCTGGATGGCGTGAGGTCGAGTCGTACTCTGTATTGTAGCTATCGCCCTCGGGATAACTGGTGGGAATATATTTTTCTTCTCTTGGTACGCCCGCGTCGTATTTTCTTGGTGTCGCAAGAATATCATCAATTCTGTCACCGTCTGTTGATTGCGCACTTGCCATAAGGATTGTATGTGAATTGGGAAATGCCTTATCATTTCCTCAACAAATTGCTTCTCGGGCAGGGGAATATTTAGCAATTTATTTTGACTCACGTATAGAGCGAAATGAGACACCATACTAGGTGTTTTCCTAGGATCCCATCGCTCTGTACTGATTCTCATTCGCCATTTATTTTGGATGCTATCCGACCAATAGGTATGTAGAAAATCCTGCCTGAAGTCTGCATATGTTGTCCAGTATCCCACGTACACGGTTGCCCATTTGTCCGCCTCCCCGATCAGGCATTCTCGTGCTATGTCCAATTGGTACTCTTCTGGAATTTGCAGGCGTCGGAAATACTTTTCCAACATCTCCAAGAACCTGACGGGATTTAATTCTAAACAATCCCCGTCGAATTTTGGTTTCGCGGGTAGTGTTGCCAACCATCTTTCTGAAATGTACGGGGCTACACTGGGCGCGGGTGGAAGAACAGCTAGTGGTACATCACTTGGAGGATTTGGAATACTTCGGGGGCCCTCTCCCCCAAGGTGGGAAGCATTGTCCCCAGTAGATGATTCTTCACTACCGGATATCGACGGAGTAATTGTGACAGCCGGACCGGCCTCTATATTTGCCACCTGCGTAGAAGTCCCAGGTGATGTCACTTTATTAACTAATTCTTTCATGGTGCTGTTTAACTCCCCCAAAATTTGGCAAATATCCTCCTTTTGTGATTTCCACTGCTCTTGTTGTTCTATCTTCCAATCTTTGAGTACGTTGGCGAGGTCGGTAGTAACCAGCATGATGGGTTCCACCGTGCTACCATCCTCCTTACCAGAGGATTCCATAATATCTATCTCGAATAACCGTTTAAAAACCAAATACCAAAAAGTCTAGGGCTCATACGAGTCTATAATGAAATAAATTGTATTTCACTCACCGCAGTCTTTCTCTCAAAGAGTTTGTCGCTAACACACCTGTTGATCAGTGTTAATTACCTGTCCTAAACCTCACACCACCAACCTCAAAAACTTCAAATCCTGGTCACGGCACCAAATTTTTGTAACGCGGCAATGTTTTACCACCCCCTTGTACATATAGATCGTGATCGTCAATTACCCTACGTTGTGTTATGTAAATAAATAAATAGTGCCCAGAATTCTTTGATTTGAAGTCGTGGTAGTGTAAGGAATAATACAAGCAAAAAACACAGATTCAACAATAAACAACGTTTATTCATCAAGTGACATGAAAAGCTCAAATGTTTATATACAAGAATAATGTTTGTTACTGAGGCCTGGGATGCCGGGAGTATGCCCTGAGCAGGGCCGTGGCTGGCAGCGGGCTCGAACGCGTAGCGGCACCGGGCGCAGCGCAGGCAACGTCTCGCAACCGCCGGGCGTACGGCGGCAGGCCGGGGTCGGTCACTGGTGCAGCGGTGTCTTGGCCGCTGGCCTTGGTCAGCCGTGGTTACGGCCGTGGATGGATCCCCCAGGTGGATGATGGGTCGAACATATGGCTAAACGCAGACATACAAGATGTCCGAATATATCCCTTTCTTAGCCGTTTGACCAGTGTGTATATAAGTTCTCAGAAGCAAATTAAGTATGCTCATTTATGGCATGGTGTTACAATAATTAGTAACTGGGATAATATATGATATATATGTGTATAGTTGACGAAATACGCCGTTGTTGGAAAATTGCAACTGGACCAAGAGGAGCGTGCAGTTCCCTGTTATCAACGACGCAACCGTGCGGTGAGTAAGTAACGAGGTTGGAAAATTGCAACTGGACCACGGGGTGGAGCGTGCAGTTCCCTGTTATCCTTTCACCCACTGACCGCGCAATGCGTTCAAAAAATATCTGTATAGTTTAACGGAATACGCCGTTGTTGGAAAATTGCAACTGGACCAAGAGGAGCGTGCAGTTCCCTGTTATCAACGACGCAACCGTGCGGGGAGTAAGCAACGAGGTTGGAAAATTGCAACTGGACCACTGAGTGGAGCGTGCAGTTCCCTGTTATCCTTTCACCTACTGACCGCGTAATGCGTTCAAAAATTATCCCAGTACTGCAGCTGAAGGCTTAGCCAACAACTGACAGCAATATATAGGTGTAACACCACTACCACAGCCTCCAGGTATTTATTACTATCATTATATGCACCATAGAGGCTGAGCAACTCTCTGGTAATATATTTATATTATACACTAGTATTAATACCAGAGAGTGATCCTGGTCGAAACCAAGATGCCTTTTCGAGCGCTGGGCGCCCAGTTTTAAACACACAAGCGCCACCCCTAGAAATGGGTGGTGGAAATGATAGAAGATTAGATGTCCATAGGTGAAACTGCAACAGACAGAACTTTCTAAGAAATCATCTTAATACTTCGCATCTCATTTGCTGATGTCCTGACGTAGTAGGGTAGTTTCGGCATATGAAAATAATATGTTGGACGGAGACAGCTTATAATTGTTGATCCCAATTCGTCCGTACTCATCCCACCTAGCCACCTTGGGTCTCCGGTGCAGGGTTGTGGAAGAATTTCTCGCCTGTTGATTTGCTAATTAGATGCATTCAAAAAGTCACATATGCCCTATATATTAGACAAAGACATAAACATCTGTATTCTGAGTAAAAGACAAGGATGCCACGAGGTAGTGGTGAATTTTACCCCTACTCAGACAAAGATGACTTTAAACCTCGGCCTGATGCGTGGGACAGAGATGGACTGCTGTAGCACTGGTTTTAACTCCCGCTTCTTTTAATATTCATCTAACTCTCGGTTTACCTAAATTGTTGATATTCATACAATATAACAATGTTTAAACAAATACAAAATGTTTACCTACATCAATAATTAATCTGTAAACCATTTATTTAATTATTTTGTTCATCGTTGAGATTTTTACCTACTCTTTTATATTTCAATTTCCTATGCCAGGGCCGGACTCTACGAAAACTTATACTGTTTAAGTAATAATATACGAGCTCGAATCCATATTAATTGGCTTATTTGTTGCCTTCATTTATCGTGACTCAATAGTATAATTTCTACCAATAATGGAAAACGATTTTATGTTTTATTTAACGTGAAGATATTTCTGCATTATCACGTAACTTTAAATTATATTTCTAGCTAAACATCAATATTTAGCCGTGTAATACAAACGCCGATTTGTTAGTAAAGCTATGAACAATTTCGTTTGACATTAGAACAACAACAAAATATTTCAGAAAATATATCTTGTTATGTAATACAAGAAACACAAAGTATCTATAATATTAAGAAAAATAATAATAATTACGATCGTTATTACTTGCATTATATGCGCTAAATAAAATCACTTTTTAGCGTCTAGGCCAACTAATATGGATCAGGGCTTGTTCTTTTACATCATCGATCGTGCTGGTATTATTATAAATAAATTAGTTAATATTAGTCAGTCATGTTAGTTGTTTATTAATTGTCAAACATGCTAAATATTACTATAAAATCTTATATTCATTCGCGCTGTAAACATTCCCACACTATCCTCAGGCCGGCCCTGTTTCTACCCTTACGTTGGGATCACACCAGACATTGTAGTGTCACCCTAGGCGCCTGTAGGTTTTTTATGGCCACTTGACACAGGCCTGCAAAATATCTCGGACACCCTTCTAATCGCTTCATAGGAGGTCTATATGCGCGTTTTGTTTTGTATACATGTAGTAACACAATATTAAAGATTTTAAAAATAATAATCATACAAACCATAGTCTGTCGCGTTTCAATCTCCCCCTGATATTAAACTGGAAGTAATGACCAATTTAATATCACTGTTCTCTGAAACAAAACTGGCCAATGATTGAAATTAGGAGGTACACAAAAAAAAAATATTTATTTGTAAATATAATCTCTTATTTCTGTATTAAAATTAATGTTGATTATAATCCTACTGTGGCTACATTAATATTATTATGAACTTTTATTAATACCCTTATTCACTAACAACTATTATAACATCGAAAAATAACCTACTACTACTCTATTAGCTTAACCTATTTATCTCCTAATTCACTTGTGTCTATTTCACGTCCTTTTTTGCCCCCTTTTCTACCTGCACTCTCACTTTCACGTCTATATCGTTTTCGCACCACCTGTCTTTTTCCGTTCCGGCTACGTCGACCTCGACGACGCACACTCGCCCAAGTTGGCAGACTCATCTCCTTGTTCCTCCTCTTCCGGGTCGCCGATTTCTTACGCCAGTCTGTCGCGTTACAAAACCTAGGCGAAAACGATGAAATTATAAATTGTGTAGATTGCATACAAGTTCAGGCATTAAATAACTTTGTAATTAATAATATTAATTTTAATCAAAATGAAACAAAATTTAAACTAGACATGAATAAAATCCGAACTGACCACATGAATAGCGAAGAGAAACGTGAGATAACAAAACTGCTGAGTGAGTATTCTGATATCTTTCATATGGACGATAAGCCACTAACCTTTACAAATGAAATAAAACATTCTATTCGAACAAAAGATGAAATTCCTGTATACTCAAAAACTTTAGATACCCCGAAGTACACAGGAAAGAAGTGGAATCCCAAAATTTAGAAAATGCTAAACCAAAATATCATACGCCCCTCTCATTATCCTTGGTCATCCCCCGTCTGGATCGTACCAAAAAAAAAAAAGATGCATTCGGAAAAAGGAAATGGAGACTCGTAATTGACTATCGTAAATTAAACGAGAAAACGATCGATGACAAATACCCAATACCTAACATTAACACTTTATTAGATAAACTTGGTAGATGCCAATATTTTACAACTTTGGATTTAGCGTCAGGATTTCACCAGATTGAAATGAATGAAACTGACATACAAAAAACCGCCTTCAGCACAGAAAACGGTCATTTCGAATATTTAAGAATGCCTTTTGGATTAAAGAACGCGCCAGCCACTTTTCAAAGAGTGATGGACAATGTTCTTCGAAATTTAACCAACGAAATTTGTCTCGTATACCTCAATGATGTAATAATTTTTAGTACATCTCTTCAAGAGCACATTCAAAATTTAAGATCAGTGTTTGATCGGTTGCGAAAAGCTAATCTCAAAATTCAACCAGATAAGTGCGAATTTTTACGTACAGAAGTCTCATATTTAGGCCATGTAGTAACTTCAGGTGGTGTCAAACCCAATCCGGATAAGATCCATGCTATTAAAAATTATCCTATCCCAAAAACAACCACAGAAACAAAGCATTTCTAGGACTGTTAGGCTACTACAGGAAATTTATTAAAGATTTTGCAAATCTTACTACACCCTTTACGAAATGTTTAAAAAAGAGTACCACTATTAAATACAATGATCCCGAATATATTAATTGCTTTAACACCTGTAAAAATGTCCTAATAAATGAACCCATCCTTCAATATCCGGACTATAAGAAGCCTTTTAACTTGACAACTGACGCAAGCCAATATGCCATCGGCGCTATGTAATCACAAGGACCTATAGGATTTGACCTACCCATCGCATACGCGAGTCGAACTCTAAATAGCTCGGAAATAAACTATAGCACAATTGAAAAGGAATTACTTGCTGTCGTATGGGCTACCCAAAAATTTAGACATTACTTGTATGGTAAAAAATTTAAAATTATAACCGACCACAAACCTTTAGTATATTTACATTCACTAAAACAACCCCGTTCAAAATTAATGAGATGGCGACTCAAGCTAGAAGAGTACGATTATGAAGTAATTCATAAAAAGGCTCTCTGAACAAAAACGCAAACGCTTTATCACGCATTGAATCAAACATAAATACTTTAGATCCAGATTCTCAAAACCTTTACGATCTCATTGAAAATTTTAATGAAACTTATTTCAACCCCAACAATGACAAACAATCCTTAATTGTAGAACCAGACGAAGACGAACAAGATCCCGAAACTGACCAAACAATTCACTCAAATCCCGAACACCCTATTATAGGCATACCAATCACCAAATCACCTGTAAATTTTGGTAAAAACCAAATTTTTATATCCCAAGTTAAACACTCCCCTTCTAAACCAAAAATACAAAAATTTCATTGCGATAAAATGAGAATTCACCTCCAAATTTCTGAAACAAATTTTGAACAGGACACAATAAATTTTATAAGAGAATATTATTGTACCGAATGTGAAATACCATCTATATTTTGAAACACCCGTTTATGAGAAATTTAGTAACGTACTACAAAATTATTTTAAAAACTCAGAAATTAAATTTGTCAAAAGCTACATAAAATTAATAGACGTAGAAGAAAAAGATGAAATCTTACAAGTAATAAAAAACTACCACGAATCTAAAACAAACCACCGTGGAATAAATGAAGTCCACACCCAAAATAAAAAACCATATCATTGGCCGAATCAATTAAAAACCATTACTGACTTTATAAATCAATGTGAAATTTGTTTAGCTGCTAAATATGAAAGAAACCCTATCAAACCCAAATTAAATATTACTCCAACCCCCAATAAACCATTAGACATCATCCACATTGACACACTCTCTCTAGAAAATACCAAATTCCTTACTATAATTGACGCTTTTTCTAAATATGCTCAAGCATATAAAGTTACATCTACAAATGCTATAGAAATTGCCAATAAATTGACAAGATTCTTCTCACATCACGGCATACCCAAATTAATAGTAGCAGATAAAGGGCTCGAATTCAAAAACAACGTCGCAAAAGAATTATTAAGCCTGCATAAAATCGAAATTCATTTCATTTGCTCACAAAACCCAAATTCCAACGGGTTAGTCGAACGCTTTCATTCAACTTTAGTAGAGCACATTCGTTTATTCAATCTGCAGGAAAACTTCAAAAACGAACTAATTCAAGATAAAGTAAATTATGCAATCCTGGCTTATAACAATACGAATCATAGTACGACAAATCTAAAACCAGCCGAAATTATTAACGGACACTTAGATACAAATTCCCCACTCGATATAGAACTTGAGAAACAAATAATGCAAGATTACATTCAGAAACATAAAGAGAAAACAAATTTAGTTTATAAAAATATTAATAACAAACTGCAGACAGACAAAACTAAAACTATTACTAAATTAAACGAAAATCGCGAAGAACTTCCCGACATACCCGAAACAGTTTACGTTCAAAACAAACAAAAATAAAATAAAACAAAAAACCCTAAATTCAAAAAGGAAAAAATTAAGAAAGTTAACAAAAACTTAAAAACTGCAGAAATTGACACAGAAAATAATGATAAAAACAGTCTAAAATTCATCTTTCGAACATAAAGAGACCGAGAAAATTAATTAACACATATCCGGCTATTCCAGGTCCCTCTACTTCACGTATACACTTGAAATAAATATCCAAGATATTACCCTGAACCCAGGACTACTGACAATTAACCTTGGACAAGCAAAGTTTCAAAAAACGAAACACACATTCGTACAGTTTTACGATTTAAACCCATTATGGATACAATATGAAAGTTTAAATGTGCAGTACACAAATCTCAAACGCACTATCAATGCAGATAACACTATCGCTGCAAACTTTGATAACAACAACAAAATCATAGAGTACCTGAAAAATAATATTAATGAAAAAATTAGTCATTTATCTACGCATCCCAAAACAAAACGAGGAATATTAAACGGTTTAGGATCTGTTATAAAATCAATAACAGGAAATTTAGATGCTGAAGATGATAACCGATACACAAAAAATTTAAATAATTTAAAAAAGAATCAATTTAATTTAAATAACTAAATTAAACACCAGTGCTCTGTTAACCACCAAATTATGGAATATTTCAATAAAACAATCGAAACAATCAAACGAAACGAAAATATTTTAAAGTCAAAAATTGAACAACTCACGCACATTGTCATCGGAGGAATCAAAGATCATGACAAACTATTTATTAAAGATATTTACAATCCGTTAAACACTTTATACACAATGACATTTAATACTCTTCAAGATATAGAAAACTCTTTAACATTTTGCAAGCTCCACACAATGCATCCTAGTATTACAAATCACATGACCTTTACGAAGAATTAAATAAAATTTCAAAATTCTATAACAATGAACTACCATTTGAAATCAATTCTGAAAATATGCCAGAAATCGAAAAATTAATCTGAATTAACTGTAAATTACAGGAAAACAAAATTATATACTTTATTGACATCCCTATAAATTACGAAACCTCTTTTGAACTTATTCACCTTATCCCAACACCCACCAAACAAAATAAAGAATTTGTAACCATTATTCCTAACCACGAGTACATTCTGAAGTCTGAAAATGGCGACTTACGATCTTTGTATGATCTGTGTGTCCGCAATAAGAGAAACATTTACCAATGTCCCAACAAAATTAAAGAAATCAGCGAAAATTCCTGCGAAAGGAGCTTCATACTACAAAGCAAAGTGGAAAATTGTCATTTTGTTAAATTAAACATAAAGAGAAACCACATTGAATATATTGAAGAAATCAATCAATATCTAGCAATACTTCCTAATCCCGAAAAAGTACAAGTCAAAGCAACCAAGGCGACAGTATAACCAACCTACAAGGCATACTCTTAATTAAAGAAGATGAGTGCAAACTGCAACTACAAAATAATGATTTAACTTTTAAACACGGCACATTTGGCAAACCATTGGTAATTGAAAACTTCGAAATTAACTACAACAATACAAAAATACCCAAGGTGACGATCGAACTAGATTCTATCTCCGAACTTAAACCATTAAACAAGTTCGAAGATACAGAGTACTACGAAGACCAAATCGAAACCGATAACATCAACTACCCAGTGTATGTAATAATCATCACCGGTGCCATCATCACCGTTGCAGCCTACCTCCAGAAAACGTTCATCAGATATAAAAAGCGAAAACAACCCAAGGCCGAAGACATTGAACTTCAACCGCCAACTTCACCCCCTAAATCAGCGCTGAAGTTACCCGATGAAGCCCAATTTTAGCGAGGGAGGAGTTACCGTTGCCCAAACCGATGAATTGCAGTTCCCAGGCGCCGAACCCGACACCTGAGTTTACTGTTTCCAGTTTACAGACTTTTGTGTAGTTTCAAGTTAGTCAGAGTTTAGAATCCAAATAGAAAACATTAGAATAGAATAAATGTAATAATTTTCAATAAATAAATATTAATAAAGTTTATGTGTAACAAATGATAGTTGACATAAAATAAACTCATAATAAAATCCCTTTTTAAAAATACTATTTCGGATCCTCGAAATATAACTTATATATATATATATATATATATATATATATATATATATATATATATATATACGAAAATATATATATATCGTGAGCGTAAAGTTATAAAAACTAGAAAAATATTGTTCGCAGGGTAATCGCTCAATAGCAGCTGTAGACACGTGTTTCGCTCTTATTAGAGCTCATCAGTACAGCATAGCTAGTTAATAGATGGACATTAACTAGAGATAGTATATATATATATATATATATATATATATATATACAGGTGTACCAGATTTAAACGGGATAACTTGAACCATAGATTAAGCACGTAAAAATAAGGTCACAAGTTCATTTAAGCAAATGTCTGTAAATGCTTTGTTTCAGAGATATTCATGTTTTTCTTATTGAAGCAGCGCTACTTCAAAAAATCGACTTTATAACGAGATATCAAATATTAACTTAGTAAGTTGTGACAATTAAATTAATTATAGGTAAACGATTTGGCTATTGTCTAATTTCAATACAGAATTTAGTTTGCTTGCACCGAGGTCAGGAAATAAAAGAATATTATCGATGAATTCAAACAAATTTATTATTTGTGTACAATAAAATAATAACTATTTCTTATAACATTTGTTCAAAATGTTCACCTGCATCAAGAAAACAGACACCATAACGATCTGCCACTGCATTGGTCGCTGCATGACATTGCTCGGGAGATATGGTTTTGAATCAGAGAAATTCTCATCTTTGGTTACATGAAAATCCTGATGCAATTAAAGAGAAAAATTTTCACTATGAATTTCAATGTAATGTTTGGCTAGGTATTATTGAAAATACTTTAATAGGCCCTTTCTTTTTGCCACATCGTTTAAATTTAGAGAGGTTCTGCAATTTTCTAAATATTGATTTAAATGATTAAGAAGAAGTTACATAAGCAATAAGAAGAAACTCTTGGCTACAGTTAGACGGCTGCTCTGCACATTATGGGAGACAACCAAGAGAGTGGTTAAATTTACACTATCCACAACGGTGGATTGGTCGCAGAGGACCTGTACCATGGCCAGCCCGTTCGTCCGATTTAACAACTTTCGATTTCTTTGCTTGGGGTGCCATAAAAGAAACAGTTTATGACGAACCGATAGATAATTTGGACACTCTACGCAGAAAAAATATTCAAGTTTGCTAAACCATATCCTCCGAGCAATGTCACGCTGTCGCGCAGCGACCAATGCATAAATAATAAATTTGTTTGAATTCATCGATAAATTTCATTTTTGCCTTGACCTTAGGCAAGCAAACTAAATTTTGTATCGAAATTAGGTATATACAGCGTGTCTCTTAAATAGGGGGACATGGCTTCACCACAGATTCCTGAGGCTAAAATAAGACGATTTAACTAAACTTGCTTCTACCGGAAAGTGTACCATTTAGCCAGAATTCTGCTTCAAAGTTCTTTGAAAACAAATTAATTTTGCTTGTAATAACAGAACGCTTTATACAATTTGGATGAAATTTGAAATGGCAGTTCGTATGGTTATGTCGTTTTTTAAGATGTTACTTGTTATTATTAGTGAACCACTAGTATATAAAACTTAGTTGTCCCAACATTGATTAGCCCGTAATTTTTTAATGGCCGATAACGTAAAATTATTATTTTTTCAGAAAGATACATTCAATAGTAAACTTTTCTCTCTCTGTTTAATTTGTGATATCTGTTACGGTTCAGACAAAAAAAAACCTGAGTGACTGCATCGTGAATTTTTTAAAATAAATTTAATCTAGCAGTCTATCCAAATATCAAACACCTAATTTTTAATGACAGTACCGAGTTGTCAATCTTCTCAACTTCTTTAGGAGTAAGCTAACATATTTATTCGTGTTATTTATAATAATGGTAGTAAAATACTATTAGGCCGAACAAAGGGCTGTTACTGGTTTCAAAATATTGCGAAGAAATTTTTTGACAACCTATAAACAATTGTTACTGTCATTAGAAAAGGTGCGTTAAGGTGGCACCCCCACTATAAAAAACCGAATTTTCTTGTATATTAACGGAAAATGCTTGGAATGTGCAGCAGAATGCTGTTATTGTTTTGAAAAGTACTCTATCGACATGAAAGTTATATAAAATACAATTTGGGGTTGCCTACTTAACTAGTGCACCCCCATTATGGAATTTTAATACTTTTAATATTTTCATTGAAAGTGTTTACAAAATGCTCGTGATTACTGTGATTATTGTAAGAAGTGCTCTAATGGTGTAAACATGATAAAGTAAATTATATAGAGGTGCCATCTTAACGATGACACCCCCATCATTTAATATTAATGATTTTATTGTTTGAACAAAAAGTGCCCAGGAAGTGCTTTCTGTTCCTATTATTAGTTTAAAAAATGCTTCGCCAGTACAAAAGATAAAAAGAATTTAATATGGGGGTGTCATCTTAACAATAGCACCCCCACCATTGAATTTTAATGATTTTATTGTTAAAACTAAAAGTGCTCAGGGAGTGCTTTCTATTATTATTTTAAACAATGCTTCGCCAGTACAGAAGATCAAAAGAATTTAATTTAAGGGTGCCCCAAAATCAAAATCTTAATAAAATTAAACCAAAAGATAATAAATCAGAACTTTCATTCTCTGTACTATCATAAAAGTTTGCATTTTAAAAATGTATTTATTTAATATGAGTTCTGAAAGATTCCTTACTTATGTATCTATAATTTTTTACACAACTTTAAGAATTCATTTCCTAGGAACAGTGGCGGGAATTTTAAATTATACGTTTACAAAACGAATGCTTATTTCAAGAGCCTCTACTATTATATGAATTAACATTTTCAATATTACCTACAAAAAAATTATTTATTTGTATAATAATTCGTATCTCACTACTGTCAATCCATTCAGGACTATATTGATAAGTTTAATGGGGTACTTTCCCATATTATTATTAGTATTTTTTTTCTAATAATGCATAAAAATTTAACAGTATTGGAGAAAATGATACTTTTCTTTGGTCGCTTTGTTCTTTTTCATAATGTTGAACTCTTGACCATGAAGTTGGTGTGCATGGAAACGTTCAAATTTCTCCCCTATCTATATTTTTTATTCGACTCTCATAAAAAAATACACATGGTTTGAAGAAAGATATATATTCTATCTATTCATTAGTCACAATGAAAACCTCGATCAGTACAGCAAAAGAAATAACTTTTACTTTTTATATATGTAGTCATATTTTTACATTACCCCGTTATCTTTTCGCTCCGTTCAATTTTATAGTACGATTCACGTAAAGAATTAGCTTTGTTTAGATGGGGAAATTAAAACTGTCTTGTGATTAGTCTAAATTTAAACCAATATCACTATAGAAGAACAATATTACCCTAAACTTTGAAGTTTTCAGGAGTAAATATTCATAACGGTGACAAAATTTATTATTCTGTAATTCAATATACATTTTTGATAATTATGCGTGTGGAACCACCTGATTCGTAAGCACCATCTTCCATTTTTTACGTAAATCGGATTATAGTAACGTTCAAATTCATGAAGTTGATGCGTTTCAAAACGTATAAGTACCCAATTCGCGCGCGTTTTTTAATTTAAACAGTACATTCCCAAGAACAATTTATAACGAAAAATTCACATCATATGAAAAAAATCTGTTGTGGCCAGCACAAGACCTCTCCCCATTTCCATATTAGCCTATATAAGCATTGTATTGCACTTGGCTATCGAATCGGCGTTTTATAACAAAAAATTACAGAACTTTACCCAATTTTTTTTTTATTGTATTTAACATGTCTTCTGCACACATATAATTCTAATGGGGTCATACCACATTCTCCAATTTTTTTTTTTTTTTTTGAAAGTATGCTTAAAACCACTTACAGAAATATATATTTTATGTCACATAAGTTTCTAGTTTTACAGAAATAATTTTTTAAAGTTTATATTAAATTTCAAATGACGTCATGGGTTTGCGACCGTGACCGTAGTCCCTCCTATCCAATAAAAATGGAACTACGTTTGACGTTTATGTTATTTCACTTGAAAGCAAACGTGACAGCAAGTTATTTTGTATTCGTGCTTTTGTTTTTATTGTATATTCAATAATTTGATTATGGAAATTAATCTTGAGGTTTAGGAATACGAACAAAAACTTTATTTTTGCTTCTCAACGAGATGTTCTCGCAAGACGGCACAGAACAATATTATACAACCATGGTAATATCTAAATCACACATAATTTGTATTTATTAGAACATTTCGTTATTCGTGCTTACATTTAAACAAAAACAACTAGTTTAAAAGATATTTACTTCGAAAATGTTGGTTATGTTCGAAAAATGTGACAGCTCCACGCTGCGCTGACATTCATGTACAGTACGTGCACGAGTACATGTGTGCATGACTATCATTGTATGTGTGTAGAAACCCTTGACGTCACAAAATAAGACTCAAAATGTTTAGAAAGAAAATCATAAATGAAAAGTATAAGAATATTACATATTTTCCATGTATATATGTATAAAATTATGTAATTTTTTAAATGATATAAAAAAAATCAATATATTTTTTTTTTGTATGACCCCATTATATTTATTTATAGGAAACGATATGACCAGAACTGAGAGAAAGATTCAAAGCATAATATTAGAAAGAGCAAGAGAAGAAAAAATGGCCAGAAAGATAGTTAAAATAGGATACAGAGAAATAAAAATATATAGAGACTGGTACGAATGGAATGACAAAGAAGAGAAATTGACTAAAATTACTGAGGCAAATAACGAATAAACAAATATAAAACAACTCAAAACGTAGCGGTAAACAAAGGAATCTGGAACGTAGCGGGTATAAAGGGAAAGGATAAGGATTGTTGGGAATTAGTTAATAAATATGATATAATAGGATTAACAAAAACATGGTTAGATTAAAAATATTGGGAAAACTGGAAGAATAAAATACCAAAGGATTTTAAGTGGACAAACAAACATGCAACAAAAGCAAATAAAAGAGGAAGAGCGATGGGTGGTATTATCACTGGAATTAGAAAGCATATTGAAGAAATACAAACGGAAGTCTTCAAGGATAATATTATGGAGAGAAAAATAAAAATTAATAAGGAAAAGTGGAGAATTGTGACAGTGTATAATAGCAATAAAACGAACGAAATATTTGCAGAAATTAGAGACAGGGTAAAGGATACGGAAGAAAGCAATCTGGTAATTGGCAGAGATTTTAATGCCAGAATAGGGGAAAGGGGTGGTTTATGGAATCTCGAAACAAGAAAAAAAGAAACAAGAAGCACAAAGGATAAAACAGAAAATAAAGACGGAAAAATCTTAACCCATTAAAGACTGAATTATATTTTTTTTGAAAATTAATAATATTTTGTTATTTATCAGTGCAATATAAGGCCAGTTATTGTTTAAAGTATTTTTTTAAATCCATGATTCACAGAAAAAAAAAATAGACTGTGACATATATGGCACACTAGTATCTTAGGTTATGAAAATGAGAAGAATTATATTCGGATAATACTTTATTTAAAATTAATTTTTGGAATGATATTCAATGAAACAAGTAATACATAAACCTACATTACATTTTTACATTGAGTTCTCACAGCACTTGCAGTAATGTGGTTTCCTGCACAGCGTCTTCTCTTATTATTCGGTACATATTCAACAAAATGATCGATTTTATCATACCTTATGTCCAGAGAAACTCTACTTTCTTGTGAATATGTTGATGGCCGACCAGCTGATTTTGGCAAGGTTTGATACTTTTTCAAATAGGTTTGTGCTATTTCTCTTCTGAAATCTAGCTGCGATGTATCGGGGTTCTGATGTTTGTATAAAATCCAAGCATTCTGTATGGATGTATCAATGATCCATGTGAAAATTCGCCACCACCACTTTTTTCCTCTTATACTTATGCGGTAAACGTTTACATTGGAGTCCATCTGATCTGTACCGCCCATGAAATGATTATATTTAGCTATACAATTTGGTCTTGGTATGCCAATTCTCTTCTTTTCTGCCGCAGAATATCTGTTTGCGGTTGATATAGGGAAAACTCCATGTACTGTAGAAGCAACTGTAACTACAGAATTGTCCATCCAGCGTGCGACAACGACAGTTTTGTCATCTGTCACAGCATAGTCATAAGTTCCACGATTAGTCTTTTTCATTTCATTCACTGCGCGTACGGGGCAGGTCTTTGGCAAGCGATTTTGTCTAACAGTTCCTGTTGCATTATATCCTTCATTCTTCAAAAACTTCAGAATATTCATGCAAGTGAATAAATTATCAAAATAAAATCTAAAGGGCAAGGATCTTACTTCGTTGGACATATCGTGATAGAGTTTACTTAGTGGTGCAGTGGCTTTTCCAAATTCTTTTTGATGTGCTGCGTTTGAATTTGGTATGGAGCCCTGATAAACTTCAAAATTTATAAAGTATCCACTTTTAGAATTTAGACACCATACCTTGTACCCAAATCGAATTGGTTTGCCACGGATATATTGTTTGCATCCGTGACGGCCATAATACTCAATCATGCTCTGATCATATGCAATTTCCTGCTCGGGTATGTAATATATCAAAAAGTTCTCCTTAATTTTTTTTATCAGAGGTCTCAATTTCGTCATCTTGTCTAACGGATCAAGCTGTGTGTTATCCGCGCAGTGAAGAAATCTCATAATCTGAATGAATCGATCCCGTCGCATGGAATTGTATACCGCAGTATTTCTCATATCCTCCCCCGAGTCCCAGTAGCTTTTCTTTGATGGCTTTTTGTCATAACCAGAGACAATTAGGAGAGCTAAGAAGCACTTCATTTCTTCGGGCGATATTTTCGGATCAGGACAATTTATGAACAAAGCATATCTACTGCTTTCTACAACTAACAGGTGTATAACTTCTTCGTTGACAAATAACTCAAATAGTTGTAATGGCGACATATTTCTGTACCTTGTGTAATTATTTTCAGGGAATATTCTGTTGTTTTCAATTGGCAAATCCTGATTTTTGAGCCATTTATATGACCTTGGTTTTTTATTTAAGAAGTGGCTGAGGGGTATATCATCCTCGTCATCGTCGCTACACCCAATCCGTTCACCACTAACCATAACAATTTCTGCAGGAGCCTGTAGTTGCCTTCCTGTTAAGTTATTTAAAAGCCCACCGGATTCATCAGCTGAATCTTCGTCCGACTCATTTCTGTTTTCAGGAGGTTCAATATACACAGATTGTACAGTGTCATTTTCAAAATCTTCCCAAAATTCTTCAGACTCCAATAAATCAGCAATTTCTTGGACAGTTAATCTAAAAATAACCAACAACTATATTCTATCACAAATTTATAATGCAAGTAATATAAGAGACTAGAGTGCCATATATGGAACGTCAACAAAAACACCTTATTTATATAAAAACTAATTTCTAATATCAATAAATTAGTATGTAGGAACAATCTATTACTTATAGTCTATTAAAAATCACTTGTAATAATATTTATTTTTAAACGCAATTGTAAATAAATTCACTTACCCTTTAGAAGAACTCATCTGGCGTATATTCACATAACCTAACAAATTTAGATGTGGCATACAGTATTACAAACGTCAACGTGAAACTCCCTGCTGATAATTACTAGTATACAACATACTATCCCACTTAAACACATCGGTAAACAGTCACAGATTTGTTTATAACTATTAAAATTAGCGGTTCTAAAATTATAAATTTTACGTGCCATATATGGCACGTTAGTACATATTGGGTTGGTTAATACAAGAATGTGAAGACAGAGATTGGATAGTTTTACATATATAGGTAAAAGAGGAGAAAAGACAGTAATTGACTATGTAATTGTAAATCAGGAAAGTTGGGGGAAGATAAAGAATATGAAAATCTTAAATGCTGTCGAATCCGATCACTAGCTTATAAATGTAGAACTTAAAAATCACATAGCAAAAGAAAAAACAATAGTAATAAGAAAGGCAATGTGGGGACAAGACGACGTGGAATATTACAGAAGTAAAACGAAACACTTAATTAAGTAAAGTAAATGGGCTACAAACAAGAGACAAATATTAGTAAAAACTGGAATGCCAGTTCGTAATAACTGGTGGAATAAAAACTGTTTGGAAAAGAAATGGCAAATGAGAAAGAAACGGTGGCTGTATAAAGATGACAGAATTCCAGCAGAAGAGTACAAATAAGAACTAAAAGAATATAAAGAGGTATGTGAAAAACAGAAAGAACATTAGAAAAGAGAGTTAGAAGAAGATTTGAAAGCTATAAGAACAGAAAGAGATGCATGGAAGTTTATAAGTAAAGAAAGAAAGACAGAAGAGATATATCCAAACTAATACCACAAGAAGAATGGAAAAAACACTTTTGTTAACTGCTAAACGGAAATGAGAGAAAAATAACAAAAACAGAAGAATATAAAATTCAAGCAGACACAGTTAAAAATGAAATAATCGTAAACGACGTAAAAATAGAAATTAATAAACTAAAATAACAAAAAGCGGCAGGGGAAGATGAAGTTACAAATGAGGTATAGATAAATGCAGACGAAAAGGTAATCACGACGATAACATATGTTATAAATAAGATTTGGTGCACGGCCAAAAGACCCAGAAGATAGAGAAAAGGAATAATACAACCAATCCACAAAAAGGGAGATTCCGATAAAGTACAAAATTACAGGGGAATAACGTTGTTGAATACAGCCTTCAAAATATACGCAATGATTTTGCATGATAAACTAGAGGAAGAGATAATGGCAAAAAACTTGATCTCAGAAAATCAGGTAAGATTTAGAACAGGAAGAAGAACAACAGACAATATCTACATACTAAATCAAATGATAAAGAATGTATTATTATTATGCAAAGAAAAAGGAAAATTATACGCATCCTTTGTAGACTTGAAATCAGCATTTGATAATTTTGACAGGTTTTCTTTTCAGAACTCTTGAAAAAATGAATATAGACAAACATTTACTGGCAGCTTTAATAAACATGTACAGAGAGACAAGTTCAGTAATAAGAATAGATAACAAATACACAGAAGAATTTTGGACAGAGAAAGGATTAAGACAAGGATGCCCGTTAAGCCCAACTTTATTTTCGCTATACATAGCAGACTTGGAAGAATTTCTTAGTAAAGAACAAACGGGCGGCGTTGTCATTGGAAGGAAGAAAATATGGTCATTAGCTTCTGCAGACGACATAGTAATAGTTACAAAAAATCCAACTAATATGAAAACTGTGATGAAAAGGTTTAAGCATTACTTAAGTAAGAAATAATTATCATTAAACGTTCAAAAATAAAAAAATAGTGAAATTTAAAAAGGGAGAGGGAGAGAAACAAAAGTAGTGTGGAAGTGGAATGATGAAGATATTGAGGAAATGAAAGAATTCAGATATTTAGGATATACATTTCAGAGAAACAATTAACATACAAAGCACTTAGAATATCAAAAAAATAAAGCAATCGCCGCTATGAAACAAATATGGCGATTAGGGGAAAGAAGATTTCAAAGAAAACTCAGAATAAGATGGATGATGTTTGAAGCTACAGTCAAAAGTATATTACTCTACGGGGCGGAAATATATGGATGGAGAGAATATAAACAAATAGAGGACATACAAGTACGGTACATACAATGGATTTCGGGGCTGGATAGAAGCACACCAGAATATGTAGTAATGGAAGAGATAAAAGAATTAAAAATTAGAGTAGAAACAGGAAAGAGAGTAGTAAAATATGAGGAAAGAGTAAGAAGCAATCAAAACTCAATTCTGCAAGAATACTGGCGGGTAATAAGACACGGAGAGGAAAACACCAAGCAAAATGGGGACAAGCAAGAAAAGCCTATTACGAAAGAAATGGATATTCCACAATACAAATAGAGAGGCTACGCATAAATGGAGAAATCACAGATTACGAACTACACCAGAGAGATTGGGACATACAGCGACAAGAACAACAAAGTAAAATAAACATCTCAAATTACAACAAGAGATATAAATTAATACAAACAACGTCAATACCAAGGTATTTATTGGATGAAAAGAAAAATATCAAGATGATTGCCAGGTTCAGATGTGGTAACGAAGAGAGGAACAATAAATACTGGTTATCAAGTGATGAGAGGAGTTGCAGGCTATGCGGGAGAGAAGAGGAAACTATCAGGTATTTAAGGATTTCGAGCTCTGAAGTTACGAGAGAAAGAAGAAAAAAACGGTTCTGTTAGACGATATAGGTAAAGAAAAAAACCCCTTCACCTTAACACCAAAAAATAAATAACTATATACGTATTTCGAGAACTATGTTCTTATCATCAGTAGAAACTACAAAGTAAAAACAGAGAAGTTAAGATTACTCAGCATGTAAACCATGACAGAGGTCAAAATAGCTTCAGAGCTTAAGGGGTTTTTTTCTTTTGTTATAACTTTACCTTAAGACTCCATTTTAGTTTTATAATAGACGATATAGGGTCGGGGCAAGATTGGATGAAGGAAGTCATCGAGAAACGGGGGGTTAATTTATGATGTAGTACCACAATTTATTGTAAAATATATATAATATGTAGATTGCCCGTTAGGCAAGAATAAATATAATAATGATAATGATAATATATTTATATTTCATTGTATGAGGAAGTTTCTAAATGTCATAGATTCTTACAATTCATTAACCAGATTGGCGGCATTTCTGATAGATATACCTATGCATTTTACCTATAATTTTAAATATTTAATTAATAAAACAATAAGAAAGATTAAATGTACTCCCCCGAAAAAGCTATCAGAATGTCACTAAAACTTTTGATTTTTGACACTGGCATCTGTCATATACAAATTATGTTATAATCATTTGAATTTGTCAACTGGTTTCCTTAGTGTGGTTTCGCCTGCTCGACTTATTATATCCCGATATTCTATATATTATAGCGTCTTTATCTCTAAATTTACAGAAAATATAATAAAAAATTTACACACACACAAATGAATTATTTAATATATAGTGCGATCAAGCGATATGTGCCCCTGGTCTCGACTTGGGAGGCGTGGTCTATCACTACGAGTACATTCTGAGACAGAAGTTTTCTATACAGGGTGTCTCAGGACGAGCTTACGCTATCTATATTTTAAATACTATTTAATATAATTTAACGAAATTTGGTATCTAGGAGTTATCCAACATGCCCGTTTTAACTAAAAAATTTTCAAAGCAATATCACTTCCGGTTTGACCGGAAATTGACCTCAACTTTCTTATTTTAAATGGAATACGCTATATTTTATTTTACCATTGATTGCAGCGGAAAATTTTACATATGAAGCAATAAAAACATTTTACTCATGATCAACTACTTCCGGCGTTATTCAACTTTTTTTGATTTTTTGTCTGAAATCCGGCACATTTTCAAAACTCTGTATATCGGGAACGAGATCGAATTTTTATAATCTGAAAAAAGACTTTTATAAAGGAGACTTTAAGCTACATTATCCATAGAAGAATCCTCGATTATTTATAAAAATGTGACGGGTACGTTACATCAAAATTACAGTTGACAAACTTCAAAAAAGGCAATTTTTTAAATGGAACCCCCCGTTTTTTATTACATAAATGTATTCTACGGCAAAAAATAAGGGTACTGTATGTAAAATGTCCTATGTTGAAAGTTGATAGAATTTCAGTAAATTAGAAAAACATGTAATCTGTGTATAATTATTTTATTAATACGGATAAGTAAGCCATGGAAAAACAATGTTTGTTTTTACAAACTCATCTACTTGATTTCTTAGATAATTTACCGTTGGATCAAAGGAATTTAATATGGTACCAGCATGATGGTGCTCCACCCCGCCATAGAATAAATACTTTTTTGGAAACAATTTTTGAAGATAGGTGGCTGGCAAATAATGGACCACATAGGTGGCCTCCTCGTTTGCCAACATAGCCAACAGCATTTAACAACATGTCTCCTCGGATGATAAAAAATGCTACACAAGAAGAAGTATAGAATAGAGTAACAATGTGCTTACATATGAATGGAGGACAGTTTGAATATGTATTAAATTAATCATAGTTTTGTATTTAGAATTTATTTGTTTTTTCCATGGCTTACTTATCCGTATTAATAAAATAATTATAGACAGATTACATGTTTTTCTAATTTACTGAATTTCTATCAACTTTCAACATAGGACATGTTACATAAAGTACCCTTATTTTTTGCCGTAGAATACATTTATGTAATAAAAAACGGGGGGTTCCATTTAAAAAATTGCCTTTTTTGAAGTTTGTCAACTGTAATTTTGATGTAACGTACCCGTCACATTTTTATAAATAATCGAGGATTCTTCTATGGATAATGTAACCTAACCTAACCTTCCCATTAAAATAATTTTCTAAAATTGTCATACAGATATCTGGGATTCATAATACGTAATATTCAAGCCTTTTGTAAACGTCACACTCTTAAAATTCTCTACTGTATATGTCAGAAGTAAGCTTGTGTATTGGTCTCATATTTGGAACCCTTTATATAACAAACATATAAATGCTATTGAAAATATTCAGATAAAGTTCATACGATATTGCAACTATAAATTTTGTTCATATTCATCAAATTATTTTAATTTCTCTAACTGCCTAATAGAATTTTGTGTTGTTACCTTGGATGCTCGTAGGAAAATCCAATCCTGTTTATTTTAATTTATTTTAAACAACGCTAATTTTTTACGTGAATCGTACTATAAAATTGAACGGAGCGAAAAAATGAACGGGGTAATGTAAAAATATGACTACATATATCAAAAGTAAAAGTTATTTCTTTTTCTGTACTGGTCAAGGATTTCATTGTGACTAATGAATAGATAGAATATATTTCATTCTTCAAACCATGTGTATTTTCTTATGAGAGTTGAATAAAAAATATAGATAGGGGCGAAATTTGAACGTTTCCATGCGCACCAACTTCATGGGCAAGAGTTCAACATTACGAAAAAGAACAAAGCGACCAAAGAAAAGTATCATTTTATCCAATACTGTTAAATTTTTATGCATTATTAGAAAAAAAAAATACTAATAATAATATGGGAAAGTACCTCATTAAACTTATCAACATAGTCTTGAATTGAGTGACAGTAGTGAGATACGAATTATTATACAAATAAATAAATTTTTTGTAGGTAATATTGAAAATATTAATTCGTATAACAGTAGAGGCTCTTGAAATAAACATTCGTTTTATAAACGTATAATTTAAAATTCCCGCCACTGTTCCTAGGAAATGCATTCTTAAAGTTGTGTAAAAAATTATAGATACATAAGTAAGGAATCTTTCAGAACTCATATTAAATAAATACATATTTAAAAATACAAACTTTTATGATAGTACACAGAATGAAAGTTCTGATTTATTATCTTTTGGTTTAATTTTATTAAGATTTTGATTTTGGGGCACCCTCAAATTAAATTCTTTTTATCTTCTGTACGGGCGAAGCATTGTTTAAAATAATAATAGAAAGCACTCCCTGAGCACTTTTAGTTTTAACAATAAAATCATTAAAATTCAATGGTGGGGGTGTTATCGTTAAGATTCTTTTTAACTTTTGTACTGGCGAAGCATTTTTTAAACTAATAATAGAAACAGAAAGCACTTCCTGAGCACTTTTAGTTCAAACAATAAAATCATTAATATTCAATGATGGGGGTACCATCTTTAAGATGGCACCTGCATATAATTTACTTTATCATGTTTACACCGTTAAAGAACTTCTTACAATAATCACAGCAATCACGAGCATTTTGTAAACACTTTCAATGAAAATATTAAAAGTATTAAAATTCCATAATGGGAGTGCACTAGTTAAGTAGGCACCCCCAAATTTTATTTTATATAATTTTCAAGTCGATAGAGCACTTTTCAAAACAATAACAGCATTCTGCTTCACATTCCTAGCATTTTCCATAAATATATAAGAAAAGTCGGTTTTTTTATAGTGGGGGTGCCACCTTAATGCACCACATTAGAATTTAGGTGTTTGACATTTGGAAAGACTGCTAGATTAAATTTATTTTAAAAAAATTCACGATGCAGTCACTCAGGTTTTATTTTGTTCTGTCTGAACCGTAACATATCACAAATTAAACAGAGATAAAAGTTTACTATTGAATGTATATTTCTGAAAAATATATATATATATATATATATATATATATATATATATATATGTTACCGGCGCGGCCATTAAAAAGTTACGGTTTAATCAATGTTGGGATACCTAAGTTTCATACACTAGTGGTTCACTAATAATAACAAGTATTACCTTAAAAGATGACTTATAATCATATAAACTGTCATACCAAATTTCATCCAAAACGTATAAAGCGTTCTGTTATTACAAGCAAATTTTTTTTTAAGAACTTTGAAGCAGAATTTCGGCTAAATGGCACACTTTCCGGTAGAAGCAAGTTTAGTTAAATCGTCATGTTTTAGCCTCAGGAATCTGTGGTTAAGCCATGTCCCCCTATTTAAGAGACACCCTGTATATATATTTTACAATAGATTGTGGTACTACATCATAAATTAACCCCCCGTTTCTCGATGACTTCCTTCATCCAATCTTGTCCCGACCCTATATCGTCTAACCGGACCGTTTCTTTTCTTCCTTCTCACGTAACTTCCCTGCACGAATTCCTTAAATGCCTGATAGATTCCTCTTCTCTCCCGCATAGCCTACAACTCCTCTCACCACTTGGTAGGCAACATTTATTGTTTTTCTCTTCATTACCAATCATCTTCATGTTTTTCATTTCATCAAATAAATATCTTTGACGTCGTTTGTATTAGTTTATATCCTTGTTGTAATTTGAGATATTTATCTTACTTTGTTGTTCTTGCCGTTGTATGCCCCATTCTCTGTGGTGTAGTTCGTAATGTATGATTTCTCCATTTATGCATAGCCTCTCTATTAGTAAAGTGGAATATCTATTTCTTTCGTAATAGGCTTTTCTTGCTTGTCCCCATTTTGTTAGCTTGTTGTTTTCCTCTCCTTGTCTTTTTACCCGCCATCATTCTTGTAGAATTGACTTTTGATTGTTTCTTATTCTTTCCTCATATTTTACTTCTCTCTTTCCTGTTTCTGCTCTAATTTTTAATGCTTTCATCTCTTCCATTGCTATAGATTCTGCCCCGAAGAGTAATATACTATGGCTTTAAACATCATCCATCTTATTCTGAGATTTCTTTGAAATATTCTTTCCCCTAAACTCCATATTTGTTTCATTGCGGCATTTGCTTTTTTTGATATTCTATGTGCTTTGTATGTTGATATTTTCTCTGAAATGTATATCCTAAATATCTGAATTCTTTCACTTCTACAATATCCTCATCAGCCCACTTCCACACTTTTTTTGTTTCTCTCCCTCCCCTTTTTTAAATGTCATTATTTTTGAGTTTTGAACGTTTAATGATAATTCTTTCTTACTTAAGTATTGCTTAAATCTTTTCATCATTGTTTTCATATTAGTTGGAATTTTTGTGACTATTACTATGACGTCTGTATAAGCTAACGATCATATTTTTTCCTTCCAATGACATCGCCGCCCGTTTGTTTTTCACTAAGAAAATCTTCAAAATCTGGTATGTATAGCGAAAATAAAAATGGGCTTAAAGAGCATCATTGTCTTAATCCTTTCTCTGTCCAGAATTCTTCTGCGTATTTGTTATCTATTCTTATTACTGAACTTACCTTTCTGTAAATGATCTCTAAAGCTATCAGTAAATGTTTATCTATATTAATTTTTTCAAGAGTTCTGAAAAGAATATATCTGTTACCATTATCAAATTCTGATTTCAGGTCTACAAAGGATGCGTATAATTTTCCTTTTTCTTTGCATAATACATTCTTTATCATTTGATTTAGTATGTAGATATTGTCTGTTGTTCTTCTTCCTTTTCTGAATCCTGCCTGATTTTCTGAGATCAAGTTTTTTGCCATTATCTTTTCCTCTAGTGTTTCATGTAAAATCATTACGTATATTTTGAAGACTGTATTCAACATCGTTACTCCTCTGTAATTATGTACTTTATCGGTATATCACTTTTTGTGGATTGGTTGTATTATTCCTTTTCTCTATATTTTGGGTCTTTTGGCCGTGTACCAAATCTTATTTATAACATATGTTATCGTCGTGATTACCTTTTCGTCTGCATTTATCCTTGCCTCATTTGTAACTTCATCTTCCCCTGTCGCTTTTTGTTATTTTAGTTTATTAATTTGTATTTTTACGTCGTTTGCGATTATATCATTTTTAACTGTGTCTGCTTGAATTTTATATTCTTCTATTTTTTTTATTTTTCTCTCATTTCCGTTTAGCAGTTTACAAAAGTGTTTTTTTCCATTCTTCTTGTGGTATTAGTTTGGATATATCTCTTCTGTCTTTTCTTTCTTTACTTATAAACTTCCATGCATTTCTTTCTGTTCTTATAGCTATCAAATCTTCTTCTAATTCTCTTTTCTTATGTTCTTTCTGTTTTTCACATACCTCTTTATATTCTTTTAATTCTTGTTTGTACTCTTCTGCTGGAATTCTGCCATCTTTCCACAGTCGCCGTTTCTTTTCCAAATAGTTTTTATTCAACCAGTTATTACGAACTGGCATCCCAGTTTCTACTAATATTTGTTTCTTGTTTGTGGCCTCATTTACTTTTCCTACGAGTTCGTCTAGTGCCTCGTCTATGTTCCCATTTGTAAAAATTAAGTTTTTCGTTTTATTTTTGTAATCTTCCACGTCGTCTTTTCCCGACATTGCCTTTCTTATTACTATTGGTTCTTCTTTTTCTTTTTCTATGTGATTTTTAAGTTCTACATTTAGAAGCTAGTGATCGGATTCGACAGCATTTAAAATTTTCATATTTCATATGTACATGTTTTTCTAATTTACTGAAATTCTATCAACTTTCAACATAGGACATGTTACATAAAGTACCCTTATTTTTTGTTGTACAACACATTTATGTAATAAAAGGGAAGGGGGGGTTCCATTTAAAAAAAAATGTCTTTTTTGAAGTTTGTCAACTGTAATTTTGGTGTAACGTACCCGTCACATGTTTATAAATAATCGAGGATTCTTCCATGATAATGTAGCTTAAAGTCTTCTTTATAAAAGTTTTTTTTTCAGATTATAAAAATTCGATCTCGTTCCCGAGATACAGGGTTTTGAAAATGTACCTGATATCAGACAAAAAAAATCAAAAAAAGTTGAATAACGCCGGAAGTAGTTGATCATGAGTAAAATGTTTAAATGAAGCATATGTAAAATTTTCCGCTACATTCAATGGTAAAATAAAAAATAGCGTATTCCATTTAAAATAAGAAATTTGAGGTCAATTTACGGTCAAACCGGAAGTGCTACTGCTTTGAAAATATTTTAGTTGAAACGGGCATGTTTGATAACCTCTAGATACAAATTTCGGTAAATTATGTTAAATAGTTTGACACACCTGTATATATATATATATATTATAGGAAAAGAAAAAAAGAACATTATATTATGGAAAAATTCAAGTAATTGTGGGGCCACGGGATCCTTCGTTTGTGTGTCATATTATTGTCAAAGGGTTTAATGATTAACAAATGGATATAGAAACACCATTTTCAATGGTAGTTACTTCAGATATATATATATATATATATATAAAACAGGTTAGAGTTTATGAAGGCGTTACAGACAGAGTTTGTAAACTGAGAGAAAGCCCTCGCGTATGAAAGGATTATCTTCATGACCTTTTGAGAAAATTAGGCTTTGAAAGAAGTAAATACGATTTGAAGAAATGAAGATAATAAGGTTTATTATTTGTGGATAATTTATTGATTTGTTGTAGAAATAAGAGAGAGACGGAAGGCTTCATAGATGTACAATGAGTAATAACAGTAGTAGCGATAGTAAGCAAAGTGTAAGAGATTTTTATTGCTTAGCACGGGGTGTCGCTGTGAGCAATGTGTTCGCAATCAATTTACTTTTGTGATAAACGAAAAGTAGTTAGTTGCTCGTTGAAGTAGTCCCTGAGTTACAGTTTCCTGTATAAACATGATGCGGTGTGCAAGGATATAAAAGAGCTGAGTTACATACATATGTTGTAAATTTCAGTGTTGCGGTATGAGCCAAATGCGGGCCATACACACACGCCTTGAGATAATCTCATTTCTTTGCAATCTTGGATGCCAGTGACGACACTGCATAATGTAAGATGGCCGAATGTTACGCAAGCATTACAGTAGTTAATTAATTTGGATGTATATACGTAATACATTTTTTTATATAGGTTGGAAATAATAATTTAGGAGTTAGTTTGTATTTGATATGTGACAAGAGGAAGATTATTCAGATTTAGAGGGATGTTTAGTTTCATACTTTGTTTTTCTTATTTGCCTAGTAGTACTAATAATATATTTTATATTTCTATGTATTACACTTGTTGTACCATTAAATGAATTATAAAACAAAATAAAATTCAAACAAATTGAATTATGGATTTCCGTGTAATACCATCTTCAGGGAATAAAATGAAAAATTATAAATATATATCCCAAATAGTGGAGTTTGTTGTGTTTTGGGATTGTAATATCCATAAAGGAAAAGTTGACACTCTCCGCATAGGTTCTGCGAAATACGCACGAGGGATAAAGCGTAAAAGTCTATTAATAGTATATACTAATGTTTTCTAACCTAGGCCATATATATACTTACTCACTATATGGGGCATGATTTACTTAAAAAGTCAAATTCTGAACTATAATCTAGCAAAATACAAATACTATAATACAATACAAACATATTAAATATTAAATAATTTCAAAGCAGAAGTAAAAATTAAAAGAAAAATAGACAAACCACCATAAAAAGCCAAAAAAATGCAGCAAAACAAAAAACACAACAAAACTTCAAGCGAATAGGCAGAATGATCACTAAAATTGAAATAGCTGCCATCGCAAATTGACAGTCTCATCCCAAACATGAGATTGACTTCAGAACAAGGATAACGTATAAGCCCGCGATGGATACAGATGCCCAGAATAACGTGTCCAATATTTATTATGCGAATATTTTTACAAAAGTGATCCCTGTGGTGCACTCTCCACGTCAACATTGAGTGCCCGCGAGGTGACGCCTGGTAAACGCCCACACGGTACAAATATTTCATCATCATTACCCATATCTGTGACACAGCAGATTAGCACCACCCAGAAATGGATATTTTAAATAAAATTGAAACCTGAAGGCCTCATAATTATTATTGAAATATCCAAAATGGTTCTCCCACGTTACAGTTAAATACGTATTTCGAGAATTAAGTTCTTATCATCAGTAGTACAACAAGGAAATTCAACAGAATAGCCAAGATTACTGAACATGTCAACCATGCCAGAAGGCAAGACAATTTTGAAAAAACAAAGTGAACTGGGATTATATAGGGATGGGAGTCATGGACGAATGATTAAAAACTAAGATAATTTCATTAACTAATTATCAGCACTAATTAATTTCATGTTAGTTTTTAGTTTAAAATAGGTTTTAACTCTGTTGACCGAGAAGTCATATTAATGATAATAATAATAATAATAATAATAATAATAATAATAATAATAATAATAATAATAAAAATATCATTGTTAAATTTTGAGTTATGGTTTCAGAGTTTTAATATTTATATGTACGCCATATTATAAAGTTACACCATTGTACAAGAAATAGCCCAGCCCACAGCAACGTATGTAAACATTATTGCATAACAAATCATGACATCAATTTTGACAATGTTAAAATCATAGAAAAAATTAGCAATATAAGCACTAGATTACTTTACAAGATATACCAAACAAATTTTAACAAGAAAAGCACTATTAACCATCAAACATACTAGAACAATAATGTGCAACACATTAAAGAAATTATTGAACATTTCTAAAAAAAAAAAAAAATCATATAATTTTTGTTTTATGTTTTATTTTTCCTATTTGGCTTCATTTATATCAAATTGTCTCGTAAAAGTTGTTAATTCATAACTTCGCTAGATGTCTAGCAACAGCAGCAGCACCAGCAAACATTGAGACGATACCCAATAAATGTTGGATTCAGTGTTTCGTTATTATATTTCTATTGTGACTTGTGACTTACCTTATATTACTATGTAATCTTCTGGGCTAAATAAAGTATTATTATTACTATTATTATTATTATTATTATTATTATTATTATTATTATTATTATTATTATTATTATTATTATAATAATAATATTTCAAAACTGTATATTTATTCGATGTTATTGTAACTTTATTTAAACTTTGTGGTGAGTCATAAGAAAATTTATAGTATGACATTGTAATAATTATTTATTATGCCTATACAGCTGATGAGGTGCAAAATTGAAATCAATAAATTTATATGCAACATTCGTTGCAATAAAAAGCAAAGGAACTAGAAGGCCTTAAATTTTTTCTTAAAAATACAACTAGAATTTCCCACATAATTTCAGTTTTAACCTTTAAAGGAGTATATTTTAACTGGCCAACGATGTATAACTTGCCAATGTTCATTTGTTTGAAAAAACAAAAATGTAACAATTATTAAAAATATAAAAATTTAAAAAAATTGATTGTTGTTGCAATTCTAGTGTGGCATGAAACAAAAGAAAAAGTGTAGCCACGATGCCCTCAGGGCGAGTAGCTAGTTTTCTTTAGTGACTAATATGCGTTCCAAACGAGTGTAATACATGTTATCCAATATTGTTTAAAAACTTCTTAAATAATTTTTATGTATTCGTTCATTGTTTGACACTGACAAGACGTCATTTTATATACTATTTTGAATTACGAGTACACAATTATTATTTTTATGGTAAATTCTGATGTATTGGGTTTATTATATTATTATTGAGAAAAAGATCTGTAATAATTATTGTCTTTTATTAGGATTTGTTTAAAATAAAAATATTTGAAAATGGGAGAAAATGTGAACCGGCATTTAAAACATATTCAGATAGAAGTATAAGCAGCATCAATTTAATTCTGAAGCTAAGAACCAATAGCTTGTTTTTGTTTCATCAGCCTTAGTTAACAGCTGTCATTCTGTAAAGATAAGTAACCTAAGCATCTTTTAATATAAATTCTAATATTAATTTAAATAAATAAATTTCACAAAGTTAAATTATTTCAATAATAAAATAATTTTATTGATTTTGATTCAGGACAAGTAATATTCACAAAAAAAAAAATAGATATGTAAGTTACACAACAAAAATAAGAAATATCCAAATTAATAATAATTTACAAAAATATATCATCTTACATTCTCTCTGCTTTATTACACAATATATTAATAGGTGAGCGATGCATAATATTCGTGTGGGAGATTAGTAGGTGGAATGTTCTGTGATGTGTGGACCCCGGGCGCGAAACATAAAGTGGTATACGGGGTTGTAGTTGCGGCGCATCAATTCTTTTGTGGAGCAGCATCCATGCAAACCTGGCGGCAAATGCTTCTTTTCTGGCTGTTAAAGGAGCTAAAGAATGGCGTGCAGATAAAGAATGTTGAGCAATACCCCTATGAGGAAAAGCTTTGTCTTCTTTAAAAGATAAAAATTTTAAAAATTTACGCTGTATTCGCTCCAAAGCTAAAGATTGATAGTCATAGTAGGGGTACCATACTAAACTAACTTACTCCAATTTACTGACAACATATGCAAAATATAGTGCTTTTAGAAGAGTTATATCATTAAACATTCTAGATGTTCTCATAAGAAAGCCTAGTGTTTTATTTGCAGACGTGCAGACATTATTGATATGTTCTGAATGATTAAAGTTAAAGCAGAATGTGACTCCTAAATCCTTAACTGATTTATTTCGCACAACTGAAATATTATTCATATTGTAAGGATATGTTAATGAAACATTACGGCGAGTATATGATACAACAGAACATTAATCAATATTAACAATTAATTTATTTGTATTACACCAGCGTAACGTGTCATTAATATTTTTCTGCAGTAACTGAGAATCATTAACAGATTTAATGTTGGAAAAAAAATTAATGTCATCAGCATAAGCCAATACAGGGCAGGTGAAAATATCTAACAATTCATTAATAAATAAAATTAATAATAAAGGTCCTAGATTCTAACCCTATGGAACTCTTGATGACGCAATGAATTCATTTCAATATTTAAAGATGCATTTAAATTAGATAAAACTAAGTGTAATTTGTTTTGATTAATATTATTAACAGTGTTGTATTGTGTTAAATCTAGTGCATTGCAAAAATTAAGAAAATAAGTACATTTTGAACAGTTTATTGTTGAATTTACAAAATTTGGTATATTAAAATCACCTACGAGATAAACTGATTCATTGATGAGAAACATCTGCAATGCGTCTATATAAATGTTCAAATCATTAGCACTAATATCAGGTGGAATGTAGATTACACATAGAATAAATGATCGATTACTGAAATAGCATTTACAAGCCACAATGTCTATTAGTGGATTAATATTTTTGAGGATAGCAGTATCTAAAATTATAAACTTTATATGGATTGCAGGAGCTAGTAATACACCACCACCAATAGTTCGACCAACTAGTACAAAATTTCTGTCGCAGCGTATTACATTATAATTCAAAAGAAATAATTCCACATTATTACAAGAACTAGCAAGCCAAGTTTCAGTGATCATGATAATGTCAAATGATTCAGCACAACAATTAACATAAAATGAATGTGTCTTAGAATTAAGTCCCCTAGCATTTTGATAAAAACAATTTAGCGTAACTGGACAAATATTGGACAAATTTAGTTTCCCATTTTAATTATTTTTGGAATGCAATTATAATATTTTATTTTAATATCAGTTTCACCTTGGGCTATGCGATTATTCAACTCATTTTGCACAGATTTATAGAATTCAATCTGCATATGTGTTTTGTCCCTCGAAATTAATAAATTTGACCCAGAACTATTTGCTTTTATTTTATTTATATTTCTACAACGGACTGTTAACACTCATTACTGTTAAAAGATTATTAGCAAGCTTATTATCACTTTCTACTTGTTTATCTTTAGGTAGTGTGTGTATTTCAGCTGAACCAAAAATCATGATATTGCGAAAACGTTTCTCTCGTTCAGAAATTTCATTTATAATAGATTCAGTGACTACAGGACATAGACTATTGACGGATGAATTGGTTATACTTACATTTTTCAGTTCTTGAATATCCTTTTGCAACTGAAGAATTACAGCTTTTAAACTGTCTAAATCATTTTCTATCTTTGTTCTGCAACTAACACAATCCCATTTAATCCCAGTTTTGGAATTCTGAATTCCCCGTGCCGAAGAAGCAGATTTATCAGCACAGTCTATGTCAAAACCTAATTTGCAAATTGAACAAGAAACAAATCTATGATTTTCGGCTCCCTTTTTTACAGGAACTACAGGTATTCATTATAAACAATTATTTTGCAAATGAGAAGAAGAAAAATATTAATTGAACAATGAAAGAGACGAAAAAGGTATGTAATAAAGACATACACTCCGTATAAGTAAATTCAAACACCCAGTGTATATAACTCGTCAGCTGACAATAAAGAGTGAATGAACTCTCACTAATATGAACAGGCATAAACAAAAAGAACAACAATCACGTTTTTATAAATCTAAAATGTATTACGAATTGAAAAAAAAACTTACCCCACAAATTATAATTCATAACAACAAAGACACATATAAATAGTTCAAAAAAAGATCAACAGGCTTATATAAAATATAAACACAAAAAGAACCACCAAAATTCAAAAAAATCGCAGAGCGAAGAACCCCTTTGCACTTATCTCTCTGTATATTTATTATTTAGTCGGTTGGTGAAATATGACATATCGTATTAGTTTCCATGACGCTAACTAGTATGATCTTAATTATAAGTCGATGATGTTGGCTTCCGGCAGTCTCCATTTTATCAAAAATAAATAGCGCTCATGCATACAATGCAAAGAGGAGCTGTAATTCTAAATAAGTGACGTAAACACTTATAAAAATTACTTTTACTGCTGCCGACAGATAATAGTTATTTATACAACAAGAATGTAAAGCTTGTTTAAACTTAAATTGCAAAACAAGGTTTTTAATACGACTTTAGTTACCATTCGTGTTTCAGGAATCCTGAAATAAATTATAAAATGTGACAGACGATAATTTGAACACACCAAGTACAGTCTTCACATTTAACAGACAGCAGAATTTGAAGTTGAATAGTAATCGATCAGTATTATCAACATGATTATATAGAGAGAAAAAAAAAAAAAAAAAAAACTGACCTCAAGTAAGACAAGCTAAATGACATCAATCTATTGAAGGTGGTAGGTCTCTAATGTGTAAAGTATATACAATGCATAAATAATAAATACATATTAAAATAAAAAGGAACTTCAGTCATATAATAGAAATGTTTTATTTTCTTTGTCTACAAAAAAAAAAAAAATTACATTATATGACTGAAGTTCCTTTTTATTTTAATATATATATATATATATTTATAAAGTATATAAAGTAGTTTAAAAAATCATATGCATAAATAATTATTTATAAATAAATAATTATTAATTGTGTAACAATCGATAAATGCATTCAAATTTATTTCCATATCCTGCTACCGAAATCATTCACATTTCACATTGCTCTTTATTATTAGGTAGACTTTTCAACATTACAAAATATGACACAGCAATAATTTCCATTCAACACACTCTACTGTATGAAAAATATTGTTAATTGGAATAATACTACCTTTTTAGTTTCAGTTCTGTATTTTTTATTATTACATTTTTATGTCAATTTCCCCTGAAGTAGGCACCAGTTTATGGTGCCGAAACGTTGGGTTTTAATAATAAAAAATACAGAACTTAAACTAAAAAGGTACTATTATTCCAATTATTAATATGAGATCTGAAAGATATTTAAATAATTTAAAAATGTTATTATATACAAATACTGAATGTTGGTATAATTAAATGGCCGAATACTAACAAGGTCCGGTTTACGCCCCCGCTGATTATATTAACGAACTCCGTGCTCACGAACTGGTCGTCGTTTGCATTTGCTTTAGCACTTTATATGTAAATGGCATTGAATAAGGACTGTCTCGCTCTGCTGCTCGTTTTAATTCGACAAATATTTTCACACTTAGCTTTATTGTTAACCGTGTAAGTTTTTAATAACTGGTATAATTTATTTTTTTTAATCAGTGAGAATAACGTTTTTATTTTAATTTTTGCGGATAGAAAAACTTCATGTTTAATTATGTTATGCATAATGTGACAGATATTAGATGTTTGAAATGATAAAAATACGTAATTTTCAATAAAGATGTTCAGGGCCATCGAGAGGCCGACGTGGATAATCAAGACTTACACGCACGCACGTACGTACATGCAAGGGGTCCATGATGTTAGCGACCACTTTTAAGCACAAACAATGGTACATATACCAGAGGTTTGTGATTAGTTTGCGCCTGTTTGTAATCTACAAACAAAACCAGCGAACCCAAAGATTAACAAGTAATAAACATTTTAAAAGTGGTCGCTGACTTCACGCCCAGTGACCACATATAAAGCACAAACGTCGTGTTATGTATCAAACGTTTGTGCTTTCAGAATATATGACTGAAAATTCAGCGACCCCAAATATACAAGAAATATGAACAATTTAAAAGTGGTCGCTGACTTCACGCTCAGCAACCACATTTGAAGCACAAACATCGAGTTATGTATCAAACGTTTGTGCTTCGTTTGTGCTTTCAGAATATATGACTGAAAATACAGCGACCCCAATTATACAAGAAATATGGACAATTTAAAAGTGGTCGCTGATTTCACGCCCAACGACCACATATAAAGCACAAACGTCGAGTTATGTATCAAACGTTTGTGCTTCGTTTGTGCTTTCAGAATATATGACTGAAAATACAGTGACTCCAATTATTGAAGAAATATGAACAATTGAAAAGTGGTCGCTGACTTCACGCCCAGCGACCACATATGAAGGACAACGAGTTATGTATCAAACGTTTGTGCTTCGTTTGTGCTTTCCGAATATATGACTGAAAATACAGCGAGCCCAATTATACAAGAAATATGGACAATTTAAATGTGGTCTCTAACTTCACGCCCAGCGACCACATATGAAGCAAAACGAGTTATGTATCAAACATTTGTGCTTCGTTTGTGCTTTCAGAATATATGACTGAAAATAAAGCGAACCCAGTTATACAAGAAATATGGTCAATTTAAAAGTGATCGCTGACTTCACGCTCAGCGACCACATATAAAGCACAAACGACGAGTTATGTCTCAAACGTTTGTGCTTTCAGAATGTATGACTGAAAAAACAGCGAGCCCAATTATACAAGAAATATGGACAATTTAAAAGTGGTCGCTAACTTCACGCCCAGCGACCACATGTGAAGCACAAAAGTTATATGTAAAACGTTTGTGCTTCTAGAATATATTATTAGCTTTCCCAATAAAACGTAAGGTAGATACAAAAACGATAATATGGTCGCCTATTTCTTGCTTAGAAAGAGATAAATATAAAGCACTAAACTTTATGGGATATAATTTGGAAAATTTAGGGCTGCACTTTTTTGTTCAAGGATGAGTTCCAGGTCAAATACCTGTAGGTATACCTCTCTCTCTCTCTCTCTCTCTCTCTCTCTCTCTCTCTCTCTCTCTCTGTGTGTGTGTGTGTGTGTGTGTGTATGTGTGTCTCTCTCTCTCTCTTTCTGTGTGTGTGTGTGTGTGTTTGTGTGTACGCGCACACGCGTGTATGTGGCCATCATTTCACTGCATTTTATCCTTCATTTTCAATGGATACAGAATTAAAAGAAAATATAAAGAAATTAAATTTCATAAGTCAGTCAGCTATGCTTTAACCTGAGAAACAGCTTTTATATTAAGATAATTAGTGGATAATTCTCACTGACATGTCAGTGTCAAGTGCAATTTACATAATTTTTTGTTTTTTATTTTTTATATTTTATGTAAAACAGTTTTACACACTAAAATTTTTAATCATGTACAAAATTCGATTTCCACAAATCAGCACGGCTTCATTAAAGGCAGATCTACAGTCACTAATTTGATGTGCAAAACCCAACTTATATGCGAGGCTATAGATAACCAGGGTCAGGTTGATGTTTATTTAGATTTTTCAAAGGCATTCGATAAATTAGAACATGGAATTCTTTTACAAAAACTTTATGGTTTGTCCGATTGTCTTTCGTCATATCTAAGTAATAGACTTCAGTTTGTGTGTATTAATGGACATCATTCAGAGTATTTCCCTCAGAAATCAGGTGTGCTCCAAGGTTCAGTTTTGGGACCACTTATGTTTAATATTTTTTAGTTTAAGTTCTGTATTTTTTTTTATAGATTATCATAAAAATAGTAAATTCGTGTTCTAGGGACCCCAATATAAGCTCATTCATAAAAACTCACCATCGAATTTTTTGACCAAAGAGAATAACTCCTTGTCTTAAGGTGAGGTAGGTAAAAATAATTTACAAACATAGATATTCAAAATTTTTAATAGTTAATTAGGGAATTATATTGTTGTTGTAAATACATATGTAAAAGTCTGAAGTGGCCAGCACATAACCTCTCGCCGGAGATTTTACCTGGCTGTTTGCATAAAACAAAGAATATTTTTAAAAATACAAATATATTCATATATGTCTTTGACGTACAAACTTCTTTTTTATTCATTAGAACAGATGTCTCAAAACAAAACAATTTTCACATGTATTTACAAAATATATAGTACATTTCAATATAAATTATGTACAATAAATTTCAAAATACAATTTACCATATTTAAATTTTTTCCTTCTTCAAAATTCGCATGCATGTGTAAAAACTCATGAAAAATAACATGCTTAAATTTTGATAAAAACTGTCGTAAATGCTTCCATGATAGAACCACATTTTGTGATCCTACTAGTAGAAAATAGTTTAAAAGTGCGTAAAATAGTAATTTTTTGGTCAAGGGTGTGAGGCGTAGCACGAAATAAAAAATACCATTTACACACGAGTTGCATACAATATTTTTCCTGTAACCAAAAAACCAAAATGTTAGTGCTATTTTTAATAATATTGAGTGTGAGTAAACAGGCATCTTCAAATGTTGTTAGTGTTAGTTGACAAGTAAATTAACCGAATGTGCATGTTGCCATGCAACGTATTTACTTTTCACGCACTATTTTGTTGTAGGATAAATTATTTTTCTGTTCAGTACAATAGTTTGTAAAATAGAAATTGTTTACTCATTTAGACTTTTGTAGCTCTTATAATTCATAAGATTGCAATGGTGGTCCATTTAAAAATGATACACTGGATAAAATTGCTCCTTTGTGTTTCATTTATTGTACAGAATGAGAAAAATATTTATTTATTTAAATTTGTATTTATAATACAGATGCCACGGCAATCGAAAATATTCCACAAACTATTAAAAATGCAGATCAAAGTGTTAAAGTATAATTAAATAAATAAATTTATGTAGCCATAGAAATGAAATTAGAATAAAAGTTAAAAGTTGACTATGTTAATAAAAAAATAATATATTGTTCTATTATCTCTTTCGCAGATACCATTTTGTTCAGGCGTAATCGGAGCTGTCAATCGATGTGTAATACCATATTCTTGTAAAATGTTTCTTACTTCTTCATTATTAAATTCTCCTCCGTTGTCTGTTGAAATTTCTTTTATTGAATGTCCAAGAGTCTTTGCATGTTTAAGAAATAGTATCAAAGATTCTTTAACATCTGATTTTCTTGCGATAAGGTATCCATAACGAAATTTTGTGTAGTTATCTTTAAATACTACCAAATATCTCTTCTTCTGGAACGATTCGTTGAATGGACCACATACATCCGCTGATATAAGCTCACCTGGTGCACTTGACTTCTTTCTTGTCCCAAAAGGCAAACTATGTGCTTTACCATATAAGCAAGGTTCACAAATTTCTCTTTCTGTTTTAACATCAATGCCAAAATCTTTCTTTAGTTTCTTCTTTATATAGTTTATATCTTGGTGATCCCATCTTTCATGATACAACTGTAAAATTGAATTATCCTCAACAGCAACATTTATACAGATATCAGGCAATAATGTTTTAATATTTGATTTATATAATGTTCCATTTATTTTACGTTTTCCTTGTACGTTTATTTTACCATCAATTTTAAAAGAACAAAATACAGCTGTCGACTCAAAAGTGCTATTCTTATTTTTATCATGAGCAGCTAGAACAGAAAAATGATTTTTGGAAATTTTGGGTACATACCATACGTCATTTAACGTCATTTCTTCGGTACAATTTCTAACAGTAGATAAAATTCTAATAATCCCTTTTCCAAGAGCTTTTAAATTTTCTTTTCCAGCTGCTTGAATATTATGAGGATGTTCAAACTTTTCGAAACTAGTGAAATATTTATAACAATTAGTTACGTGTCTAGTAGCACCATTATCTATCCACCAGCTATCCATTTTCTACAACTTTTTATCCAATGGCCTTTTTTCTTACAGTAGTGGCACATACCTTCCCTTTTAAACTTCTCAAAATACTTTTTCTTTTGTTGACCCTTCTGATTTTCATATTTTGCCTTGGAATTTGCTACAAGTGCTTCTTGAGCACTTTCTTCATTTGATGTAGTTTTTGTAAAATTTATTTCAGACATGATTAACTGAACTGTTAACTCATCAAACGTTTTGTCTTCATCTTTTGTTAATAACATCTAGCTTGATTTAAATGTCTCATAATTAGTTGGTAAAATATGCAATACTTTGCAAACTAGCATTAAATCTGGTAAACATGATTGATTTTTAGTCTTGAGTCCATTATTTAGCTCATTCCATAAGTTTCTTAATTTAGCTATATGTGTGGAAATGTTATCTCCATATATCCAACTAAAGGCAAAAAAAGTCTGTACAAATTTTAAATAACTGATCTTTGGACGATGCTTCAAAATGTTGCTTCAAAGATTGCCAAACATCATAGGCCGTTTCTTTGTCCATAATCTTCTGATACACATTATCCGTAAGCCCAGTTGTAATTAGAGACTTTGCGTAACTATTTGCTTTACGATAAAAGTCTGATTTTTCTTTATGTTTTTTAATCTGACTTTCCGTAGCACTGTCTGATAATGCTTCTGGTTTTATTAATTTACCATTTATCACATCTAATGCACCGTCGTGATATGATAATGATGAACGGTACAGAATTTGGATAAAAGAAAATCGGAGTATCATTCTGGCCAGAGATGTGAAGTTTGAAGAGAAAACTGGAAAATGCATAGAACATGTAAAACTATCATTTATAGATTCAGATACTGAAAGATCAGAAGAGGAAGAATTACTACAAGAAAATTTGGAAAATAATATAGAAGACAATGAAGGCAAAAATGCTATTGAAGAAATAGACGACAACAAAGAAGAAAATAAAACAGAAAATGAACTGTATTTTAATCTACGAAATAGTCCGATTGAAGAAATAGAAGATAATTGAGAAGAAAATAAAACAAGAAATCAACTACATTTTAATCTACGAAATCGTTCCACTTTAAAGAAACCTAATTATTTTCAAAGTTACGTAATGCTAGCAGATAATTTTATCAAGAAAATTCACACTCCTGAAACATACGAAGAAGCAATAAAAAGTGAATACAGAGAAAAATAGATAAAAAGTATGAATGATGAAATAAATTCATTGAAAGAAAATCAAACTTGGATACTTACAGAATAACGTTTTATGTTTCAACGCGAGTAAACACGTTTTTGTTGCTCCGTATATTTTTTCATTTTTTAGTGGAAATTTGTGTAATTTTCTTTTTCATTTTTTCTTAAAATGACCCGTGGAAGAACCGCCAGTGCTCTTGAAAATGAGACATCTAAATTATTTGACGATGAGACCTTTATAAATAAGCTGGCCGACAAATTATTTGCTCGTCTCAACCAAAGGTTTGAGGAGCAAAAAAATTACTATGAAAAAATTATCCAGGAACTCACGGTCAAAAATAAACATCTGGAAGAGGAGGTCGACAAACTGGAGCAATATTCAAGGAGGAATTGTGTCCGTGTCTTTGGTATTCCCGAAGAACCCTCCGAGGATCCGGAATCTAAGGTGCGTGATCTTGCCAAATCCAAATTGAATATCAGTGTTTCCCCAGAATCTATTGACAGATGTCATCGTGTCGGCAAACCCCCTATGAAAAGTGCGAGTGTTCTTAGTAATGTGCCCCCGAGACCACGTGGTATTATTATTAAATTTACGTCGTACAAATCACGTCAATTGTTCCTAAAAATAGAAATAAACTAAAAGGTACTGGCATCGTAATTACTGAAGATCTTACCAGGCTCCGACATAATATATATAAAGCTGCACGTAAAAAATTCGGAAATAAAAGTGTGTGGACTTATGATGGCAACATCTTCCTAAAATGTGATGATGGCAACATTAAAAAACTATCATTGGTTAGTAATATTGATGAACTGTGAATTCATGTTTCAATTAATGTTACACAAACATACCATTATTATTTTTCTGGAGCAACATTGTGCTGTTTACTTTATTTGACAGATTTTTGTTCTCTCTGTTCTATTCTTTGTTAATTAATACACTTGCTTTGAATTGTCTGAAGTTGTCCGTCCGAACTTGTATAGTTTGTATAAAATAATAGCGTATCTCTGTATATAGTCTATTCAATTTATGAATATTGTGTACCAAAACGTTAGAGGGCTTAACACAATATTGGAATGCTTTTATAATAACTGTAGTTCCTTAAACTATGATATTATCGCAATAAGTGAATCTTGACTTACACCGGCCGTAAATAATTCAGAAATTTTACCTTCGGCATATGAAGTATATCGTCATGACAGAGACAAAAGTATTACTGTTAAAAAAACTGGTGGTGGTGGACTTTTGCGCTGTTAATTCAAAATTTAAATCTACTCTAATTAATATTAATCCTCATCCTCTCTTCAACCGACATTCTATGTATAAAAATTTTTCATTCTCCTGTTAATTATACATTTCTTATTGTCTTTTACTGTCCTTCTCCTGTTACTTTAATTCAATTAGAGTATTTGCTCGACGCATTGGAAACATTCTTACCCTCAACGAATAATAATTTTATTATCCTTGGAGACATAAATATTAAAAATCTTGTTACTGCCGTTGACGAAGGTTCTGGGTGTCATTTGTCGCGCAGGTTCTTAAATTTTCTAAGTTTCATGAATGCATCTCAGTATAATTCAATCACTAACTATAATTCTAGAATTCTTGACGTTGTTGCATCAAGTAATCATTGTAATGTCGCACACTGCTCTGATACAGTTGTTGTGGAAGACTCTAATCACCCTGCTCTTGATATTCACTATGCATGCCCTGTCAATCTTAAATCTAATAACTCTACATTTAATTCTTCTCTTACTTATAACTTCAAATCTGCTAATTTTCCCCTTCTGTATACCTTACTGTCCCAAACCGATTGGGATATTTAAAAAAAAATTGACAACGTGAACGATGCGTTTAATAAATTTTATGAAATACTATACGGTGTCTTCGATCAAAGTATACCTAAGATCAAGATCAGCAATAAACAGCCATCCAACTTTCCTCCCTGGTTCACGAGATCTATTATTCACAATATAAAACTCAAAGAACATTATCGTAAGCTCTATATTTAAAATAAATTCGAGTTTTATAATTGTGAATTTAAAAGATTGCGTGCTCTTATAAAAAAAGATATTAACACTGCTTACAATAACTATATATCATCTATTGAAAACAAAATTAACGATAATCCTGCCAGCATATGGAATTTTATAAATGCGAAGAAAAATAATACTCGTATACCTGGTAAAATGCATTTAGATAATAATGAATATAATTCTACTGCTGAGATTGTCCTTGGATTTTCAAGTTATTTTTCCAGTGTATATGAAAATAATAAAGCTTCATCCTCTTCATTAATTAATAAAGAAGATTCTGGAGGTTTTATAAATATTATTAATATATCTGAAGATGATATTAGGCAGGCAATTAATAGTATCAAACCGTCCCGTACACCTGGTCCTGACAACATTCCCGCCTATATCTTGAAAGGATGTCAAGATATATTTATTCTGCCTCTGCACATATTATTCTAATTCTAATCTCTCTAAAATTTTCGAAACTGTTGTTTACAAATACATATATAGCGCAACGCAGAAATACATTACACCACAACAACATGGCTTCATGAAAGGTAGATCGACCACTACTAATCTTATGAACTTTACTGAGAAAACTTTAGGATTACTTCGTGACAATAGACAGACAGATGTAATTTACACAGACTTCGCCAGCGTTTGACAAGCTTAATCATGCAATCCTTCTTTTTAAACTTTCTTATAATTTTAACTTCTCCCCTAACCTTATAGCTTTCCTTTCTTCATATTTAACTAACAGAAAAATGCAAGTACATTATAATAACTACCTTTCAGATCAGTATACCCCTACTTCTGGCGTACCTCAAGGTTCAAACCTAGGTCCTTTACTATTTATATTATTTATTAATGATATTACTACCTGTGTAAAACATTCCGATGTATTTCTCTATGCCGATGATATGAAGATATCAAAAATAATAAATTCACATGAATATAGTTTAATGCTGCAAGAGGATATAAACAGCATTCTAGAGTGGTCCAAATCTTCAAAATTACATTTCAATATCAAAAAATGTAAAGCTATATCCTATTCTGTAAAAACACTGTTGCCTCTTACGCTTATAAAATGGAACGACATCTACTTGATCGAGTTACAGAATTTAAAGATTTGGGAGTCATATTTGATGTTAAGCTCTCTTTCAATGCTCACATAAATTACACTGTAAGATCTGCCTATAAAAATCTAGGCTTCATAATTCGTAATTGTCGTTCTTTTCTTAGGTTAAGAATTTTAAAAATGTTATATTTTTCATTCGTGCGTTCAAAATTGGAATACTGCTTACAAATATGGAATCCATTATATAATATGTATAGCAACAGTATTGAAAGAGTACAAAAAAAATTTGTAAAGTACTGTTATTATAAAACATATGGTGTTTATCCTACTCATGATATGCCATATAATTACTTACTATCCATTTTCAATTTGGTGTCATTAGAAAATAGAAGAAAGTTGCAATCTTCGATTTACATATATAAATTAATCAACAATATTATAGATGATCCTATTTGTTTAGCTCGTATTCCATTTTCTGTTCCACGCTTATCTTCTAGAAATAAGTGTACATTTCATTACTCACATATAAGAACTAACTACGAAGCAAGATCGCCCATTCGGCGATTATGCTATATTTTTAATAATATTACTGTAGATATTGATATTTATCACTTGGACACTTCAAGCAAGCACTATTAAATAGTTATAGTCTAAGTTGATTTTCTTTATCGCAATTTTGTTAATAATAATAATAATAATAATAATAATAATAATAATAATAATAATAATAATAATAACAATTTATTTGTATGCAAGTAATACTTATACAAAAGGGATTGGTAAGTACATATGATTAAATTACAATACATATTTGTTTCAATTAATTATTACATATGAAGTTGATTAAATTTAAAAAGCCCTGAACATAATAATAAATGTCATATGATTTTGTAATTGTAATATTTGACAGTAAATTGGAAAAATATTCCTCGGGGGGACTTCTTGGTATGTGCTTGGTTATGTAATGTTGTCTGAGAGCAGCAAAAATTGGGCAGTGGAACAAGAAGTGGTTGAGGTCATCTTCTTCGTAGGAATTGCAAAAGGTACAAATCTCGTCTCCCTGAAATCTATGGCAATAGCGGTTAAGGTAAATTTTGGGTTTTTTTAGGGGAGCGGTGCGAAGTTGAATTATTAATTTATGGATTTGGAATGGAAGGTTTAGGGTGAGGTAGTTCTGTGTGAAATTATAGGTTTTGTATATATTATTAAAACTGGAGGAAATTATTCTTTGGGTGTCTTCTTCATAAAGGGCTTCTCGGTATGATGACACTATGTTGTTCAGTTCTGTTTTTAAGACTGTAGCTCTTTGGTCTTCCCAAATCCATTCAAAATTTGCCTTTATAATCATTGTTTGGAGATTTCTAACCCAGTTGAATTTAATTTGTTTTTCTCTTTCTATGCTATTGTTAGAGTTTAGTGATAAGAGTAGGTTGTAACAAATTTTTATATATCTATTTTCTTGTGCCAATAATAACTTGTAGCACCAATTTAGCATTCTTTGAAATATTGTTAATTCAAATTTGTATAGTCCAAATTCTCTGCGGAGTATGTAATTTGGAGTTGTAAATTGGAGACAGTACAGGATTTTAAAAAAGTTTGTTTGCGCCCTCTCAATTTTTTCGAAGTCCCTAGTTGCCCAGATTTCTGCTGCGTATAATGCTGTGGGTATGGTAATACTATTATAAAGTTTCATTGTTGTTTCCCAACAATTGATTTTTGCTTTTGTTAAGGTATTTTTTACGGCACCCGATGTTTTGTTGGCTTTACTTATAAAATCTTCTGCTGTATGATGATGTAGGCCGGATGTTGAAAACTTTACCCCAAGATAGCTATATGATGTAACTATTTTTATTTCGTTATTTTGGCATGTGAATTTAATTCGCCTTTTTGGTGGTCGTCCAGTGTGAAAGTGAACAATTTGTGTTTTCAAAGGATTAATAGCCAGTTGTAAGGTGTCACAATATTGTTCCAATGCCCTTAATTTCCGATGTACATCTACTGGATTTCTTGCTAGTATTACAATATCGTGTGCATACTGAAGGCTCATGATATCTGTCTTATTATTAACAAAAATGCCTTCCAGCCCTTGGGTTCGAAAGAAATTCTCTAGGTCGTAAATGTATAAAGCAAAGAGAAGCGGGCTTGTACAATCTCCCTGTAAGACTCCCTGGTTGACAGATATAGGGTTTGTGAGTTCGTTGTTGATGTTTATTTGTATAGTAGCCTCATCGTATATATTTTTAATCAGTCTGATGATTTTTCCACTGACTCCAATATTAAATAACTTATCGTATAGCATGTTGTGTGGGACAGAGTCAAAGGCTTTATAGAAATCAATAAAAATTGCGTAAGTCCCTTCTTTGTTAGAGATCATTCGTGATTTTACAATGGTATCTAGTACGAATAAGTTGTCCACACATGACCTTCTTTTTCTAAACCCTGCTTGTGCTTCAGGGAGTATTTAGAAACTTTCCACCCAGGTTTGCAATCTGTTATTTATAATATATGTTAGAAGTTTTGTTATGGTGTTTATGAGTGCTGTACCACGATAGTTATTAGAATTTGTTCGATCACCTTTTTTTGTGGATTACCGTCAGCTTGATCTTTTTCAGTTCTCTTGGTATATTCTCCTGTATTAAAAAATTGTTTAACATATGTCTGAGATAATTTTTCCAATTGAAGGGGAGGTTTTTTAGTTGTTCGTTTATTAAATTATCAGTCCCGGGTGCTTTGTTTGGTTTTAAGTTGTTTATAGCATATTTTATCTCATTTTCTGTAATTTCTGTGTCCAGGTAAGGATGCAAGACGTCGAAGTAAGTTGTATGTGATATTATTTTGGTTCCAAAGAGAGTAATGTAAAAGTTCTCCAAATCATTTTTATTTATAGGGTTGTTATGTTTTATAGAGGAGTTTAATGATTTGATTGTTTTCCAGAATGTTTTCTGATCTCGAATATTTTCTAAATGCTTTTTAATGTCTTTTTTATATTTCTTCTTTTTCGAATCTATGGTATTTTTGTATTGTTTCTTTTGTTGTAAGTATGTCTGAGTAATTTCGTCATCTGTTTTGTTTATTTTTAATTCTTTCAGTGATTTTCTGACTTTTTTCTTAAGATCGTTGCATTCGTTGTCAAACCATGGTTTGTTATTGATGGGTTTGGATGGATTTATAAGTACCTCTCTTCTAATACCAATGTTTAGGGAGACATTTTCGATTTCTTGTTTTATATGATTATATAGTGATATTAGATCACTGGATACATGTGAGATGTCGAAGATTTGTTCCATTTGTTCTTTGAAGATTAGTTCTTTCTCTGTTTCCTACTTTACTTTATTTTCTTGGTTGGAGTTCGTCGTACATTTTCATTTACTATTTTTTCTGATATATTTAATAATGATAGTGAGTAAATTAGGTGGTCTGATGGACTAATTTCTGTGAGAGTTGTCGAGTCTATTATCATTTGAAATGCTGTTGTATTAACCCATACCAAGTCAGTAATACTTTTGCCCGTCGTGCTTATGAAAGTGTAATTAGAAGGACTATCGTTTAAGGTTCTTCCATTTATGACATATAAGTTTTCAAGCTCCATGGTTTCTACTAATTTTCTGCCGTTTTTATTAGTTGTTTCATCTTTGGTTGTTCGTGTAGCTGAGAGATAAGAGCCATTAAAAAATAAATCTTCTGACTGATTTAACTTTCCTATTCTACCAATGTAATCGCCTCCTAATATCAATGAATAATTTTTAAATATTCTTGCTATGTTTTCAATACTCATTTGAAATAATTCCAATATAATTTCATAGTCGTATTTTGGTGAAAAATAAACTGTGCCGAGGATTGTTTTATTAGTGTTACTTTCAATTTTTAAGATTATCCAGTGAATTTCATTCTCTAAAACAGTTATATTTTTTAAGTTATATTGTGCGAAGACAATAATTCTACCAGAGGCTCGCCCTACGATATTTTCTTTTACTGCTTTTTGTTGATAAATATTATAATTTTTTAAAAAATAGGGAGTTGTTTTAATTTCATAATTAGACCATGTTTCTGTCAGACAAATTAGATCGTGTTCTTTTAGCATTTCTTCTTCATGAATATTTAGATTATCGCAATTTTGTTTTGTATATAATTTTTTTCTCTGTTGAAACATTGTAAACTTTATGTATTTTTTTTGTGTATCCACCCCGTAATTGGGATTTCGATCCTGTGGGATGGTTGGGATATATTAAATAAATAAATAAAAAATAAATAAATTGCCGAAACCAATTAGATTTAAATATCTTTAAATAAACCGTAGACCTTTATTATAGAAGTATCCTTTTATTTAAACTTTGTACAGAATAAATATATGACATATTCTTTTTAACTATTTGTCAAACACACAGAACAATATATTATTTTTTTATTAACATAAACAACTTTTAACTTTTATTCTAATTTAATTTCTATGGCTACATACATTTATTTATTCAATAAATTTTAGTCAAGATTAGTTGCAAAAGGCTTCATTCAACGTCAAGGGATTGACTATAATCAAACATTTAGTCCCGTAGCAAAAATGACTGCTATTCGTTCAATTTTAAGTATAGCAGCAAGTGAAAAATTGTTCCTTAGACAGTTAGATGTTTCGACGGCTTTCTTATATGGAGAACTCGAAGAAACTATTTACATGACACAACCAAAAGGTTTTGAAGATGGTACAAAAAGAATTTGCAAATTAAATAGAAACTTGTATGGTTTGAAACAATCGCCAAGATGTTGGTACAAGCGTTTTGGAAACTTCCTTTTAATACTTGGATTTAAAATAAGTCAAGCCGATTCATGCTTATACATACGAAGTGAGAACAAAAAGAAGTTAATACTAGTTTTGTATGTACATGATGGTCTAGTTGCAGCAACTGATGAACATGATTTAGAAAAAAAATTGAAGAACTAAACACAGAGATTAAAATTACAAGTTCAGTTGCAAATTATTATTTAGGACTACAAATTGATAAACAAGAAAATGGTAATATAAAAATAGCATAAGCAAAAAGCATTCTTGAAAGATTTAAATTTTCTGAATGTAAAGCAGTGTGAACACCGATTATTAAGAATTCAGAATGTATTGGACCAGTGAAAGAAAGAAAAGAAGATTATAATGGTTTTAAATTTCCCTACAGAGAAGCAGTTGGGGCACTGATGTATCTTATGCTAGGTACAACCCAGTAAACACATAATGATCATATAAACGTATAATAAACGTATCATTGGTTTAAAAATGATATATGATATATAAACCGTAGGTATAATACTATGCGAAATTAGACTATGTTAAATATACGTTCATTTATGATATTTTTCAATTCTTTTAGTATCTATTAAATGTAATCACAAAATTCTTATATTCTACGTTTAATAAATGTATATTGTAAACTGAAACAACTGTTTCGTTTTTAATGAGAACAGAAATAATAAAGGTATTTCAAATATGCGTTATTATACGTTTAATAAATGTATATAGTAACCTGCAACAACTGTTTCGTTTTTGCATTGATGTGAAACAATAATCGCAAATCAAATATACGTTTTTATACATTTAATAAATGTATACAGTAAACTACAATAACTGTTTTCTATTTACTGAGAAGGGTAATAATAAATGTATATCAAATATACGTTTATTAAATGTATATACTAAACTAAAATCACTGTTTCGTTTTTATCATGAAGTGAAACAATAAACGTAATACAAATATACGTTTTTATACGTTTAATAAATGTATATAGCAAACTAAAAAACTGTGTCATTTTTACTGAGAAGTATAATAAAATTGTATATCAAATATATGTTTATTATATGTATTTAGTAAATTTTAAAAAAAACGTTTCTTTTTTACCATGAAGTGAAATAATAAACGTAATACAAATATACGTTTTTATACGTTTAATAAATGAATATAGTAAACTATAACAACTGTTTCATTATAACTGAGAAGAGTAATAAAAATGTATATTAAATACATGTTTATTAAATATATAGAGTAAACTAAAAAAAAAACTGTTTCTTTTTTACGATGAAGTGAAATAATATAGGAAATAGAAATATGCGGTTTTATACGTTTAATAAATGTATATAGTAAACTAAAACAACTGTTTCATTTTTACTTAGAAGGGAAATAATTAATGTATATCGAATATATGTTTATTAAATGTAAATAGTAAATTTTAAAAAAACTGTTTCTTTTTTATCATGAAGTGAAATAATAAACGTAATGCAATTATACGTTTTTATACGTTTAATAAACGAATATAGTAAATTAAAACAACTGTTTAATTTTTAATGAGAAGGGTAATAAAAACGTATATTAAATACATGTATATTAAATTTATAAAGTAAACTGAAAAAAAAACTGCTTCGTGTTTACCATGAGGCGAAATAATATAGGAAATACAAATATACGTTTTTATACGTTTAATAAATGTATACAGTAAACTAAAACAACTGTTTCATTTTTACTTAGAAGGGAAATAATTAATGGATATCAAATATATGTTTATTAAATGTATATAGTAAATTTTTAAAAAACTGTTTCGTTTTTATAATGAAGTGAAATAATATACGAAATACAAATATACGATTTTATACGTTTAACGTATATAGTAAACTAAAATAACTGTTTCATTTTTACTTAGAAAGGAAATAATTAATGGATATCAAATATATGTTTATTAAATGTTTATAGTAAATGTTTTAAAAACTGTTTCGTTTTTATCATGAAGTGAAATAATATACAAAATACAAATATACATTTTTATTCGTTTAATAAATGTATATAGTAAACTGTTCATTTTTACTGAGAAGGGAAGTAATCAATGTATATTAAATATATGTTTATTAAATGTATATAATAAATTTTAAAAAAACTGTTTCGTTTTTATCATGAAGTGAAATAATATACGAAATACAAATATACGATTTTATACGTTTCACAAATGTATATAGTAAACTAAAACAACTATTTCATTTTTACTTAGAAAGGAAATAATTAATGGATATCAAATATACCGGATGTCTACTTTTATTTCTGAACATACGAAATTCAATGTTAAAATTTTGATCTGGTGATATCTCCTTACCTATTAATTTTAGAACAAAAGTGTAAGGAAGAAAAATGTTTAGAATGAAAAACTGCATCAACGAGATCTAATATTGTTGTTCAATTGTTTCTTATGTACGAGTTAGAAGCAAAAGAAAATACGTCATTTAAGGCAATTATCAGAGTGCCATGAAAAAAAAAACAATAATTTATATTTCTTGTTTCTGGCATATCTGACAGATTTGACATTTCTTTTTAATTTATTTTTATTAGAATTAGTGATTATTATTTTTTTCTTCTAGATTAACACTTCGCATTATTCTAGTAATAATAATACAACAAGAAATGTCAAATCTGTCAGATATACCAGAGACAAGAAATATAAATTATTGTTTTCTTTTTCATCGCACTCTGATAATTGCCTTAAATCGTGTATTTTCTTTTGCTTCTAACTTATACATAAAAACAATTGAACAACAAACTTGGTACTCAATCAATGCAGTTTTTTACTCTGAACATTTATCTTCATTACATTTTTGTTCTGAAATTAGGTAAGGAGGTAAGGAGATATCGCCGAATCAAAATTTTAACATTGAATTTCCTATGTTCAGAAATAAAAGTAGACACCCGGTATGTTTATTAAATGTTTACAGTAAATTTTTAAAAAACTGTTTCGTTTTTATCATGAAGTGAAATAATATGCGAAATACAAATATACACTTTTATTCGTTTAATAAATGTATATAGTAAACTGTTCATTTTTACTGAGAAGGGAAGTAATCAATATTAAATATATGTTTATTAAATGTATATAGTTAAGTAAAACAACTGTTTCCTTTTAACTGAGAAGGAAATATACGTTTAATAAATGTATGTAGTAAACTAAAATAACTGTTTTGTTTCTGCCGTGAAGTGAAATAATATACGAATTTCAAATATACGTTTAATATAATGTATACAGACAGTAAACCACGCTCCACGAAATAGCCGCAGTGTGGCGCTTGTATCAGGCCTCTCATGAATTCAAATACACAAGCTGAGATTAAAAGATAATTGTCGTATTTTTCAAGTAGTATTAGGGAATAAACATGGAAATATTTTATTTTAACATTAGTATTTGTTTTTGTTCCGTGCAGTAAACTAAAACAACCTTTTCGTTTCTACCATGAAATTAAATAATAAATATATTTCAAATAAACGTTTTTATACGTTTAATAAATATAGTAATTTGAACAACTTTGTCGTTTTTTCTCACAAGTGAAATATTAAATATCTTTCCATTTTGCTTGTATAACAAAGCTATTATAGCACTCAAAAGAGTTCGTTCATAACTCATTCGAGTACTGTAAGTGACTAGTACAATTGAATTTTAAGGTTATCGTGTCAAAAAGTCGGGTCAAAAAGTATCAAATGACAAATCTCGCTAAGTAAACGAAAAAAAAAAGGATTGTTATAGTTATTAACGTCATTAGGCCGATATGAGGCAAATAACGGACGCGACTGGGGTTTGTAAACTGAGGCGATAGCCGCGGTTTATAATAAGTCGAGTTCGTTATTTGCATATCGGTCGTGTGGCGTTCATAACATTTAAATATTTAGGAATAATAAAATTCTTCTATATCTGTCATACTGAACAACTTTTTTGGTTAATTTATAAATTGTCCTAGACAACAGTCCATCAATAAGCTGTTATTTTTCTAGGAACACCTGATCCTTAATAGGGGTTTCCAAGTATTTTTCATTTTTTAATATGTTAATCTCTATATACAAATTTTAGACCCGTGTTTTTTATTTTCGCCGAAAAGCGTCTAATAAGCCAGAAAAAAATTATTAAAGTTTCTATAAATAAGGATCGAAAAAATCATCGGTGCGTGTGACGTCATCGACACCGCGAAAACATACGTTTCTAAAGCTGAGTGAGACGGATATATAACAAACACGGTGGTTATGTCATTTCGCACATGAACATGTAACATGTAAACAAATGATACATAACCCAAGAATTAACCACTTGTTGAATTCTGTTCCTCAGCTTATTTTGTAATACTTATCGAAGATATTTTTAAAGAAATTGTGATTGTACATGCAAATCAGGTAAAACTTGAGTACTTATAGTAATTTTGGAGATATTTAAATATTATTTTTCTATTTTAAGAGATGGACGATTTTTTTATTTGCTATTCTGGTTCTGGTTACTATATCTCTAATAATGAGCATTTTTGTGGTGGTGACATACTGTTTCGTACCGGGCTGCTATAATTCCTCAGCAAATAATCCAAAGAAAATATATTTAACGGTTCCAAAAAATGAAGAAAAACGTGCAAGTTATAATGACTAAAAATAAATATTCCGTGTTATAATGGTATTAAATCTAAACATGTTAATTAATTTACTAATTTAATTATTTGTGTATTCGATTTACAGCCAGAAAGTAAAAACGCTGTTCCTTATTCTTGTCCTATCCTGTTATCATTAAAATTATAAAATTAGCACATGTTTAACTTTCTAATTAATAATAAATTAAACTATTGGTAAAATGATGTTTTATTTAAGACAAAGAAATAACAAAACTATGAAACTATTTATTTGACTTCATAAATTTGGAGAATACTGCAATTTTCCAAAATGTTGTTGCCTCCTCCATCAACTGCTGACACAAGTCTTTGTCGAATTCAACTTCTACAGTAACAGCTTCGTCTCCATACTCTTCTTTAGTTGCTCTGTAAATGTTGTTGTATTAAATAAACCATAAATCTGCGTACAAAACATTACATACCTCTGGGCTTTCACATTTCTTATTTCTGCACTAACAAAACTAGGATTGTCTTTGTAAAACAAATGCACATGACTGTATCTAAATACGGCAAATTTCGACTGTCTGCTTTCACAAATTCAGGATCCATATTCTAAAGAAAGTGAACAGTTTTAATATAAACAGCATTATTGGTTATTTACGTCACTTACTTGTTTTTCCAAAAGATTCTTCAAAGAAACTAACAGGAAATTCAGTAAAAATTTCTTGTAACCTTAAATTTCATCAAAATAACAAATGTTCTGGCTTGAATGTCACGTCAGGTCACAGCGCGAACATGATCTGCGCGCTCGAAAAGCCATTAGCCAATCAGAATTTTGAGAGTGCCGTTGACGTCACAAAGATGGCCGATACTGAATTTTATGCACTCAATTTAAATTTTAATTTTGATTTTAGAGTAATAAAAATTAGCAAATTAACGATTATATTCATCTTAATATTACTTATACATGATGAACACTAGTATCCAATAAGTATTTGTTAAAAAGCTGTAGATTTGGAAACCCCTATTGTAGACGACTGTTATAAAAAACCACGGCCTAGGCCGTTATTTCTATCTTTTCATTTTTGTTTTTAGTCCTGTTATGTCATAATAACAGTATGGTATTACGAAAAGAGTATTATTTTTATACAATTTTGAATTTATTAGCGTTTTTGTGTGTGAAGTGATTCTTCAAATATAAAGGTAGGTTTCAATGTTCTCATATAAAGGCTCAATCCCACGACTGGTGTACTTAACAAATGTACTAATACGAATATATAGTTCTAAATTTGTGCAAGTGTACAAGTGAATAAATTTCTACGACTGCAATATTTAAGGATTATTCGTGTTTGAATGTACAATTGGACATTATTCACCGTCATTTGACTCGTGTTCCAGTACCGATAAGATTAAATAACGTACTTATTTATTAATAAACATTTTAGATGATGTAGGTGTGCTTTTCCTATTAATACTACGTATTATATAATGTACGTTAATATACATTATATAAACGTATAAAAGCACTTGTAAATTTTAAATTGAATATTGCACAATATACGTTTCATATTATAATTTTACCCTCTAATATTAGATGTTTTAAATACTTTCATGTCACGAAATTTTGATTTTTTTTTTTTTTTGAAACAGTGCAAGTGTACAAGTGAATAAATTTATACGACTGCAATATTTAAGGATTATTGGTGTTTGAATATACATCTGGACATTATTCACCGTTAATTGGCACGTGCCTGAGTACCGACAAGATAAAATAACGTACCTATTACTACTACGCATTGTATAATATACGTTAATATACATCATGTAAACGTATAAAAGCACTTGTCTTGTAAATTTTAAATTGAATATTGTACAATATAAGTTTTAGATTATGATTTTTTACCCTCAATATTAATTGTTTTAATATCCTTTCGTCACAAAACTATGATGTATTTTTTTTTAACATTTAACATAGTTAATGGTATTATGTAATACGTTTTATAAACGTCTCTTCACCTACGAGTTTTTTTAGGCACGAGCAAAGTGACTGTAAAATAATACATCAGAAAACCAGAAAATTGTTTCTTATCAGTTGTTTGTATTGCTAGCTTCATATAATTTATGTTATTTAGCGCTGGGGAAACCAATACGATGTCATAATTTAACAACAGTAGAAAAATCTATCAAGTTTTTTTTTTAAATTGAATTTTTGGAATATTTGCAAATAAAAATTAAAGAATCAACTGGAACTATTTTTTTTTTACTATATAATGTATGTACCGTACACATTATTACTGTGTTCGTATAATACGAACATCTTACTATACGAGGTGTGTTCAAAAAATATCGCGAATTTTGTGTTTTTTCAAAAATTATTTATTTATTCATGAATATCTATTTTGTCCCCTTCAAAGTAATCCCCATGAGATATTATACACTTGTGCCAACGGTTTTTCCAATCTTCAAAGCACTTCAAAAAATCATTTTTTTTATCTTGTTCAGCTCCTCCTTCGATGCCGTCTTTATCTCGTCAAGCGTAGCGTAACGTCGTCCTTTCATGGGCCTCTTCAGTTTAGGGAACAAGAAAAAGTCACAGGGGGCCAGATCTGGGGAATACGGTGGCTGCGGCATCATTAGTGTGTTGTTTTTGGCTAAAAAGTCGCGCACAAGCAACGATGTGTGAGCAGGGGCGTTATCGTGGTGCAAAAGCCAATTTTTGTTCTTCCACAAATCCGGGCGTTTCTGGCGGATTGCTTCGCGCAAATTGCGCATAACTTGCAGGTAATATCCCTTATTGACCGTTCTACCCTGTGGCAAGAACTCATGATGCACCACGCCCCTGCAATCGAAGAAAACTGTCAGCAAAACTTTCACATTCGACCGAACTTGGCGCGCTTTTTTCGGTCTTGGTTCGTGCGGCAGCTTCCATTGAGATGATTGAACTTTGGTTTCCACGTCATAACCATAAACCCACGATTCGTCACCAGTTATGACCCTCTGGAGCAAATTTGGGTCGTCGCGGACAGAGTCCAACATCTCATTAGCAATGTTCATGCGATGCTGTTTTTGGTCGCAATTGAGCAATTTTGGTACAAATTTCGCGGCGACCCGTCTCATGCCCAAATCATTGATAAAAATCGAATGGCACGAGCCAATCGATATGTTTAGGTCCTCAGCAACTTCTCTAACGGTGATTCGACGATTGGCCAATATCATTTTCTCCACTTCATTAATTTTTTCGTCTGTTGTTGAAGTGCTCGGGCGTCCGGCACGCTTTTCGTCGTTCACATCTTCTCGGCCTTCTGAGAACATTTCGTACCACCGATAAACGTTGCTTTGGTCCAAGGTAGCTTCTCCGTATGCCACAGTCAACATTCGGAATGCATCCGCGCACTTAATTTCGTTTTTCACACAAAATTTGATACAGGTTCTTTGTTCCATTTTTTTGAATAGGTAAAAATCGAAGACGATCCAAAACACGTGCAAGCAAAGCAGCTGTCAACAATTAAGTGAACATTCAAAATGGCCGAGCTTGTCGACATAAGTGAGAGACATGAGTACCAACATAAAGCCACAAAAAGATCGAAATTCGAATATACGTAACCCGCGAAAATTCAAAATTCGCGATAGTTTTTGAACACACCTCGTAGTGCTATATGGTTGTGTATATCTTTTCATCTAAAAACAAGTTAATATTTTATACTGACATTAATACTCGTGTGAAAGCGTGTTAACGTTACAAATTATTTTTCTCTCTTTTATTACAGGTGCTGCACTACATTTTTAGTCCTTTCCCTTTCCTCCTAAAATTTTAACCAAACGCCAAATACGGCGTAAAATTGCAAAAAATGTAAAAGAAAACTTATCAAATTTAAATATAAGGCAACGCAATACATTAGAATTAAATTTTAAAGATAATAACATTTTACTAAATAATGAAATTCAATTACGCAATGTTTTATCACCATACGCAGATGTAATAAAACACAATGAAACTATAAGTACTAAGAGACACTCTACAGATTTAGAATTTCGTGAAAAAATTAAGAAATTGGCTGTGAATAACAATATAACCCAAAATGCATTAAATGAATTACTCTTCATTTTAAGGGAACGAATTGATTTTTACCTACAAATTCCAGAACTTTATTAGGCACTCCTAGGCAAATAAATACCATAAAATTAGAAAATGGTAAACTACATTACTTTGGAATTGAGTGTGGTATTTTAAATATATTAAACGTTACAAAAAATTCTGAAATAATTGATATTCAATTAGATGTTAATATTGATGGATTGCCAATATATAAAAGCAGTTCAGTTGAAATTTGGCCTATTTTAGGAATGGTAAAAAATATTCCTAATTCGAATCCATTTGTTATTTGTATCTTTTGCGGAAAGGGTAGACCTCAGCCTATAGATATCTTTTTAGATAATTTTATAAGAGAAGTAATTTTCTTGCATACATCTAGAATTTCTTATTTAAATAAACATTTTCAGTTTAAGTTAGTATGTTTTTCATGTGACGCTCCAGCAAGGGTATATTTAAAGCAAATTAAGGGCCATACAAGTAAATTTGGCTGTGAAAGATGTCAGATACAAGCAAATTATTGCGAAAAAAGATTGTGTTACCCACCAGATATTATTGCGCATAAACGAACAGACGTTGATTTTATTGATGCGAAAGAAAATTTTCACATAAAAGCAAAGTCTCCTCTGCTTAATATTCCTGTTGGGCTAGTTACCCAATTTACCTTAGATCCTATGCATTTAATCTATTTGGGGGTAGTAAGACGGCTATTGCTAAATTATTGGATTGAGGGAAAACGACCCTATAAAATTTCAGCAAATGGTATTAAAAATATAAATAATAGACTTCAAAATTTGAAGTTGTTTGTCACAAACGATTTTTCACGAAAGTGTCGCAGTACTTCTGAAATTAAACGTTGGAAGGCGATAGAATATAGATCGTTTTTATTATATTATGGATTAATTGTATTGCGAGATAATATAAATTCAGATATTTTCAATCATTTTATATTACTGCATACTGCTGTTTTTATTTTATGTTCTGATTCATTAATATCACTGTATTTAAAAGTGGCAACAAATGCGTTACAAAAATTTGTATCTCAAAGTTTACAAATTTATGGTTCGGAATTTATTGTCTATAATGTGCACTCATTAATACATATATGTGATGATGTACAAAAATATGGTTTTTTAGAAAAATATAGTTGCTTCCGTAGGAAAATTAAAGCGATTAGTTCGTGGTCAAAGATACCCACTTGAACAATTACATAATCGGATGAAAGAAATTCATTTAAATGTTACTAAAATTACTGAGAGTACTCTAATTCCGTTACATGTGTTTGACAGAATTGATGATAATAATTTTAAATGTAAAATATTAAAAACTGGTAAATTTACTCTGTCTATAAACAGGCCTGATAATTACGTAGCATTAAATAATAAAATTTGTCAAATACAATCAATTTTTTATATGAACCATAGTTATTATTTACTTGCAGCACCCTTTAAATTCTTAAAAGACTTATATACTGTACCTATAAATTCTTCAAGTTTAGGAATTTATTATGCAAAAAATTTTAACATTCCTGTTATGTTAGAGGTCACTTCAATTACCCATAAATGTATTGCTTTTCCGTATAAGAATGGATATGCAATTTTTCCTCTAGTTCGTCTTTTATGACTACTTCCATCCTTACAATTGATGAAGATGTACGCCGTCGTCAAATTTGTGAATAATAAAATAAATGCCCGAGAATGTGCAGTAGTACCAATTCTTTGGTAATGTAAAGAAAATAAAATATGCTATTGGCCACCGACATCTACAGAAGATAATTTTTAAGTTTTGTCAAAGCAATGAAACCATTTAAAACAAGTTGGCCATTATATGACGTAAATAAAATTATATCACTCGAAGGTAATATATTTTAGTTAATTTTAACATTGTTTACGTACTGTATAGATTTATTTATAGATTCCGAGCATAGCGACCACGCTTTGTACTTCGTGGACCCAAAAATGAAATAATAATCGATTTTTGTTACCGCATTATCTCAAGAACGAAATGAGGTATTAAATAAATAAATAAATATATCATCACGGCATATTACGCATTTCTGGGTGTGTTAGAATTACAACACATGTAGACATCGGTAATGATGACGATATATTTTACCGTGTGGGCGCTTACCAGGCGTCACCTCACGGACACTCAAATGAGGTATTATACTAGAAATATATGTGGAGTGTTCATTCAAAAGTTGATATGTCCATTTTTTTGTCAAAAATGAGTTATACATGTGTTCGCCTTAAATTTAGTCATCCGAATCGATTGGCATGCTCGGTTTCAAGAAAACTGTAACATGGCCCATATAAACTTAACAATAAAAATTGAGTTTCAATCAAAAGTTAATATGTCCACTGGACATGTTAACTATTGGTTGAAACTTTTTATGTTTTGACCAAATCTTAACATATCCTTTGAATAAGTAATACAGTTTCATTAATTTCAAACGAAGCTATAAATGTCCACTATATAGTGTTCATATAAAATTAAATATGAAGATTTATACAGAAGTGTAGGAAGAGTAATGAGGTTAGGGAAAGAATGGAAAATATATTATATCATATATATATATAAAGAAATGTATGGGAGAGAAGAGAGAATACATTCAACTTGAAGGACATGAATACTAGTATTATAGTTTAGTGATTTGGAACAATTCGTACGTCTCTTGGCAAGAGGAAAGAATGACAGAAATTTGGAATTGGATGTACTAGAAAATATTAATAAAATAAGTACACATAAAAGAGGATGTAGACCATCTGGCAAGAGATAGAAGAGTTTGAATGGTACAAAAAGTTTTAATAAACACTCCAGAATGTAAATATAAAATGAAGATAATGAGGAGTGTGATTGTGAAGAATTTGATACAGGAGTTCACCTTTAAACGAAAAGTATTATGTACCTACTGGAATGATTTTTTTTTTAAATTTTCATATTTTTTTGTAAAACTTGAATATAAAAAGGATGTCAACACTAATTATAAGTTTTCTTTAATTTATGAAAGTTTAAATTAATCTTAATTTCTTTATAATTTAACAAAAAAAATCCAAAGAAAATTCAACATTTCCCAATTTTTCCATGCAAAAGTTAACATGTCCCAATTTTTCCATGCAAAAGTTAACATGTCCAAATATTTTTTGCAAATTTAAGCTAATTGAAAACATATACAAATATTATATTATCGGATATTTAATAACATTTACTAGCTGAATTATATATGAAGTAATCGAATTAAAAAAATATATAGCAGGGACATAGTAAGTTTTTTGCGTTTTTCTCAAAACTGTTTATGATGGACATATTAAGTTTTGAATGAACACTCCTCATATATTTTAAAATATATTGCATAAAATGTCTGAGAAAATTAAAATAATTATAATTTTTGAAACAATAAAATTCAAAAAAATCAAAATCCATATAGCTAATATTCGGAATTCGGAACCAAACAGTAATTTCTATTTGTCAGGTATAGTGGTGCCCATATGCCCAGTAGTGGAGTTCGCTGTGCTCGGAATATAGTTCAGATGAACCACTAAACATGCCTAGTGTTTATCTCGTTCTTCTCTATGTCTATTTAAAATTTTCTTACATTTTATATTTCTAAAGTCTGATTATTTGTTGTTTATTGTAGTTTCATTTAATGACGCTGAGAATAAATTGTTAACTTATATTGAATCTGAATCGTCAACTGAAGGACCTCGTGAACCTATCATCAGAAAAACAGACAAAACAAATGCATCCAGTAGCAGTGAAGATATTGAAATTGAAAACAAGAAACGAAAAGTAGTGAATGATTCAGATTCGGATTCTTCGGCAGGCGATTTCACATTGAGGAGAAAAAAATCAAACAAAATATATAAACCATGTTGCAGTACCCCTCGCAATACATCAGCCATTAGTCTTGATTCGTATAGTTTAACACCTACGTCAACCTCATTTGAGGAACAAGTTATGAAAAAATTAGAAAATATACAAGCTAATTTGGACCAACACTCCCTTATTTTAAATAAATTATTGCAAACAAACAAAGAGTCTACTTACGTAGACATGAAGCCAAACGATACACCAGATTTTCCAATAACTAATCTTGAAAATTTCCAGTTATTACAAGATTTTATAAATAGAGACGAAGGTTATAACTACTACTACCTGGTAAGTATCTGGGTGGTTAGAGCCAAAAGTTCATTAAAACAATTTTTCTGTTGACCCTTTCTTAATAGGTTATATTAATGTATAGATAATCATTTATTAATGAGCCCTATTATTGCATGATTTTTTATCAGCACCTCTCATCGCTGGCATCGCTGACCTCCGAAGTTTGACGAACACAATGAATGGACGAATGTAATTGGTCCAGCAATTGCATTCGGCAATCATCGGCACGTAGAGGTGCTCAGCGCTGCCGGGGTGCTGAACACGCCCAATGATTTTAGTAAGTAATCATAGATACCATATACCATTGCTGAAAAATTGTCAAAATTTATTTGTCAAATGTTACTAACCTAAAAAAAAATTGCCATGGAATAAAAATAGATTTTCCAATTCAGGAAGATAAGGTCAAGGGAAAAATATTGTGACTAACCCGTGTTCATTGGCGATTAATGATCTCAACAAAAATGTCTCAATAATTAAACATTCAGTAAAAGAAAGTACACATTCGGTAGAAAACTTTAATAATGTTATAATATTTTCTATTTCAGAGATCTCGCTTGGCTGCCATTGGCGGATTTACAGGGCGACAAGCCACTATGCACATTATGAAATACCTCTTCACTAACGCAATGAAATTTAACTGGGCCGGTAGAGATAAAAAGGTCTTCAAAGGATCGACATTATGTAAACTTATATTTGGTAAGGAATAGTTAAGGATGTGTTGAGTTCGAAAAATGGGACATAACGTTAGCAAATTATTTTATATAAAAATGCTTCAAATAGAAATTGTACCAATTTGAATCAATATTTTTCTAGCTCTTAATATAACCGAGTAAAAATTACGCATTCTATTGTTATTCAATTTTGTGAACTAGCGAAGCGAACCGGTTGGAGTAAGTAACTTTTAGTAATTATACAAATAATATGAATACTACTGAATATTAATCAATCGATGTGTAGGCAAAAATCAATAGGTACTAAATTATAAGTGCAAGTGCCGGCATCTTGAATCAAAACTTGAAAACATACACTTCGTTTGTATTTCTTATCGCTTCAAATCAAGGAGTACCGTATACTGCATTTTTACCAATACATTTTCGATTTACACCCGATGCTGGTCTATTCTCACTACTATAATTTATATTTGATCTTGCAGAAGCTGTACATTTATCATTTGCAACTGAAACTGATGAACTTATAGCACAAGCTATTAAAGATTGGCTTAAATTATCAAAAATAAGGTGGATATATGAACAAGGAAAAGCAGAAAAAGAGAGGAATTCTCAATAGTAAATTATACTCCATATGTTCTTATACGTCTTTTTCGAATCAAAAATTTACATACCTATATTTATGATCCAAACATAATATCGATCCTTTTGGAAGACAGATATTGTAAGTAATTATTTTAATTTTCAAACGTAGATTTTACATTTTGTTTTCTTTCAGCAAGGACGAGAAACCAGAGTGGTTATATATTTTTTTATATGCAATATTTACTTTCCTAATGTTTTATATTTTTTTGTCATATAATTTATTATTTCAAAAATAAACGAGTAATAAAGATTTTAATTACAATTCTACTTTTATTTGAAAGTACCTGGAAAATTATATGCTTGGAGCCAAGAATGGGTAAGTTACATGCATTAAGTTTTGTGATAATATAAGAAAATAACACTCATGATAAATGCGTTAAATACGGTATCTACATATTCAAAATTTATAAGTAAAGTTTGATAGACCTAATTATAAATAGTTATTAAACGTATAAATATACACAAATATATACGTATATAAACAATTTAGAATTAAGAATAAACGTATTTATTGAAGGTATAAAAACCATGCATATGTTCGTATAAGAATAATTTAGAATCAAAGTTTAATAAACCTAATTATTAAACATATGATAATACATGAAAATATACGTATATAAATACTTAAGAATAAATGTTTAATAAACGTAATTATTAATCGTAGAATAATACATGAAAATGTACGTTTATAAATACTTAAGAATAAAAGTTTAATAAACGTAATTATTAAACGTATAATAATACATAAAAATATACGTGTATAAATACTTAAGAATAAATGTTTAATAAACCTAATAATTAATCGTAGAATAATACATGAAATTGGACTTTTATAAATACTTAAGAAAAAAAGTTTAATAAACATAATTATTAAACGTATAATATTACATAAAAATGTACGTATATAAATACTTAAGAATAAATGTTTAATAAACCTAATTATTAATCGTAGAATAATACGTGAAATATACGTTTATAAATACTTAAGAATAAAAGTTTAATAAACGTAATTATTAAACATATAATAATACATAAAAATATACGTTTATAAATATTTGAGAATAAAAGTTTAATAAACGTAATTATAAAACGTATAATAACACATGAATATGCACGTATATAAATAATTAAGAGTAAAAGGTTAATAAACGCAACTATAAACGTACAAATATACGACAATATGTACGTACATAAATATTTCAGAATAAATGTTTAATAAACGTAATTGTTACACGTATAAATATACCTATATAATACGAATAATCGTGATATAATAAGTGATATCTATTTCTTATACGTTTATTAAACAAATCCGTGTTTACTGGGAAGGCCTGATTTAGCCGATAGTGTCAGTGTACTTTCAAGGTCACTTGAAGAACCTTCAAAAGAAGATATAGCAAGATTGAAAAGAGTTTTTCGCTATGTAAAAGGTACAAATAATTATGGAATCACATATAATTCGAGTATAAGAAATACAAGTCTAGAGTGCTACAGCGATTCAGATTTTGGTGGATGTTTGAAAACAGGTCGTTCAACTTCAAGAGTAGTAATCATCTACGCTGGAGGTGCAATTTCTTGGATGAGCCAGAGACAAGCTATGGTTGCTATTTCTACCACAGAAGCTGAAATAGTTGCCGCCAATGAAGCAGTAAAAGAAATTATTTGGTTGACACGTCTTTATCAAGAAAATACAAAATTAAGCCAAGTTGCAATATTACAAATGGATAATACAGCAGATATCAAGTTAGCATAAAATCCTGAATTCCATCGTCGCACGAAGCATATTTCTATTAAATATTTCTTTATTCGTGAAAAGATAGCGGAAGGACGATTAGGCATACAACAAATATCTACAGAAACCCAGATTGCAGATATAATGACGAAACCATTAGCAAAGACACGCCTTCAGATTCTATGTAATCAAATGGGTCTTCAGTAAAGTTTTGTTACATTATTTTATTTAATATTACTTTAACAAGGGAAAGTATTAAAAATGCAGATCAAAGTGTTAAAGTATAATTAAATAAATGTACGTAGCCATAGAAATGAAATTAGAATAAAAGTTAAAAGTTGACTATGTTAATTAAAAAATAATATATTGTTCTGTGTGTTTGACAAATATATAAAAAGAATATATCATATATTTATTCTGTATAAAGTTTAAATAAAAGGATACTTCTATAATAAAGGTCTACGGTTTATTTAAAGATATTTAAATCTAATTTAAACTTCTTTTGAATAAAATAATAGAAAATTCAACGGAAATAAAAGAATCAATGAACAAAAGTTCTGCTAAAATATGGTGTCAAATAAGTACTGAATTTTGTAATATTATTTCACTAAAGGCAGTGTATACTTTTGTTAAACAGAATAAATTAAATCGTTGGGACGTATTAGGTTTAGAAAAACAAATATGTGACAAAAATATTGAAATGAGTGAATATAATTCATATGAAGATAATAAAGTTTTTAATTTTCAAATTACATCTATTAAATGGGATGAAATAAAACCAAGTAATATAAATAGTCAAGGGAGATATTGTCTACAATCTGGATGGACAGATGTTATAAATTAAGAGATAGAATTGCTAGGTTACACGTCTATATGGTCTTTTAAAAATCATTGCATATCGCCTAATGGTGTATGGCAGAGTTAAATGCTGTGAGCGATGAAATCAAAGAGGAAAATGAAATAATTTTAACATATAAAGTGTCTAATTTGGATGAATCGAAACATAGTAACAAATCGAAACGTCATTTAACGGGTAAAAAACGTTCTGCATTGGGAAATAATTTAAAAGCGGGCCAATTGGCAGTAAATTGGCGAAGACAGGAAGCAGATACTAAAATGCAATTGGGACAACCGGAACCAAGAATATTGTATTCATTACAAACATTGAGAAAGTGTAAGTCAGAAGCAAATAGTGTCACACATAAATTAAGCAAATATCCAATCCAGAGTTTATTAATTTTAAAATATACTCAACCATATTTACATTCATAATATATCTTACGATAAATTTGTATTACATTACGGGACACCAGAGCAAATGCAAATATATAACTCATACTGTAAATCAAATATAAGTAACCTGGCTATAGATGCAACTGGTTCCATAGTTAGAAAAATAAATCACCCATACAACAATATTTCTGGACATATATTCTTATATAGTGCCGTTATACATTTCAATAACCCCAAATTTCAAATTTGGATAAATTTTTGGCTAAAATCAGGAGCACATAAACCAAAAATTATAGTTTGTGACCATTCTTTAGCGTTGTTAAGTGCTACATGTTGGGCAATGAACAATATGTATTTGAACAATTATTTGGAATTATGCTACAATATTTTAATAGGACAATCAAATGATTTACCAGCAACATATATAAGAATGAATTATGCGCATGTGCTGCGGTTGATTAGTCGCTGGCCCGTATTAAGTAGCTGCAGATCGCCTAAAAAAAATTTTTACATGAACGTAATGAGCTTACTTATTAGATCCACTTCTCTAGAAGAAGCTGGAAAAATTTTAGAATCTTATTAATTGTAAGTTACAGCGAATACACTGGGGAAAATACTGAATGTAATATTCATTAAAAAAACTTGAAACTTTTGATATTTGGATGTGATTTAGTAGAAATAGATTTTGGACTAGAAACAACAAATTTGTCAGATAATTTTGAAACCAATAATCCTCTTAATGAAATTTCAAACACATACTCAACATCATTTAATTATTGGTTTATAACATTAAAGAGAGAAGTTTACAGAAGTGCAGCATGATTACGGATGATGAAAATTATCATTTTTCACCTGAATTTGCTATTATTTAGAAAGATTTATGAATTCATTTTTATTGTGGTCAGCAGTTCTTGTAAACAAATTTAACTATGGAGCAAGAACAGAATCATTGAATATAGTAGAAAGTTACTTTAATGACTTAAAAAGCAGAACGCTTAATCAATCTTCCCATGAAAATTGATAAATTCTTTTTGATTCATTATCATAGTATCCAAAGAATGGTCGTACTCACACCACCTATAATTGCAAAAAATAGTACAAAAGAAAAAATGGATTCTAACAATGATAACGAGGATTCAGATAAAATATAAAAGAAATATTTTTAATAGATGTAGAATCTGACACTAATAATAAATTACAAAAAAAGTCTAAAAATAATTCAACAATATCCGAAACACAATTAGAGGTGGATGAAAGTAAGTTACCTTCAGTAAATAATTAAATAAGTTTCCTTTTTTTTAGTTAATTTAACGTTTTTGTGTTATTTTTTTTGAGGTATGCATACTGAATGTTGGGTAGATGAGTATTCCTAAGCCAAACCAACATATTTTCAAATGTTGCAAAACATAAATATTTATTTAATAAATATCGTAATGTGTTTTAGCAAAATGAAAAAAGAAGAAGTCGGCGCACAAGAAACTATGTCCAGAAATTCTGTATGTTAATGATGGTAATAAAATTAAATATTAAGCAACGGAAATATTAGATCCCGACCAATAATAATAAATAAAAATAACTTTATATTTTCACAAACTTGTGCATTTGATTGTATTTTGCAAATGTTTGTAGCTGCGTTTACTGACAGTGTTTTATATAAAAATAAGTTTGAAATAGATAAAAATACAGCTATAATTACTTTTATAAAATATTTTTTTAATTCTGGTCCAAAACAACAAGCTTATAAATTACGAGGTGATATTTTAGTAAATTTAGATTGTTTCGAGAAACATATCCTAGTAGACGGAACAGTAAAGATTGAATGCACTGCAAATGTTGAAACTATAATTAATAAATTATTCAATAATTATCCGTCTGCAACTGAAAAATAATTCTGTTCAAATGACTATTGATCACGGCTTATTGTGAATCGAAATATTGATATATTGCCAATTAATATTGACATATTAAAAATATCTTATAAGAACATTTCAGAAGCTATTTTATCTGGTATGACTAAACACACAAATCGTGTCAATAAGACGAATAACAAAACCTGTAATAATAGTATAGTATATGAAACTGAAATTTCTGATCACATTATTATTGAAACAAACGATTGTGGCCAAACTTTATTATCCGAAATTCCTATATGGATTAAAGTATACCGGGTGTCTACTTTTATTTCCGAACATAGGAAATTCAATGTTAAAATATTGATTCAGTGATATCTCCTTACCTATTACTTTTAGAACAAAAGTATACTGAAGATAAATGTTCAAAATAAAAAACTGCATTGATTGAGTACCAAGTTTGTTGCTCAATTGTTTTTATGTGTAAGCTAGAAGCAAAAGAAAATACACGATTTAAAGCAATTATCAGAGTGCCATGAAACAGAAAACAATAATTTATATTTCTTGTCTCTGACAGATTTAACAATTATTTTTATTTTATTATTATTAGGTTACACGTCTATATGGTCTTTTAAAAATCATTGCATATCGCCTAATGGTGTATGGCAGAGTTAAATGCTGTGAGCGATGAAATCAAAGAGGAAAATGAAATAATTTTAACATATAAAGTGTCTAATTTGGATGAATCGAAACATAGTAACAAATCGAAACGTCATTTAACGGGTAAAAAACGTTCTGCATTGGGAAATAATTTAAAAGCGGGCCAATTGGCAGTAAATTGGCGAAGACAGGAAGCAGATACTAAAATGCAATTGGGACAACCGGAACCAAGAATATTGTATTCATTACAAACATTGAGAAAGTGTAAGTCAGAAGCAAATAGTGTCACACATAAATTAAGCAAATATCCAATCCAGAGTTTATTAATTTTAAAATATACTCAACCATATTTACATTCATAATATATCTTACGATAAATTTGTATTACATTACGGGACACCAGAGCAAATGCAAATATATAACTCATACTGTAAATCAAATATAAGTAACCTGGCTATAGATGCAACTGGTTCCATAGTTAGAAAAATAAATCACCCATACAACAATATTTCTGGACATATATTCTTATATAGTGCCGTTATACATTTCAATAACCCCAAATTTCAAATTTGGATAAATTTTTGGCTAAAATCAGGAGCACATAAACCAAAAATTATAGTTTGTGACCATTCTTTAGCGTTGTTAAGTGCTACATGTTGGGCAATGAACAATATGTATTTGAACAATTATTTGGAATTATGCTACAATATTTTAATAGGACAATCAAATGATTTACCAGCAACATATATAAGAATGAATTATGCGCATGTGCTGCGGTTGATTAGTCGCTGGCCCGTATTAAGTAGCTGCAGATCGCCTAAAAAAAATTTTTACATGAACGTAATGAGCTTACTTATTAGATCCACTTCTCTAGAAGAAGCTGGAAAAATTTTAGAATCTTATTAATTGTAAGTTACAGCGAATACACTGGGGAAAATACTGAATGTAATATTCATTAAAAAAACTTGAAACTTTTGATATTTGGATGTGATTTAGTAGAAATAGATTTTGGACTAGAAACAACAAATTTGTCAGATAATTTTGAAACCAATAATCCTCTTAATGAAATTTCAAACACATACTCAACATCATTTAATTATTGGTTTATAACATTAAAGAGAGAAGTTTACAGAAGTGCAGCATGATTACGGATGATGAAAATTATCATTTTTCACCTGAATTTGCTATTATTTAGAAAGATTTATGAATTCATTTTTATTGTGGTCAGCAGTTCTTGTAAACAAATTTAACTATGGAGCAAGAACAGAATCATTGAATATAGTAGAAAGTTACTTTAATGACTTAAAAAGCAGAACGCTTAATCAATCTTCCCATGAAAATTGATAAATTCTTTTTGATTCATTATCATAGTATCCAAAGAATGGTCGTACTCACACCACCTATAATTGCAAAAAATAGTACAAAAGAAAAAATGGATTCTAACAATGATAACGAGGATTCAGATAAAATATAAAAGAAATATTTTTAATAGATGTAGAATCTGACACTAATAATAAATTACAAAAAAAGTCTAAAAATAATTCAACAATATCCGAAACACAATTAGAGGTGGATGAAAGTAAGTTACCTTCAGTAAATAATTAAATAAGTTTCCTTTTTTTTAGTTAATTTAACGTTTTTGTGTTATTTTTTTTGAGGTATGCATACTGAATGTTGGGTAGATGAGTATTCCTAAGCCAAACCAACATATTTTCAAATATTGCAAAACATAAATATTTATTTAATAAATATCGTAATGTGTTTTAGCAAAATGAAAAAAGAAGAAGTCGGCGCACAAGAAACTATGTCCAGAAATTCTGTATGTTAATGATGGTAATAAAATTAAATATTAAGCAACGGAAATATTAGATCCCGACCAATAATAATAAATAAAAATAACTTTATATTTTCACAAACTTGTGCATTTGATTGTATTTTGCAAATGTTTGTAGCTGCGTTTACTGACAGTGTTTTATATAAAAATAAGTTTGAAATAGATAAAAATACAGCTATAATTACTTTTATAAAATATTTTTTTAATTCTGGTCCAAAACAACAAGCTTATAAATTACGAGGTGATATTTTAGTAAATTTAGATTGTTTCGAGAAACATATCCTAGTAGACGGAACAGTAAAGATTGAATGCACTGCAAATGTTGAAACTATAATTAATAAATTATTCAATAATTATCCGTCTGCAACTGAAAAATAATTCTGTTCAAATGACTATTGATCACGGCTTATTGTGAATCGAAATATTGATATATTGCCAATTAATATTGACATATTAAAAATATCTTATAAGAACATTTCAGAAGCTATTTTATCTGGTATGACTAAACACACAAATCGTGTCAATAAGACGAATAACAAAACCTGTAATAATAGTATAGTATATGAAACTGAAATTTCTGATCACATTATTATTGAAACAAACGATTGTGGCCAAACTTTATTATCCGAAATTCCTATATGGATTAAAGTATACCGGGTGTCTACTTTTATTTCCGAACATAGGAAATTCAATGTTAAAATATTGATTCAGTGATATCTCCTTACCTATTACTTTTAGAACAAAAGTATACTGAAGATAAATGTTCAAAATAAAAAACTGCATTGATTGAGTACCAAGTTTGTTGCTCAATTGTTTTTATGTGTAAGCTAGAAGCAAAAGAAAATACACGATTTAAAGAAATTATCAGAGTGCCATGAAACAGAAAACAATAATTTATATTTCTTGTCTCTGACAGATTTAACAATTATTTTTATTTTATTATTATTAGAATAATGGGAAGAGTTAATCTAGAAGAAAAAATAATAATCACATATTCTATTATTAGAATAAAATAAAAAGAAATGGCAAATCTGTCAGATATGCCAGAAACAAGAAATATAAATTATTGTTTTTTTCCATGGCACTCTGATAATTGCCTTAAATTACGTATTTTCTTTTGCTTTTAACTCGTGCATAAGAAACAATTAACAACAATGTTGGATCTCTTGATGCAGTTTTTAATTTTGAACATTTTTCTTCCTTACACTTTTGTTCTAAAATTAATAGGTAAGGAGATATCGCCCTATCAAAATTTTAACATTGAATTTCCTATGTTCGGAAATAAAAGTAGACACCCAGTATGTCAATACATTTATATTAAGGGGATTATCTAATTACGTACCTCCATCTTCAAAAAGTATTAGTGCTGCGGGTCACTATACAGCATATTGCTGACGTATAAATTCCAGCTGGGAATTATTTGATGATTTAAAAAATAAAGTATTACATGTTAATAATTCGATTCAAGTCAATCCGCATGTTATACTATACACTATTTAGTATTTTTGTATTGCATTGATGTTTCTGAAAATGGTGCCCGGTGCAGTTGATTCAACGAATATCTCTTGCAATTTATGCAAAAAATCGTTTAACAAAGTAGATCTATTTGTTACTTGTGGAGGAACGTGTAACTTAACCTTTCTACTATGAAAAACTGCTGCATACACCTTTGGTGTATGGGTCCAAGTGGACCCAGTAGCTACTAAGTTATCTAATATTTATAATACTACGTTTATTATATTATTTATTAATAGTTGCAATCATAAAATGATAAATATAATTTTAATTTGTTTATTAAGTTACTGAAGATACATACATCTATAATTATTGTAGAATATAATTGAAACTTATTGTACTATAAATATCTGATTCTAGCTTTTATTTTACACAGTTTTTACAATACGTGTTTGTATGTTCTGGGCAAATAAATCCTTTACATGCAGAACACTTCACGCGTGATTTTCTATCTTTTTTCCATCCACAATCTTTACATCGACCGCGTTTTGATGATTGTTCATTACTTCCACTGGTTCCAGCTACCGCATGCAATTTAGATTTTATTTGTTTCGGGATATTCTGCGATATACGGTGTTGTCGACACTTTTCAGTGAGATTGTACCCTAACTCTTTTAGAAAAATGCGTCTTTTGTAAAGCTTATTTTCATTATATTGTGGATTGATATGCATGTATACTACATATGCATTGATAGCTGCCAAATCTAAAATGTTATAAAATAAACAAACAGGCCACCTTCTAGTTCCTCTTTTACACGTATATGCTGATGCTAATTTATCTGTTGTGTCTACACCTCCTTTCGTATTGTTGTAATGGAGAACTATTTCAGGCTTTTTATGTTCCGCTGAAGACACTTCATCTTGATGCATCGACGATAAAAGCAGTACAGATTTATTTTTCTTTGGCGTGTAAGAGACCAATGTCATATTCTGTTGAAAACCAAATGTGGACGAGAAGACTGCTTTTGTTTTACTAGGTAAAAACTCAGCAGGAATGAACTTTTTGTTTTTACGTAGGGTACCGACAAGTGTTAACTTACGTTTCAATACTTCAACACCTAGATAGTAATCCGTAAAAAAATTATCAGTTGTTACATTTCTGCCTGTTTTTTCAATATTTTTTACAAGACGTAAAACTACATTTACTCCCTGTTTTGTTTCCCTAGGTTGGTTTTTTGCTTTTCCTGTGTACACTTCAGCAGCATACACATATGCAGTTTTGACATCTGATAATAACCACAATTTTATACCGTATTTTCCACGGGGTTTTGTAGGTATATATTGCCTAAAAGGACATTTACCACGATAAGGAACAAGTTGTTCGTCAGCAGTTACGTTTTCATATGGCACAAACATCTTGGGCAGTTGATCAACGAATAAATCAAAAAAACATCTAATTGGGGCTAACTTGTCATGTCTGCGACGGACAGGTCTATCTTCCTTATTGTCAAATCTCAAAAATCTGCTTATAGTACAGAATCTATTGAGCGACATTGTGGCTTTGAATATGGGCCTACCATCAGAATCGCTCCATAATTCTGTCAAAGATTCTCCGGCACCTTTGTGTACACCAGCTAGCAGTAATAAACCTATGTAGGCCTCCAATTCATCATGACTTATTTCTTTCACTTTTTTTCCGGTTGCAGAACATATTCGTCTAAGTTCCCTATTTGTCTCATCAATTATTATATTGAGCATATTGTCAGTTATAAATAATTTCATAGCTGATAGAGGCGTATCATCTACTCGTTGAATGGCATATCTTGTTGGGCCTGGTGCCGGATTCATAATATTTGCCGGTCTAGTGAAAAACGAAAAGATAAAAAGATTTATTATGTAGAAAGAGAATACACTCACCTAGATCGTGACTGTGGAGGTGCAGTCTTATTCCATACAGTTCCATCACGTGCTATGTATTGTGATTTTTCTGTGTCCACATTATTTATTTCGTTGTCAGAAATGTCCACAATATCTTCTACTTCTTCAACAGTAGACACATTATCCTCTTCGTCCGATATTTCATTTGGGATGAAGTCATCGTCATTGTCGGTATTATTTCCGAAATCATCGTCTTCATATTCACTCACATCAGACATATTTTCCAAAATAACTCGCAGCTCATCGTCAGTCAATCCACGTTTGGATGCCATTTGTCAACAAAGTTTATACAAAATATCAACACTATACTTTAGCACTTTATCTGCAAAAGTTGCAGTTTATATCTGTAATACACTGACATTTACTAGAACATTAACACTAATGAACGGAGTAACAGAATTAAACATGAAATCATTAGCAAGACATTATGGGTACAATTGTACCCATATGCAATAAATGATTTTTTTCCATTTTAAATAAAAACTATTTATATATTTATTAAATTAATTTAGTAGTTTATATATCTATGTGAATTTGAGGAATACGTGAAATGATAAAGCTGTGAAATTTATAGTAACAAATAAAATTAAGAAAAAAATGGGTGAATGGGTCCACCTGTACCCATATAAAATAGAAAGGTTAAGTTACCATCTTGAGTGCTCGAAGATCGGCAAACGTGAGTATAATGCCATAATAAACAAACCCCAAATACATATGTGATTGCTGCGAATGCATCCTATATGATAATAAAGGAAAACTTTATCAAACACTGTATCAAGTTCTATATCTACTCATGAAGCACCAGTCTTCCAAAAAAATGTTATCAAAATTAACTTAACTTACAAATATTGTTCTCCAATTGGTAAACGAAGTAAATGACTTAAAACAAAATAATTCTGATTTGTCAAAGCAAACAAAAGTAAACAGATACATCCCTGACATAGTTGAGCAAGGTCAGACTCTGTCCTTGCCAATCACAACTAAGTCGGCAAGTCCGATTCCGTTGATTTCTAAAGACGAACCTTCTCTAACTGTCGGCAATCAAGCTGCCGCAAATGTAAATAAAACAATAAATAAATAAAAAAAACAACACAAGAGGTCCGTCTACGTCTGATTCAACGGCAATTTTGAACATAGATGATAATAATAAAATTCCACGTAATACATCGACTCCTAATACATCAACCGAAAATTCTGATAACGATGACTTTCAGATTGTCAAAAGAAAACAAAATAAAAAGAAAATAAAGACCATACACGGCTCAGCAGATCCAATAAATAGTCAAATTGAAGCCCTTCCTAAAATAGCCTGATTGTACGTGGGTCGAATTCATCCAGAGTGCTCGGTAGATGATCTCAAAAATTATTTAAATAAAAATTTATCACCATCCTACCTTTCAGTTGTAAAAATATCTAAAGAAGGCTCCAGCTCATTATCCTTTAAAGTAGGAGTAAACTTTGAATTGCTTGAGAACATATGCCAGGATTCATTGTGGCCAAATGGAATAATTATTAAAAGATTTCGTTTTTTTTTCCAAGAGACAAGTGATACCAAATCTAGGCCAGCAAATATAAATTCAGTGCATAAACCAAATAAATTCTTGTAGTATATTCATATTGTATTTATTCATATTGAAAATCCCGCCTTTACAAGTTATTTAGTTCTTTTATTGTCATACATGTGTAAACATTGTCTGATTGTTTTTTAGTGATATAAAATGGCGTATTCGCGTGTGAAGTAAAAAAGGGTTTATTAAATACGTTTATAGGGACAACAGTGTTTTTATTTTATTGTCCATTTACCCATAATTGTGTTGGGCCACTTCACTACAAAATTTGGCGACGAGAAAAATATTGTTTTTTATCGGAAATAGTTCTGAATCTATTCCAAATATTTGGAGGTTAAACACATGTTCACAAAACAAGTGAAAAATGCCTACGGAACGTCCAGGACAAAATATAACGGTGGTAAATAGTGGAAATGTTGCCACTATTAACGGATTTAACATCGGCGATGACTGGGAGATATTCAGCGAAAGATTAGAGCAATATTATCTTGCTAACGAAGTGGCAGAGATTAGGAAAATTTCAGTGTTACTGACGTTAATACATGAAAATGTTTATAAAATACTGTAAAATGTATGCGACCCAGTGAAACCTGCAACAAAAACATTTGACGAATTAATAAGTATATTATCGCAACAATTTAAACCAAAAGTCTCTATATTTTGATTGTTTAAGACAAACAAATGAAACAATCAAAGAGTGGTACGTAAAAGTGAAAACCGTAGCAGCACAATGCGAATTTGGAACCAGTTTAGCCGAAAGAGTGAAGGACAAGTTTGTAGTCGGATTGAAACCGGGACACATAATTGACCGTTTGTGCGAGGAAAAGGTCCAGAAAACTACGGAGGAGCTGTTAGAAGTAGCATTATCCAAAGAGGCGACATCAGAGGAACCAATGTATGCTGTCAACCGCATGCAGAGGATGAAGTCATCACCAAGGCCCAAACAGAATACATTTCCATCCAAAGAAGACAGGAAAGAAGATAAGAGTGATACGAGGCTTTGCTTTCATTGTGGCAAAGACGGACACAATTTTAAAACCTGTAGGTATAAACAATATAAATGTAAAGTGTGTGGCAGAAAAGGACACATTGCTAGAGCATGTAAGGCGAAAAGTTCATATACTAATAATTTAGAGCCAGCTAGCAATGTGGACCTTACACTTGATATATTTAATTTTGATTCCAGTGTTAATTATATACAACCTATTTGTATACCTGTTGAAATCGAGGGGAAGAAGGTTTACATGGAGGTAGATACAGGGGCAGGAATATCGTGTATACCGTTAGCCACTTACAAAAGTGATTTTAATCACATTAAATTGGAGCAATCTTCAGCTAAACTAAAAACGTATAGCGGAGAAGTTATTAATCCTGCAGGGCAGATACAAGTAAAGGTAACAATTGGAGAACAATCCGAACTGTGTACTATTATCATAGTCAAGGAGGGAAAGAAGCTACTTTTAGGTAGGGATATTTTTACTTTATTTAAATTAAACATTCGGGAAAATGAAATTAATCTTATTGAAAATTTAAATTTGACAGAAATATTGGATAAATATAAAAATTTGTTTAATAACGAGCTAGGAACTTATAACAATGAAAAGATTCATTTGCATTTGAAAGAATCGGTACATCCTATTTTTCATAAACCGCGACCGGTGCCATTTGCTTTCCGCGAAAAAGTAAGGAAGGAATTAGAAAAATTAGAAAAAGACGGGGTGATCGAAAAGGTCGATAATTCCAGTTGGGGAACCCCATTAGTACCAGTTATGAAAGCTAACGGGAAAGATGTCCGTGTGTGTGCGAATTATAAAATTACTGTAAATAAATATTTAAAGGATTTTAATCACCCGCTCCCGAGAATTGAGGAAATTTTTGCTGCTTTACAGGGAGGTACAAAATTTACAAAATTAGACTTCTTAAATGCGTACAATCAATTAGTATTGGACGATGAAACGAGTGAATTACTAGCGTGGAGCACCCCATATGGCATTTACAAAGTAAAACGTCTACCGTACGGCACGAAATCAGCTTGTTCAATTTTTCAAAGTATAGTAGAACGCGTACTACAAGGAGCTAAGGGCGTAGTAAATCTATTAGATGATATTGTAGTAACTGGGGAAAACGGAACAAGAACATTTAAAAAATTTAAAAGACGTATTAGAGCGTTTACAAAATGCCGGTTTTCGATTAAATAAAAATAAATGCGAATTTTTTAAGAACGAAATAGTATATCTTGGTCATAAAATAACAAAAGATGGTTTAGAGAGAGATTTTGATAAAATAAAGGCTATTTTGGACTTTCCAAAACCAAGAAGTGTAAGAGAAGTTCGTGCTTTTGCTGGTATGGTAAATTATTATTCGCGATTTGTACCAAATCTTTCCTTACAACTCAAACCGTTATACGAACTAGTACAAAAAAATAAAACATTCACTTGGACTTCAGATTGCCAAAGGGCATTTGAAAATGCAAAAAAGGAATTAGCTTCCGACAAAATTTTAATGCATTATGATCCTAGTAAACCACTAAGATTAACCTGCGACGCTAGTCACTATGGTATTGGCGCTGTCCTATCCCACGTGTTTACAGATGGTTCTAAAGACCAATATATCGAGACTGTTAACTAAAGCCGAAAAAAATTATTCAATGATTCATAAAAAAGCACTTAGTATTGCATGGGCGACACAAAAATTATATCAGTATCTCATAGGTCGTAAATTTGAATTAGTGTCAGACCATAAGCCGCTTCTTGCGTTATTTGGGGAAAATCGTAGTCTACCGCAAATGGCAGCAGGTAGGTTACAGAGATGGTCTATTTTTCTTGCAAATTTTGACTATTCTTTTAGATTTATAAAAGGAAAAGATAATGTAAAAGCAGATGCTTTATCTAGATTGCCGCTGCCTACTACTGATAAAACTGAAAATAAATATGAATTTGATTGTATAAATTTTATCGAAAACTCAGTTCCAATTGATTTTTACAAAGTACGATCGGAAACGCGACGAGATCCTACTTTAGGGCAAATTTTTAATTTTATTAGAAAAGGTTTTCCAAAGCACACAAATAACGAATTATTAAAGCCATTCTTACATCGTCAAGGTGAACTTAATATAGATAAAGGGATAATTATGTGGGGATATCGTGTGATAATACCAACTAAACTTCGTTTACAATTATTATCGGAATTGCATAATACACACGAAGGCATGTCAAAAATGAAAGCAAATGCTAGAGCCTATTTTTGGTGGCCAAATCTAGACAGTGATATAGTAAATTTTGTAAATAATTGCAAATTATGTAATATGGCTAAACCAGAACCACGAAAATCTAAATTAATCTCAATTTCACGCGCTTCATATTTTTATGAAAGGGTACATGCCGATTTCCTTGGACCAATACAAGGGAAAATGATTTTAATAATAATAGATAGTTTTTCGAGATGGCCGGAAGCATTTATAATGCCGAGATATGATAGTGAGAGTACTGTAGAAAAATTTAGAGAATGTTTTGCTCGTTTTGGTCTACCGAGGGTAGTAGAGACAGATAATGGTCGTCAGTTCGAGTCTAAAGAATTTATTGATTTTTTAAATCAAAATGGTGTCAAATTTTTAACCTCTCCGCCATACCATCCTGCTACGAATGGATTAGCTGAAAATTGTGTAAAATCTTTTAAAAACTCAATAATTAAATGCTTGAAAGAGCCAAAGAATAAACATGTAACCCTTCAAACCTTGATTAGTAGATATTTGTTTCAGTATAGAAATTCAGAGCACACGACACTTGGGGTCACGCCTTCTAGTCTTGTATTTAAACATAAAATTCAGACACGTTTTGTTTACTATTGAAAACTAAATCCTGTTCTTATAAACCTGAGAAATGTAAAAGGGAAGAGAAATTTGCAATTGGTGACAAAGTGTATTGTCGAGATTATAGAAATCCGAACAAGAAGGCTTGGGCTCAATGTGTTATTGACGAAATTTTGGGCGATAGAATATATTTATGTAAATTAGCTAATGAAGACATTGTTTGGAAACGACATTTAGACCAAATAATCCCTGATAAATCAAATACTGCTAATATTATTAATAATGATCATAAACTTAGTAATAATGTAATTATTAATAAATCGGTGGATTCTTTTGTCGATGTCTCTCCCAAATGTATATTTACAGAACCTAGTATTACAACCCCAGAATGTAATGTACCCCCCGATACTAAATCTGTATCTAGAGAGTGCCACTGTTCCGAAAGTAGATGAAAATGTACTTAAAGATATAAATGAGAAAGAGGAACAAGACACTTGTAAGGAAAATGTACCAAGTCCTGAAAAGGTATCTTGGAATGTTAATGAGCGTCCAAGACGTAATAGAAAACCAGTGGTGCGATATAACTCGTGAAGGAGGGTATTGTAGTATATTCATATTGTATTTATTCATATTGAAAATCCCGCCTTTACAAGTTATTTAGTTCTTTTATTGTCATACATGTGTAAACATTGTCTGATTGTTTTTTAGTGATATAAAATGGCGTATTCGCGTGTGAAGTAAAAAAGGGTTTATTAAATACGTTTATAGGGACAACAGTGTTTTTATTTTATTGTCCATTTACCCATAATTGTGTTGGGCCACTTCACTACAATTCTTAATAGATAATCAAGTAAATCTTAATACACCATTACATATTCTTCACATAATCATCCAGTGTTTAAGAAATTCTCTAGAAAATTTAGAAATGTTCATAGAAAACTACTCTAACTTAAATATAATCTGCATCAACGAACATTGGTTGCAAGCTCATGAATTAGACGTATTGAAATTGAACAACTTTTATGTTTATTCATGTATAGACAATATTTTTACTGATATCACGAATTATACAACAACCGTTTTAGATGTTCACTTTTCGGATCATAGAGCTATATTACTTAAAATTCAAACAAATTATTCGTATTATTATATTAATTATTTCATAAATCTCGTAGAACAGGAAACATGGTCAGAAGTGTATTTAGCTCAAAATGCTAACGATAAATAAAATCACTTTATGTCATCTATAATTAATTCACCATTTTCAAACAGCTTTTCCGTTGGTTAAGAAAACACTAGTGGAGGAGCGCTAAGTAATTATCTCGGAACAACTCCGATTTTAATAATTTTTTTTTAAAATGTCCGTAATTCCAAATACTTCAACCTTTATAGTTTGAAAATTGACGCTCTTTGTTTATTTATTAAATTATTTAATTTTTAAAAATTATTAACCTTTAACTAGTCGCGTGGGATCTACCAGGCCCCACAGCAATTTCAAGTGTAAATAATTTTTATATTGTTAATTATTTCATATTGGAGCTTTCGTCTATTCCTTCGATTTCTTATTATTGTTCTACGCGCAGCATTTTATAATCCTACATTTATTAGTAAAATCGAAATTACGGTTTATTTGCATTTATGTACAAGCTGCGGCCTGTCAAACCCCACGCGAGTAGTTATGTAGAGAAAATTTTACACAGCGGTACTTCCTCTAATTTCTACAAAAATAGGTTCTGTCTTGTATTTGCGTAAAATACTTTATGTTTACTGCTTTTTAGTTGTTCACATGTACTCATCATGGCGTGTTATAGTAAACGTCCTCTATGTCGGATTAGAACGAATATTGTATGAAGATGACAGTGAGGGTGTTGAACAGTTTGAGAAAGAAAGTGACGCATGGAATGATCATGATAGTGTTAGTGTTCATAACAGTGATTCAGTTTTATAAGAAAGTGAATCTGATCAATATTCTTCAGATATTGACGATGATGATTTCTTTTTGGGAAAAGATAAAGTTACAAAATGAAAAAAAAATCCTCCTTTTGCATCTAAAACGAGAAAACATTACTCATCTACCTGGGTGCAAAAGACTAGTAAAAGACGAAAGGGACATGCTAGATACATTTTTATTATTTTTTGACGATACTGTTATTAGTATGCTAGTAGAGTGTACAAATATTTATATAAGTAATAAAATAAGGCCAAATTATTCAAGAGAACGTGATGCATGACCTGTAACACGATGAAATTAGAGTATTTTTAGGCTTACTTATTACTTTCTGGAGTTATGCGTTCTTCACATTTGAATTTTCAAGACTTATATTCATCGGAATATATTGGTAACGATTTTTTTTTTACATTTTCTGTGTATTATTACAATTTCATTTTTTTACAATAAATATTTTTTTGTGTTAATTAATTTTTTCGATTCATATCCAACAAACCAATATTAATGATTTATAATTATTAGAAATACATATTTTTAGTTTTAATTCATATATAAACAACATGCGTATATTATATGACTGTAAAAAGCTACTGGGGCCTTTCAGGCCCCACGCGAGCAGTTATGTATGCAACCCTCACGCGACTAGTTAAAGGTTAATATCGTCGTTAAAATAATGTTATTTATGAAAGTATAATATTTAAAAACGACATCCAGTGACCTTGTATATTGAATACTGACAAGATCTATTCTAATATGATTGAAGTATATGTAATATATAATCTGATGTGGCCAGCACATAACCTCTCGCCGGTTAGTTTACCTGACTGTGTGCATAAAACCAAGATTATTTTACAAATACAAATACATTCATGACTTATAGTCTGACGTTCAAACTTTTTTTTATATATTTTTCACATATATTTACAAAATGTGTAGGTTATTTTAATATAAATTATGCACAACAAATTTCAAAACACATTTTACTATATAAAAATTTTATGCAGATAACAGGGATTATTAATTCGAACAATGTTTGTCTTCTCTACATACATGTAGTGAAAACATTAATTTTGGGCAGTCTCAATTGTATAAGGTATATCTAGAAATGTGAGTATATTCGTACATAACTTCTATCAAATTTACTTTCTTTTTTCATACATGTATCTAAATAACACATTGACTTTATTTAAATAAAGTGATGGTGAGATTGCACTCTATACTAATATCGATGTGTACTGTCGTCAATATTATATCTTATTTAAGAAGAATTTGATAACTTTTTGCAATTCAATGTTACTGTAGTCTACAGTACTCGTACATTTTCCCATAATGTTTGAGATAAATTTAACAGTCCTTTAACATAGACTTGTCACCTCAACAATAGTCACAGGGCAAATCAATAATTAAGAGATTCTCTAAGTTCATTTTTCTTAATTCACTTTCATCTTGTGTTTATAACATTTAAATATCGTCTTCCTTCTTTTAGAGAGTCATCTTATTCGCACTTTGTTCGGCTTGTACCGTCTACAATTCAAAAGTCTTGTTTTCTCGTAGGCAATCCATCCACCGCCTTTTCACTCATCCATGTGCGCTGAGGGCTGCGCTGATTATCTAGTCTTGTCCGAAATTAGGAGCATTTTGGATATCTTCATTTTTCATGCGCTCAGCTGGGTGACATTCAACGACTACTCGTATTTCATCCATAACTCCACTGTGTGCAATGCCTGATGCTTCTTCTTTGTAAACTAACATTCTGCTTCATATGTGGGGAGACACTTAGCCGTAATGAAAATTTATAACAATTAGTATAACATAATTGAATTCTTGATATTTGAATTTTGGATAATCCATTTGTTATATTATTGGCCAATTTACCGTGCATAGCAGATGCAGCGATAAAACATCTGAAAAAAGTTTATTTACAAGTGCCGTTGTGGCTGGGTAATTATTTTTCACCGATTGAATGGGGTTGGAAGCTTACAAAATTTTTGATACCAAAACCCATGTACCAGCCACCTGCTCCGGAGCAGATTTTGAAGATAATATTCTGCAGATGTAATTCTGACTATACTGGGAATTGTGGTGCACAAAAACCGGCCTGTTCTGAATGCCCGCTTGTACAGAATACAGCAGTGAAGTTTGCAAAAATTCTCTTTCACTACCAATGACTACAGATAGTGATGACGAAAAAGAAGAGAAAGAGAATGTACAAAATAATTAAAAATATTTTTAAAATGTTTTTTGTGATAAATTTCAATTGACAACGAATTAAAGTAGTCATCATTTTTTGCTGCATTACACTCATTATCTCGATCTTCGAATACTAGTTAATATGGTAAACGTATTTTTAAAACATATTTTATTTATAATTTATATTTTTCAACAGGAATATTAAAAAAAATATTTTTTTTTCTAAAAATTTTGACTTTTTCGAATTTTGTAATTTTTTTTGGCTAAAACGTCAATTTATAAAGGTTAAAGTATTTTTAATTACGGACATTTAAAAAAATATATATTAAAATCGGAGCTGTTTCGACCGGTTCCGAGACAATGCACTTTTTTGAGCTAACGCTCCTCCACTACACTTAGAGAAAGCCAAACATCGAATCTAAATTCTCCTGAAATAATAGAAGCCCGCAATATATTATTGCTCCTATACGATGCCTGGAATTCAGCTAATAGTGAAAATATAAAACTGCTGTACTCAAACCATAAAAAATTATATACCAACCTCATTAAAACTCGAAAATTATCAATAAATATGAGAAAAATTTAAGACTCATCCAACAAATCGAGAACTATTTGGAAAATTATCAAAAATGAAGTGAATATTTCCGAAAATAATAAAAGCCAAGTTCCATTAAATATCGATGCAGCAACCTACAATCATTATTTTGTTAACATCGCTGAAGAGAAGAGAACCTTGCTGCAACAAAGTCAAATTTTGAGGATCTTTTAAAAAATAAAAAGTCGCGAAAACCAAGCAACTCCATTTATTTTAAACCAGTAACACATACTGATATTTCTACGAGTACAATATTGCGTAGTGAGACTATTTTCCACATAGGTTGCCTTTTAAAAAATCATAAGTTTGTGTTATACCTCGAATATTATGAAATTTTCAAAAAATCTAATTACTCCGTTTTATTTTACCTAAAAAAAGGTTAAAACATTTTTCTCTAACTACCATAATAAATAAGTTATGGGATATTTTCGAAATAAGCGAAAAACAAGTTTTTTCATGTAGCTCAGAAACAAAAGAAGATCGAAAATTCCTGTGGTGACTATTAAACTTTTCTCAAAAAGTTGACCTTGGAATGTGTAAACGATTTTGCTCTATCATTAATATTACCCCAGATACCCTAAAAAGAAAAAACATCGAAAACGAGACACCCTGTACAAGAAAAAGACGTAACTGAAATTGAATTTAAATCTTCAGAAGCCCTTAAAAAAGCTAACGTGTAGTTTACTTCAAATGAACTTAATTATTAACAATAAAACTGTGCAATTACTGTTCACCAGCAACATCAATCTACAGTCGCGTGACCATCCTAAAATACTAGGAATGTATTTAGATCCGGGTCTTAATGGACTCCCCATATTGATAACTTGTGTGTAACACTATCTAAAGCTAACCATAAAGAGAATTAGATCTACCATTAATCAAGAAGCTGCTGTAACTGTGTATTATGCTATGTTCTATTCAGTGCTATCATATGGACTGTTGGTGTGGTGCAATACTAGTGACTCTAACTTAAACAAAATCTTTGTTCTACAAAAACGCGCTGTGCGGGCCATTGTTAAATGTAACAATTTTGATCACTGCAAACCAGTTTTTGAGAAACTAAAAATAATGTCTCTTTTCTCTCTAATAACATTTGTGAATTTGTGCTTCATTAAGAAACACTAAAATAGATTTGCACATGTGACAGACATTCATAATTACAACACAAGGACTAAAAACAGTGTTAGTGTGGCAAAATCCAGACTCAAAATTAAATAAATAACTTGCACCGAAGCTGTTTAATATTCTACCTGATTCATTAAAATCAAAACCATTCAGTAATTTTAATATTTACTAAATGAGTTTTTTAACAACTGTTTTTATGATTTGACAACGTTCTACAGTGAAAGAAAAATTTTGCTATGTAAGTTCTTAGATGAAAAATCATAGAGTAATGTTTTTTAAATGTTATGTTTATTTATGTATATGAAAATTTCACCATGTGAGTTCTTATAGATGAAAAATCATCGAGTAATGTTTTTCATATGATATGCTTGTTATTAATGTATTTGAAACACATTTTTAAAATGTACACAGAATTCATGTAACTGTAATATGCTTAGATTTATTGTATTTTATTGACTTACCATGTATTTTCGTTATATGTATACTTTATGGTTAAAATATAATTATTATTATTAATTATTATATATTATACTCAAACACCCGAACATAGGATCTAAAATAAGATTTTTATAATTTCCTGCTTCTCTATTTATTTTAGATGAAAAAGCTTCAAATTAAATTTATAAGGCTTAAAATTCTTTAGTTGAATCAATAACGCACAATTGATTTTGAATGCTCTATAGGGGCAGAAATTAGGTATGAAAACGTCGAAAATCATCTCAAAAATAGTGAAAGCCATGAAATTATAAAAACAAAAATTTAACAAATGTAAAGGTTGATCTGTTAAATTAGATTAATTTATTTTTGTTTTTGATTTACGTTGAAGTGAATAATTATGTTTTTATATAAATTGATTGGTTATTCTAGAAAATTTCTTATTCTAGATAAAATTACAAGCATACACACAAATCTAGATAAATTAGATAAAAAATGGAGTACAGTCCATGAAGAATGTGCCCAGTTAAGAAATATTGTCAACTCGCAGCAGATAATTATTAATACATTCGAAAAGCAAGTTAAGAAAAAAAATGTTGTCTTCTCCGGTTTTGAAGAAAAAGAAAATAACAAGGAAGAATTAGTTAAAAATATTAGAGTTTATAAACACTAATCTACAAATAAATTGTTCTCCCTCTGATATTGAGGATGCATGGAGACTTGGGTCTAAAACCAATAATCGAAATAGCCAGTCCTAGTTTCATTTGTATCATACAGCACAAAAACTGCAATTATGTCTAATAAAAATAAACTGCAAGGTACAAATGTTTTTGCTGACAATGATTTAACTACTCAGGATAAAATACAGAAGCAAAAACTACTAAAACTAAGAAAGCAGTTTAAAGGCGAAAGCAAAAAAGTGAATATGAAAGGAATGAAATTATATGTCGACGGAGTACAAATACAGAATACTTCAACTGATTCAACTGCCAAACGAATGTTAAGCGACTCCTCTGAAGGTACACCAGACAAACCGGTGGCAAAACAGCAAAAGCAAACCCATATTACAAACATAGTAGGAAAACAGAAGCCTATTTGACACATATGGTTTAAAGGACTCGTTGAATAAAAAAGATAAGCTAAGTCAGGGTATGAAAAATATAAGATTTATTAATAATAAAAATGTTTCAGGTTTTCATTATAATTGTGATGGGGTTAATAATTCGCTACACGCAAACGGCGATATAAACATTGTGTCATGGAATATGCAGGGCTACAATACACTTTTTAATCTTGATACTGAAATAAAACAAATTTTAATAAAAGCAGATATGATCTGCTTGTGCAAAAGTTGGTTGTGTCAAGACAATATCACCTTACCTTCATTTTTATGTGAATTCAATATAATAGCTTTTGGCGCTGCTACTAAAGAGCATGATAAAGGTCGCTCAAGTGGTGGTCTTATAATTTTAATAAAAAATGAGAGTAAAATTTCTAACGTAAAAATAATAGAAATAAATAATTTTTGGATATTTCTTTCTTGCAAAACGAAATATCATGAATATGTTATTTGTTCTCTTTATCTAAAACCCAGTCTTAATCATGATATTTGTTTGAATATGTTCTACGATTCTTTATATCTAATTACAGGTGCATATTCTGAGAGTAAAATATTAATTACAGGGGATTTTAATGCTAAAATCGGACAGTTAAATCAAGCACCTTGTAACTCGTTTTTCTTCAACAATGTATGGGAAAAGAGAATTTCATTGCATACGCAGGAGGATTACAGAGGTAAAAAGTTGGTGGAAGTCATGGAACAACTAGTCAAGCAAAAAAGCAGTATTATGTAACTCTGAATGAAAATTTATCAAATATAAAAGACAATCAGATGTTTTGGAATACAATAAGAAAGCTTTCTGTAAAACATAACTTTGTTAACGAAATTAATATTGAAAATTGGGAATTATTTTTTAAGGATCAGTATAGTCAAAGCATTTTACTACATAATACTTATTATTTTGATTGTGCTCATCCATTTCTAGATGATGAAATAAGTTTTGATGAACTTAAGACTAGCATAGCAAAATGTAAACTAAACAAAGCCCCTGGCAGTGACGACATACAAAATGAATTTTATAAAAATTTAACGCCAGAATGGGAACATTATATGTTAAATATGTTTAGCGTCATACTAAAATCGGAATCAGTTCCAACCTCTTGGTCAAATATATACATTAGTATGCTTTATAAGAAAGGATATAAAAATGATCCGTATAATTATCGAGGAATAGCACTTGTAGTAACTGTATGTAAAATCTTCACTCAAATAGTTTATAATCGTTTGTATCCTTGGGATCCAGAGGATAACAAAATACTGAATGAATTTCAGATGGGATTTAGAAAAAACCGTGGTACAGTTGATAGTATTTTCACATTTATGGGTATCGTTCACTTAAAACATGCGTCTAAAATGTCAAAAAGTTTATGCACTTTTCATTGATTTTAGAAGAGCATTTGACACAATTTGTCACGAAAAGCTTTGGAATAAGTTATTTTTCTCGGGAATTAGTGCAAAAATAATAAGGATTCTAAAAAACCTCTATTCTCATGCTAATTTGCTAATTAAGATTGACAATGATGTTTCTAATCCTATAAATAACGGAAGATGTTTTACAAGGCGAAATCCTTAGTCCCCTGTTGTTTTCTCTATTCATTAACGATGTAGAGTATTATTTTCGCGAATGAAATGTACGTGGTTTAAACGTAGATGGCGTAAACGACATTCTCATATTAGCTTATGCGGATGACCTAGTTATTTTAGGAAATTCACCCGCTGATATGCAACGTAAATTAAACATACTTTTAAATTATTGTAATGATAATTCACTAACGATCAATACGAATAAAACTAAAATTCTGTTATTCCATAAAGGGAGAAAACCCTCCGGCCTTAATTTCAGATATGGAGAAATTAATATTGAGGTAGTGAACAATATTAATTATTTGGGGGTAATGTTTTCTTCCTCTGGCCTATTTCTTGAAGCCGCAAACTTTAGTAGTAAAAAAACGGTAATTGCAACACAGAAAGTGAAAAGTATACTCTGTCGAGGGAAGTCTAAAAGTTGGACTGAAAAAATTAAATTACTTCATTCTATCATAAAAGCTGGATTCAGAGATTGCGTAGTAAACACAGCATAGGAATACACAACACAGGAAAACATAGAAACTTTAAACCAATTCAGAGATTGTACAGAAAACGTAAAACTGTTGTATGTAGACAACTTCGTGTCAGTATTTGTTGCTGATTTCATAAGATTTATTTAGCTGTCACTTCTGTCAAAGAAAGTATTTTTCGTACGTTAATATAATAGTTTTAAGAGTAGTTTATATTAATACAATGAACAGAAATAAAATCATTATTGCAGCCACGGCCTCATTTTGTGTGGCTGCGTTATATATTTTAAAACATCGAGAAAAGGTAAAAATGTTATGTAAATAATTAACAAATATTTTTTGCTGTACAAAAAGAGGATAAAAAGAAGCCTCGTCTAGTGAAAACTCGTTTCATCAACCGAGATCGGAAGAAAATTGGATTCTTCGTGTATTTGAGGAAAATGAAACTTCACGATGAACAAAAATGAACAAAGAATGAATGTTGATTTATTGAATAATTTATTTTTATTTAATAAATTTAAATTTTAATAATATTTTAAATAGTTATAATAAACACAACTGCAATACAAAATAACTTAAAAGTTGTCTTAACCACACTTCAATACGAATACTCACGAAACATAGCGCACATGGCCGAACATGGCAAAACATAGCTTCGAAATAAAATATGGCCAATTCCCCATGTTTTGCTGTGTTGTGCTATGCTATGTCTGTAACTCTGAAACAGTACACGCTTTTCCGTATGTTCATTTTCTATGTTTTTCTGTGCTATTCTATGCTATGTTTACTACGCAATCTCTGAATCCAGCTAAACGCTTCTCTACTTTATGCATCGGAAATTTGGGGGCTCAGATATTACGAAATTTTAGAAAAAAATCAACTGAGGTATGTAAAAAATATTTTATGTTGTCCTACGCATACTCCGAATCACATGGTAAGACTTGAATTAGGCCTCGATCAACTTTCAACAAAAATTTGGAAAATGGCATTACTATGGTGGAAAAAAATATAAGAGTTACCCGAAAACAGGTATCCAAAACTTATATATAATAGGCTACGCCAGCTAGACAACTATGAAGCAAACAAACCAGAATATAATTGGGCTACTCAATTAAAAAAATTCTTGTAGAACAAGGTTTTTCTGACATTTGGAATAACCAGGCATTAGGTACAAACACTATTTTAAATATAATAAACACGTATACGGAAAAAATACGAAGCATAGATTTAGAGGCATGCAAATCATCGTCTTACAATAATTATTACAAACTCATTAAGCACTCTCATGCTGTTGAGTATTATTTAAGCGTACAGACTGCGTTACCAAAACAACAATTAATTAGCCAAATCCGTTTTGCATCTAAGCTAAATCTAAAAATTTATAGCAAAGGTTTAAAATATGAACTTTCTTCAGAAAACTTATGTACAGTTTGCAACTTATATAAACAAGAAGACCTTTATCATCTCTTTGTAGAATGCCCTATTTATAAACCTGTGCGTATTCATTACCTTACTAAATATAATATTAAAAATCTGAACACAACCAATTTTTACACATTATTTGAAATACATATAAAAGAGAAAATGAATAATATCTATTACTTCGTTGTTTCAGCACTGAAAATTCGTAGTTTCTGCTTAAACGAATAAAAATAATAAATAAATAAACAAATTTAATATCTTATGTTTCTTTGTCTCTATTTTGTTTGTGGCGAATTATTAATACCATCACTTGTTATACTTACTGATTGTTATATTTCCATTTCTCTGGTTATCTTGTCTTGTTTTTTCATAGTAATATTTGCAAAAACTATATATTACCAATGTTTATTTTCATATTTAAATTATGTTAGGATTACTTATCTTTTATTAGCATTATTTAATGCTATTGGTATTATTATATTCTAACAAGATTATTTCGAATATTGTTATTATGTTATCTTATTATTATAATTCTTATTATAGTTATCTTTTATACTAAATAATTTAATTCACTATCTATATATCTATATTTGAATTCATCACGACGATCGGGGAAATTTTATTCACCTGTACAGACTAAACGGTGCGAGTGATTTTAATGAAAAATTTTCTGGGACGTAGAGAATAACTCAACTTGATTTCCTGATAATAGGTCATTTTTCTGTACGGTGCATAGTTTTTGTGTTAAAGGTCGTATTTTGGCTTTTTGAAACAATTTGAAATCAAAAATTTAGTATTCTTTGAAAAATTTAAGACGAAGAACGTTTCTTTGACATGTCAATCAGAACATTTAACTGGAATTATGTATAAAATAAGGACATTTTGAAAATAGTTAAATTCATAATCATACATTATGCCAATGGGCGATTATTCCATAGTAGTTTAAAGGCCCAAAACATTATATTTAAAAATTTAAATTTTTGAAGGTTCATATCCATGATTCATGTACATTTCGAAAGTGTTGCCAAACATCCCATAAATAACTAAGAAAAAAACAAATATTTCAATGTTAGGAAATTCACAGCTCCATCGTCTTTTGTATTTTGCTTAAAGTTGTCAGAACCATGTCGTGTTTGGTATCAAATGAAAGGTAACGCGAAGGGCTCTCATGCAGAAATGTCAAAAATTAGACAGCTCGATCGGTTTTTGTTTTTTGCTTAAAGTTGTCAGAACCATGTCGTGTTTGGTATCAAATGAAAGGTAACGTCAAGGGCTGTCATGCAGAAATGTCAAAAATTTGAGAGCTTGATCGGCTTTTGTTTCTTGCTTAAAGTTGTCAGAACCATGTCGTATTTGGTATCAAATGAGAGGTATCGTCGATGGCTGCCATGCAGAAATGTCAAAAATTAGACAGCTCGATCGGCTTTTGTTTTTTGCTTAAAGTTGTCAGAACCATGTCGTGTTTGGTATCAAATGAGAGGGTTCGTCCAGGGCTGCCATGCTGAAATGTCAAAAATTTGACAGCTCGATCAGCTTTTGTTTTTTGCTTAAAGTTGTCAGAACCATGTCGTGTTTGGTATGAAATGAGAGGTATCGCCGAGGGCTGCCATGCAGAAATGTCAAAATTTTGACAGCTCGATCAGCTTTTGTTTTTTGCTTAAAGTTGTCAGAACCATGTCGTGTTTGGTATCAAATGAAAGATATTGTCGAGGGCTGCCATTCTGAAATGTCAAAATTTTGACAGTTCGATCGGCTTTCGTTTTTTGCATAAAGTTGTCAAAACCATGTCGTGTTTGGTATCAAATGAGAGGTATCGTCAAAGGCTGCCATGCAGAAATGTCAACATTTTGACAGCTCGATTGGCTTTTGTTTTTTGTTTAAGTTGTCAGAACCATGTCGTGTTTGGTATCAAATGAGAGGGTTCGTCAAGGGCTGCCATGCAGAAATGTCAAAATTTTGATAGCTCGATCGGCTTTGGTTTTTTTGTTTAAAGTTGTCAGAAACATGTCGTGTTTGGTATCAAATGAAAAGTAACGGCAAGGGCTGTCATGCAGAAGTGTTAAAAATTTGACAGCTCGATCGGCTTTTGTTTTTTGTTTAAAGTTGTCAGAACCATGTCGTGCATGGTATCAAATGAGAGGTATTGTCGAGGGCTGCCATGCAGAAATGTCAAAATTTTGACAGCTCGATCAGCTTTTGTTTTTTGCTTAAAGTTGTCAGAACCATGTCGTGTTTGGTATCAAATGAAAGGTACTGTCGAGGACTGCCATGCTGAAATGTCAAAAATTTGACAGCTCGATCAGCTTTTGTTTTTTGCTTAAAATTGTCAGAATCATGTCGTGTATGGTATCAAATGAGAGGTATCGTCGAGGGCTGTCATGCAAAAGTGTCAAAAATTTGACAGCTCGATCGGCTTTTGTTTTTTGCTTAAAGTTGTTAGAAATATGTCGTGTTTGGTATCAAATGAGAGTGTTCGTCAAGGGCTGTCATGCAGAAATGTCAAAAATTTGACAGCTCGATCGGATTCTGTTTTTTGTTTAAAGTTGTCAGAACCATGTCGTGTTTGGTATCAAATTAAACGTACCGTCAAGGGCTGTCATGCATAAATGTCAAAATTTTGAAAGCTCGAACGGCTTTTGTTTTTTGCTTAAAGTTGTCAGAACCATGTTGTGTTTGGTATCAAATGAAAAGTAACGTCAAGGGCTGTCATGCAGATATGTAAAAAAATTGACAACTCGATCGGCTTTTGTTTTTTGCATAAAGCTGTCAGAACGATGTCGTGTTTGGTATCAAATAAGAGGTATCGTCAAGGGCTGCCATGCAGAAATGTCAAATATTTGATAGCTCGATCGGCTTTTGTTTTTTGCTTAAAGTTGTCAGAACCATGTCGTGTTTGGTATCAAATGAAAAGTAACGTCAAGGGCTGTCATGCAGAAATGTAAAAAATTTGACAACTCGATCGGCTTTTGTTTTTTGCATAAAGTTGTCAGAACCATGTCGTGTTTGGTATCAAATGAGAGGGTTCGTCCAGGGCTGCCATGCAGAAATGTCATAATTTTGAAAGCTCGATCGGCTTTTGTTTTTTGCTTAAAGTTGTCAGAACGATGTCGTGTTTGGTATCAAATAAGAGGTATCGTCAAGGGCTGCCATGCTGAAATGTCAAATATTTGATAGCTCGATCGGCTTTTGTTTTTTGCTTAAAGTTGTCAGAACCATGTCGTGTTTGGTATCAAATGAAAAGTAACGTCAAGGGCTGTCATGCAGAAGTGTCAAAAATTTGACAACTCGATCGGCTTTTGTTTTCTGCATAAAGTTGTCAGAACCATGTCGTGTTTGGTATCAAATGAGAGGGTTCGTCAAGGGCTGCCATGCGGAAATGTCCAAAATTTGACAGCTCGATCGGCTTTTGGGTGGGCAAGCTGCGTAGGCAGTTTAAGTGGGCAGGTTGCGTGGGCATTTTGGGTGGGCAGGTTACGTGGGCAGTTTGAGTGGGCAGGTTGTGTGGGCAGGTTGCGTGGGCATTTTGGGTGGGCAGGTTGCGTGGGTCGTTTGGGTGGGCATATTGCGTGGGCAGGTTGCGTGAGTAGTTTGAGTGGGCTGTTTGGATGGGCGGGAAAAAAAAATTTTGAAAGACTCTTAGCGGTAGTACTTTGCATTTAAATTATTCCTAGACAGATTGGACATACGTAAAACTATTACAAATCACTATCGGCGGAGCCCTAGGGAATACTCGGCGTAGCCGAGTTTTCGCTAGTCTTTTATACTAAACAGGTAAATTCACTTTAGTTTCATCAATGTTGATCGCGGAAATTTTGCTCACATATACAGCCTGAACGGTACAAGCGATTTTAATGAAAATTGTTGCAGTTTGTAAAGGGTAATTCAACTTGATTTCCTGGTAATAGGTCATTTTTCTATACGGTGCATAGTTTTTGTGTAAAAAAATTTTAAAGGCCGTATTTTGGCTTTTTGAAACAATTTGAAATCAAAAATTTAGTCTTCTTTGAAAAATTTAAGACGAAGAACGTTTCTTTGACATGTCAATCAGAACATTTAAATGGAATTATTCATGAAAAGAGGACAATTTGAAAGAAGTTAAATTAATAAACATACATTATGGCAATGCGCCGTTATTCCACAATAGTTGTAAAGGTCTGAAACATTATATTTAAAAATTATAATTTTTGAAGGTTCATGTCCATGATTCATGTACATTTCGAAAATGTTGCCACACATCCCATAAGTAACTAAGTAAAAAACAAATATTCCAATGTCAAGAATATGACAGCTCGATCGGCTTCTGTTTTTTGCTTAAAGTTGTCAGAAACATGTCGTGTTTGGTATCAAATGAGAGGTATCGAAAAGGGCTGCCATGCAGAAATGTCAAAAATTAGACAGCTCGATCGGCTTCTGTTTTTTGCTTAAAGTTGTCAGAAACATGTCGTGTTTGGTATCAAATAAGAGGTATCGACAAGGGCTGCCATGCAGAAATGTCAAAATTTTGACAGCTCGATCAGCTTTTGTTTTTTTCATGAAATTGTCAGAACCATGTCGTGTTTTGTATCAAATGAGAGGGTTCGTCAAGGGCTGCCATGCTTAAATGTCAAAAATTTGACAGCTCGATCGGCTTTTGTTTTTTGCTTGAAGTTGTCAGAACCATGTCGTGTTTGATATCAAATAAAAGGGTTCGTCAAGGGCTGCCATGCAGAAATGTTAAAAATTTGACAGCTCGATCGGCTTTTGTTTTTGGCATAAAGTTGTCAGAAACATGTCGTGTTTGGTATCAAATGAAAGGTAACGTCAAGGGCTGACATGCAGAAATGTCAAAAATTTGACAGCTCGATCGGCTTTTGTTTTTCGTTTAAAGTTGTCAGAACCATGTCGTGTTTGGTATCAAATGAAAAATAACGTCAAGGGCTTTCATGCAGAAATGTCAAAAAATTGACAGCTCGATCGGCTTTTGTTTATTGCTTAAAGTTGTCAGAACCATGTCGTTTTTGGTATCAAATGAAAGATAACGTCAAAGGCTGTCATGCAGAAATGTCAAAAAATTGACAGCTCTGTCGGCTTTTGTTTTTTGCTTAAAGTTGTCAGAACCATGTCGTGTTTGATATCAAATGAGAGGGTTCGTCAAGGGCTGCCATGCGGAAATGTCAAAAATTTGACATCTGAATCGGCTTTTGGCTGGGCAAGTTCGTAGGCAGTTTGAGTGGACAGCTTGAGTGGGCAAGTTGGGTGGGCAGGTTGCGTGGGCATTTTGGGTGGGCAGGTTGGGTGGGCAGGTTGCGTGGGCATTTTGGGTGGGCAGTTTGAGTGGGCAGGTTGTGTGGGCAGGTTGCGTGGGCATTTTGGGTGGGCAGGTTGCGTGGGTCGTTTGGGTGGGCATATTGCGTGGGCAGGTTGCGTGAGTAGTTTGAGTGGGCTGTTTGGATGGGCGGGAAAAAAAAATTTTGAAAGACTCTTAGCGGTAGCACTTTGCATTTAAATTATTCCTAGACAGATTGGACATACGTAAAACTATTACAAATCACTATCGGCGTAGCCGAGTTTTCGCTAGTCTTTTATACTAAATAATTAAATTCACTATCTATATATCTATATTTGAATTCATCACGACGATCGGGGAAATTTTATTCGCCTCTATAGCCAGAACGGTGCGAGTGATTTTAATGAAAATTTTTCCAAGATGTAGAGAATAACTCAACTTGATTTCCTGGTAATAGGTCATTTTTCTGTACGGTGCATAGTTTTTGTGTAAAAAAATTTTAGAGGTCGTATTTTGGCTTTTTGAAACAATTTGAAATCAAAAATTTAGTCTTCTTTGAAAAATTTAAGACGAAGAACGTTTCTATGACATGACAATCAGAACATTTAAATGGAATTATTTATAAAATAAGGACATTTTGAAAAAAGTTAAATTCATAAATATACATTATGGCAATGGGCGGTTATTCCATAGTAGTTTAAAAGGCCTAAGGCATTATATTTTATTAAAATGTTGTTCGTAGGGTAATCGCTCAATAGCAGCTGTAGACACGTGTTTCGCTCTTATTAGAGCTCATCAGTACAGCATAGCTAGTTAATAGATGGACATTAACTAGAGATAATAAAAATAGACAAATTGTAACAGCACCAGTAAGCAGCCAAACACACATTTGTTGCTTCGGTCAGCATTTCCACGGTTTGTGGATAAATACAAAGTCGCAGCGGCGGAATTTATAACCACCCACCAGACCCGTTACTTGGACCCCAAGGTAATTAAACAAAAATATACATATATTGCGAGCGTAAAGTTAAAAAAACTAGTAAAATGTTGTTCGTAGGGTAATCGCTCAATAGCAGCTGTAGACACGTGTTTCGCTCTTATTAGAGCTCATCAGTACAGCATAGCTAGTTAATAGATGGACATTAACTAGAGATAATAAAAATAGACAAATTGTAACAGCACCAGTAAGCAGCCAAACACACATTTGTTGCTTCGGTCAGCATTTCCACGGTTCCAATATATGTATATTTTTGTTTAATTACCTTGGGGTCCAAGTAATGGGTCTGGTGGGTGGTTATAAATTCCGCCGCTGCGACGTTGTATTTATCCACAAACCGTGGAAATGCTGACCGAAGCAACAAATGTGTGTTTGGCTGCTTACTGGTGCTGTTACAATTTGTCTATTTTTATTATCTCTAGTTAATGTCCATCTATTAACTAGCTATGCTGTACTGATGAGCTCTAATAAGAGCGAAACACGTGTCTACAGCTGCTATTGAGCGATTACCCTACGAACAACATTTTACTAGTTTTTTTAACTTTACGCTCTTAATATATGTATATTTTTATTATATTTTATATCCGTGATTCATGTGATTTTCAAAGTGTTGCCACACATCCCATAAGTAACTAAGTAAAAAACAAATATTCCAATGTCAAGAATTTGACAGCTCGATCGGCTTTTGTTTTTTGCTTAAAGTTGTCAGAAACATGTCGTGTTTGGTATCAAATGAGAGGTATCGAAAAGGGCTGCAATGCAGAAATGTCAAAAATTTGACAGCTCGATCGGCTTTATTTTTTTGTATAAAGTTGTCAGAGCCATCTCGTGTTTGGTATGAAATGAGAGGTATCGTAGAGGGCTGCCATGCAGAAATGTCAAAAATTTGACAGCTCGATCGGCTTTTGTTTTTTGCTTAAAGTTGTCAGAACCATGTCGTGTTTGGTATCAAATGAAAAGTAACGTCAAGGGCTGTCATGCAGAAATGTAAAAAATTTGACAACTCGATCGGCTTTTGTTTTTTGCATAAAGTTGTCAGAACCATGTCGTGTTTGGTATCAAATGAGAGGGTTCGTCCAGGGCTGCCATGCAGAAATGTCATAATTTTGAAAGCTCGATCGGCTTTTGTTTTTTGCTTAAAGTTGTCAGAACGATGTCGTGTTTGGTATCAAATAAGAGGTATCGTCAAGGGCTGCCATGCTGAAATGTCAAATATTTGATAGCTCGATCGGCTTTTGTTTTTTGCTTAAAGTTGTCAGAACCATGTCGTATTTGGTATCAAATGAAAAGTAACGTCAAGGGCTGTCATGCAGAAGTGTCAAAAATTTGACAACTCGATCGGCTTTTGTTTTTTGCATAAAGTTGTCAGAACCATGTCGTGTTTGGTATCAAATGAGAGGGTTCGTCAGGGGCTGCCATGCGGAAATGTCCAAAATTTGACAGCTCGATCGGCTTTTGGGTGGGCAAGCTGCGTAGGCAGTTTAAGTGGGCAGGTTGCGTGGGCATTTTGGGTGGGCAGGTTACGTGGGCAGTTTGAGTGGGCAGGTTGGGTGGGCAGGTTGCGTGGGCATTTTGGGTGGGCAGTTTGAGTGGGCAGGTTGTGTGGGCAGGTTGCGTGGGCATTTTGGGTGGGCAGGTTGCGTGGGTCGTTTGGGTGGGCATATTGCGTGGGCAGGTTGCGTGAGTAGTTTGAGTGGGCTGTTGGATGGGCGGGAAAAAAAAATTTTGAAAGACTCTTAGCGGTAGCACTTTGCATTTAAATTATTCCTAGACAGATTGGACATACGTAGAACTATTACAAATCACTATCGGCGGAGCCCTAGGGAATACTCGGCGTAGCCGAGTTTTCGCTAGTCTTTTGTACTAAACAGGTAAATTCACTTTAGTTTCATCAATGTTGATCGCGGAAATTTTGCTCACATATACAGCCTGAACGGTACAAGCGATTTTAATGAAAATTGTTGCGGGTTGTAAAGGGTAATTCAACTTGATTTCCTGGTAATAGGTCATTTTTCTATACGGTGCATAGTTTTTGTGTAAAAAATTTTTAAAGGCCGTATTTTGGCTTTTTGAAACAATTTGAATTCAAAAATTTAGTCTTCTTTGAAAAATTTAAGACGAAGAACGTTTCTTTGACATGTCAATCAGAACATTTAAATGGAATTATTCATGAAAAGAGGATAATTTGAAAGAAGTTAAATTAATAAACATACATTATGGCAATGCGCCGTTATTCCACAATAGTTGGAAAGGTATGAAACATTATATTTAAAAATTATAATTTTTGAAGGTTCATGTCCATGATTCATGTACATTTCGAAAGTGTTGCCACACATCCCATAAGTAACTAAGTAAAAAACAAATATTCCAATGTCAAGAATATGACAGCTCGATCGGCTTCTGTTTTTTGCTTAAAGTTGTCAGAAACATGTGTTTGGTATCAAATAAGAGGTATCGACAAGGGCTGCCATGCAGAAATGTCAAAATTTTGACAGCTCGATCAGCTTTTGTTTTTTTCATTAAATTGTCAGAACCATGTCGTGTTTTGTATCAAATGAGAGGGTTCGTCAAGGGCTGCCATGCTTAAATGTCAAAAATTTGACAGCTCGATCGGCTTTTGTTTTTTGCTTGAAGTTGTCAGCACCATGTCGTGTTTGATATCAAATAAAAGGGTTCGTCAAGGGCTGCCATGCAGAAATGTTAAAGATTTGACAGCTCGATCGGCTTTTGTTTTTGGCATAAAGTTGTCAGAAACATGTCGTGTTTGGTATCAAATGAAAGGTAACGTCAAGGGCTGACATGCAGAAATGTCAAAAATTTGACAGCTCGATCGGCTTTTGTTTTTTGTTTAAAGTTGTCAGAACCATGTCGTGTTTGGCATCAAATAAGAGGTATCGACAAGGGCTGCCACGCAGAAATGTCAAAATTTTGACAGCCCGATCGGCTTTTGTTTTTTGCATGAAATTGTCAGAACCATGACGTGTTTGGTATCAAATGAGAAATATCGTCGAGGGCTGCCATGCAGAAATGACAAAAATTTGACAGCTCGAACGGCTTTTGTTTTTTGCTTAAAGTTGTCAGAACCATGTAGTGTTTGGTATCAAATGAGAGGGTTCGTCATGGGCTGCCATGCGGAAATATCAAAAATTTGACAGCTCGATCGGCTTTTGTTTTTTTGTTTAAAGTTGTAAGAACCACGTCGTGTTTGGTATCAAATGAGAGGTATCGTCAAGGGCTGCCATGCTGAAATGTCAAAATTTTGACAGCTCGATCGGCTTTTGTTTTTTGCTTAAAGTTGTCATAACCATGTCGTGTTTGGTATCAAATGAGAGGTATCGTCGAGGGCTGCCATGCAGAAATGTCAAAAACTTGACAGCTTGATCGGCTTTTATTTTTTGCTTAAAGTTGTCAGAACCATGTCGTGTTTAATATCAAATGAAAGATAACGTCAAGGGCTTTCATGCAGAAATGTCAAAAAATTGACAGCTCGATCGGCTTTTGTTTTTTGCTTAAAGTTGTCAGAACCATGTCGTTTTTGGTATCAAAGGAAAGATAACGTCAAAGGCTGTCATGCAGAAATGTCAAAAAATTGACAGCTCGATCGGCTTTTGTTTTGTGCTTAAAGTTGTCAGAACCATGTCGTGTTTGGTATCAAATGAGAGGGTTCGTCAAGGGCTGCCATGCGGAAATGTCAAAAATTTGACATCTGAATTGGCTTTTGGCTGGGCAAGTTCGTAGGCAGTTTGAGTGGACAGTTTGAGTGGGCAGGTTGTGTGGGCAGGTTGCGTGGGCATTTTGGGTGGGCAGGTTGCGTGGGCAGTTTGGGTGGGCAGGTTGCGTGGGCAGGTTGTGTGGGCATTTTGGGTGGCAGGTTGCGTGGGCATTTTGGGTGGGCAATTTGCTTGGGCAGTTTGGGTGGGCAGGTTGCGTGGGCAGATTTCGTGGACCGTTTGAGTGGGCATATTGCGTGGGCAGGTTGCGTGAGCAGTTTGGGTGGGCAGGTTGCGTGGGCTGTTTGGGTGGTAGGGAAAAAAATATTTTGAAAGACTCTTAGCGTTAGCACTTTGCGTTTATATTGTTCCTAGACGGATTGAACGTTCGTAAAACTATTATAAAACACTATCGGCGGAGCCTTAGGGAATACTCGGCGTAGCCGAGTTTTCGCTAGTCTTTTATACTAAATAATTAAATTCACTATCTATATATCTATATTTGAATTCATAACGACGATCGGGGAAATTTTATTCGCCTCTATAGCCAGAACGGTGCGAGTGATTTTAATGAAAATTTTTCCAAGATGTAGAGAATAACTCAACTTGATTTCCTGGTAATAGGTCATTTTTCTGTACGGTGCATAGTTTTTGTGTAAAAAAATTTTAGAGGTCGTATTTTGGCTTTTTGAAACAATTTGAAATCAAAAATTTAGTCTTCTTTGAAAAATTTAAGACGAAGAATGTTTCTATGACATGTCAATCAGAACATTTAAATAGAATTATTTATAAAATAAGGACATTTTGAAAAAAGTTAAATTCATAAATATACATTATGGCAATGGGCGGTTATTCCATAGTAGTTTAAAAGGCCTAAGGCATTATATTTTATGTCCGTGATTCATGTGATTTTCAAAGTGTTGCCACACATCCCATGAGTAACTAAGTAAAAATCAAATATTCCAATGTCAAGAATTTGACAGCTCGATCGGCTTTTGTTTTTTGCTTAAAGTTGTCAGAAACATGTCGTGTTTGGTATCAAATGAGAGGTATCGAAAAGGGCTGCAATGCAGAAATGTCAAAAATTTGACAGCTCGATCGGCTTTGTTTTTTGTATAAAGTTGTCAGAACCATGTCGTGTTTGGTATCAAATGAGAGGTTTCGTCGAGGGCTGCCATGCAGAAATGTCAAAAATTTGACAGCTCGATCGGCTTTTGTTTTTTGCTTAAAGTTGTCAGAACCATGTCGTGTTTGGTATCAAATGAGAGGTATCGTCGAGGGCTGCCATGCAGAAATGTCAAAAATTTGACAGCTTGATCGGCTTTTGTTTTTTGCTTAAAGTCAGAACCATGTCGTGTTTGGTATCAAATGAAAGGTAACGTCAAGGGCTGTCATGCAGAAACGTCAAAAAATTGACAGCTCGATCGGCTTTTGTTTTTTGCTTAAAGTTGTCAGAACCATGTCGTGTTTGGAATCAAATGAGAGGTATCGTCGAGGGCTGCCATGCAGAAATGTCAATAATTTGACATATATTTTGAAAGACTCTTGGCGGTAGCACTTTGCGTTTAAATTGTTCCTAGACGGATTGGACGTAGGTAAAACTATTATAAAACACTAACGGCGGAGCCCTAGGGAATACTCTAGTTTCGCTAGTCTTTTATACTAAATAATTTAATTCACTATATATATATATATATATATATATATATATATATATATATATATATATATATTTCTATATTGAATTCATCACGACGATCGCGAAAATTTTGTTTGCCTCTATAGCTTAAACGGTGTGAGTGATTTTAATGAAAATTTTTCTGGGATGTAGAGACTAACTCAACTTGATTTCCTGGTAATAGGTCATTTTTCTGTACGGTGCATAGTTTTTGTGTTAAAAATTTTTAAAGGTCGTATTTTGGTTTTTTGAAACGATTTGAAATCAAAAATTTAGTCTTCTTTGAAAAATTTAAGACGAAGAACGTTTCTTTGGCATGTCAATCAGAACATTTAAATGGAATTATTTATAAAATAAGGACTTTTTGAAAAAAGTTAAATTCATAAACATACATTATGGCAATGGGCAATTATTCCGTAGAAGTTTAAAAGGCCTAAAACATTCTTTTTAAAAATTATAATTTTTGAAGGTTCATGTCCGTGATTCATGTGCATTTCGAAAGTGTTGCCACGTATCCCATAAGTAACTAAGTAAGCAACAAATATTCCAATGGCAAGAATTTGACAGCTCGATCGGCTTTTGTTTTTTGCATAAAGTTGTCAGAACTATGTCGTGTTTGGTATCAAATGAGAGGTATCGTCAAGGGCTGCAGAAATGTCAAAAATTTGACAGCTCGATCGGCTTTTGTTTTTTGCTTAAAGTTGTTCGAATCATGTCGTGTTTGGGATCAAATATTTTGAAAGACTCTTAGCGTTAGCACTTTGCGTTTAAATTGTTCCTAGACGGATTGGACGTACGTAAAACTATTAAAAAACACTATCGGCGGAGCCCCAGGGTATACTCGGTGTAGCCGAGTTTACGCTAGTATCATACTATTTTACTATAAATTCTAGATGTGGTTAACTGAGTACAATTGTAAATGATATTTTATGAATTTGTAAACTAATTGTAATGAAATTATCAACCTGATTTGGTATGAAGCATGTAAGCTTAGGAACCAAATAAATATTATTATTATTATTATTATTATTATTATTATTATTATTATTATTATTATATAAATTGATAGATAGATGGTTAAACATTTGTTACTCTAACTTTTTCAATTCCATAGCTATAGCTATTATTGAGGAGATTTTCGACATTTCTATACATAATTTTTGCCGTTACAAAGCATGTAAAGTAAATTTTGCTTACTGATTCAGATGCAGAATTTTAATGTCTACAATTTTATGTGAAACTTTTTTGCCTAAAATAATTAGGGAAGCAGGATATTACGTAAAGATGATTTTACTTATTAAATTACTATTTTCGGGAGTTCGAGTCACCATCCTCTATGTATTCCTATGTTATAACAATGTTTTAAATTTAATATGATAATTGTTTTGTTCTCCTTTTATTATTACATACCTATGAACGTTTCATATTTTTATAATAAAAATTAGAAGTAATGTTTGTAATTATTATTATTAATATTATTATTATTATTGTTATTATTATTATACTGTTATATAAACAATCTATTGTTCCAATATCAAAACGTTCATCAAATTCTCATATTTAATAAGGACAAGAGGTAGGTATATGAATCATAATTTTATCTCTCGCCATTGAGGGTGAGAATTTGTTATTTAACCACGTTTTAAGATCCCTAATCCAATTTTATCATTTTTACACAAAGATTTAGTTGTATTAGATTATCTTTTTATTTCCATTATACTGTAATATAAGATGAACCCATTTGATCATGGTGTCAATTAGAGAAGTGACGTTTATTTTTTATTATTAATATTTAATAAATGTTAAATATTCTATAGTTATGCATTAATACTCTTTTTATATATTTTATGGATAAATTTCTAAATTAATCTATTATTTAAATCCCGAATTATACGCTTTAAAAATAAAGAAAACTACTTGGTTACACAGTTTTAATTATCTCAAATTAATGTCCAAATATTAGTGTTTTCATGCCCAGTTGCACCAGCAAGGCTTAAATTTTAAGCTAGGCTTAAACAAAGAAATGCAAATTGAAATTTGACAGCAATATATTATAATTCATTTGACAGTTCATTTTGATGCAATATTGTCAATATAAGCCAAGTTTAATATTTAAATTGCATTTATTAATTTATAAAATACCTAAACTACAAATAAATTTTCATATCTTTCTAATAGGGATTTCCAAGATTTTTTCATATGTTAATATGCAAGTAGGAATACACGTGGGGGTACCAAGTAGAATCACTTTGTCATTGTAGTCAAGAACACACAATGGCCCACCTGCTCACATGCGCCAATATAGAACAGCAATGGACAAGCGAAGATTTGGGTAAAGCAAACATCAACTGCTTTAAACTGTGCTATTTTCTGAAAGAATACAATTTAGCTATTCTAAATACTACTTGAAAAGTTTGTGCTTCATTTGTATTGTTTTGTGCCGCATAAATTAAATCAGCACCCCCTTGCCTTCTCTAGTTATTAATCATTGAAAATAACGTGCCAACTTCACGCTCAGCTCGCCATTTGGAAGCACAAATAAAATGCAATGTACTGTTAGTTAGTGCTCTTTGAGGTGAGTTTTGTGCCGCATAAATAAGTCAGCACCCCCTTCCCTTCTGGAGTTATTAATAATTGAAAATGACGTGCCAACTTCAGGCTCAGCTCGCCATTTGGAAACACAAATAAAATGCTATGTACTGTTAGTTAGTGCTCTTCAGGGTGAGTTTTGTGCCGCATAAATTAAGTCAGCACCCCTTCCCTTCCAGAGTTACTAATTATAGAAAACATAGGAGTGAATTAGCGACACAGCAGCGTCTACCGTTACACAAAACTGTCGGCAGTATAAAAAATGCATAATGTATGCGGTTAAATTAGATAGCATTATAAACATATTATATAATTATTTTATTAATCTAATAAATACATAATGTAGGGACCAGAAACGAAAACAATTTTCGGCTCGGTACGATTCAGCTATTTAAAATATAATTTCGTTTCGTTATATATCGTTCCTGCTTAAAAAAAAATCGTTTCCGTTCAAACGACAAATAAATTTTGCTCTGAACCGTTTATTTCGTTCTAGTAAGATATTTTTATATGAAAAAACGTAAAACGTATTTATAAAAATTTTATTTATTATTATTACAACAATAAATATAATTAAAGATTAAAATATATAATAGGCCCAACCATTTTTTCCTCTCGCTAAGAGAGGTATTGGAATCATGCTAAAAATCGCATATCTAAATTTTAGTAGATAAGCACATTTTAGGTCCCTAGAATCCAATTATAACATTTTTACGATGATGTCCGTATGTATGTATGTATGTATGTATGTATGTACGTATGTATGTGTGTGTGTGTATGTTGGAGTCACGATTTCTCAAATACTATAAGACTTTAAAAATATTTAACAGCAGTTTCCTCAATCTGACATTCTGGGAAGAACTGATTAGATTTTGGTAATAATTGGACAACTGGAAGTAATAGTTTAAAAAAAATCTTCTAAATATAATTTTTTTAAAATTTTTAATATAAAATATTAAAGAATATAAAATTCTCTATCCAATACATTAAATATTTTCATTATCTCTTCTATAGATTTAGAGACAGACTGAATTATAAATATATAAAATAATCCATTTTACTTATAATGAATCAATTAGCCTATGGAAACCAGTTGAAATATTAAAATGTTTATAATTGAAATAAATGGCAATGTCAAAAATTCAAACATTACTGAAGACTTTTTCTGGGAAGAACTTTTAATATTTCTTATTTTAACTAAATATTTAAAATTATAGTTAGATATAGAATTCTTACATGGACAAGTGGAAATGTAATACAAATGTAATATGCTGTTATAACGAGGAAAAGACTCCGTCAACATCTAAAATTGGTATAACGAGAAAGGGGATTCATTTGTAAGCCAAAGTATGTAGTATCAGTGTCAACTAAATACGCGCTTACAATACATATAATTCATCATATACCCTTCAGAAATACCACGAATCTCGTCAATGAATTGGAAAAATCTCGATCATTTAGAAGAGTAGGAGGAAACTTGCTCATAGAATGAATTGAAAAATAAAGAATAAATGTAATTATAATTTTTTGTGTGTACCAGAAATGTTAAATACAATACTTATATAGCCTAATATGAAAATGGCGAGAGGTATTGTGCTGGCCAAAATTTTTTTTGTGTGTTTTCCAAATGAAAGTTCGTTTAATTTTAAAGAAATTGGTAATATTCAAAAGTCATAATTGTTTTTAGTTTAATTACATTTGATTTTGAACGAAACCTGCAGCTATCTTTCTCACATCAGTTTCAAAACAAATTCAAATATCTCGCAAAGTAATTATTAAAAAAAAATGTTTTTTATCTTAATCGTTGAGTAGTTAGCAGTCAACTGTGGTGTAAGTGGTATTATTATACACAGTATAAATATAAATAATAGTTGCACTATTCAGCGGTGCAACAGTATAAATATAAACAACAGATGCACTCCTCAGAGGTACCATTGATTTAGCGAGTATATCCTGTAAACGAGTAACATGTCTGCATCTTGTACTGTACCAATTTTATTAAATTTCTCTAATATCTTAGCAATAACTGTTTCAGATGGAGTGCTGTTTCTTCCAAATTCTCCACAGCATTTTTTAAATGTTTCGGCTACACTTTCTCTATATGGTTTTTTTTTTATAGAAGTACGCGTTCTTGCACCGTAATGCTTTTACTTCACAAATATCAATGGTCCCACGTCAGATATCTACGAGAAAAAAAATGGAGGGTAATTTAAAAAGCAACCTCACATTTGAACACCTGTTAATATTAAGGTAAACATATATTTAGAAGCAGCCTTTGTAAAATCATGCAGCATAAATGTTTCAATAAATGACACTGGTAAAACTCTGATATCGTGTATTTTCTTTGTATTTCTGTGTAAAATACCTATGGGCAACTCCAGATAAGCGCTGTACCACCTGGCGGACATTTTAAGAACTATTAAATCCAAGATTACGGTAAGCATACAATTGACTTTATCTTAAAATACATATTTTATTGTTTTATTAATACAAACTATTTGGTTTTTAGTAAATGAGGATACGTAGTACTTCGGATAATTAGCTAGCATAAGTGAAATATTTTTATATTGTTACTTTCATTTTCTAGATAATAGAAGCTATTCATTTTTACCTCTCGCTAAGAGAGGTATTGAAATCATGCTAAAAATTGCATATACAGATTTTAGTGGATAAGCACATTTTATGGTCCCTAGAATCCGATTATAACATTTTTACGATGATGTCCGTATGTGCGTGTGTGTGGATGTTGGATCCACGATTTCTCAAATACTATGTATAAGACTTAAAAAATATTTAACTGCAGTTTTCTCAATCTGACATTCCTGGGAAGAGCTGATTAGATTTTGGTAACAATTGGACAACCGGAAGTAATACTTTCTTTAAAAAAATCTTCTAAATATTATTTTTTGAAAATATCTGTTGTTACTAATATAAAAGAATATAAAATTTGTATCCGATACATTTAAAATTTTTGTATATCTTCTATGGAGTTAAAGATTAAGACATATAAATATATAAAATAATAAGGTGTAAATTTATCTCGCAGCCCATGGAAAACAAGTGGAAAAATTAAAATGTTTGTAATTGACAGATAAATGTGTGACAAAAAGCCAAACACATTACTCAAGACTTTTCCAGGGAAGTACATTTAATATTTCTTATTTTATTATTAATTAAATATTTATAATTATAGATACATATATTACATATACCCTTCAGAAATACCGCCAATCTTATCAATGAATTGAAAGATTCTCGAACATAGGAGAATAAGAGTGAATAGAATGAATTAAAAAATATCAAAATATATAAAGAAGATATGTGTTTGTATGAGGTCCCGTGGCCGCATGCCTGAGTGTCTGATCGCGAACCTGGGGGAACCGGGTTCGATCCCGACTGACGCCAAATATTTCCAATTTTAAATGGCACCCCTGTGTGCACTCTCCACGCCAGCTATGAGTGCCCGTGATGTGACGCCTGGTAAGCGCCCACACGGTAAAATATATCGTCATCATTACCGCTGTCTACATGTGTTGTAGATACTGGCACACCCAGAAATGGGTAATATGCCGTGATGATATATTTATTTATTTATTTATGTGTTTTTGTGTGTATCAGAAATGTCAAATATGTACAATACTTATATAGCCTAATATGGAAATGGCGAGAGGTCTTCTGATGGCCACAGCAGATTTTTCATTGATATATTTTATAAATTATATTGATGGAAATGAAAGATGTTTATCAAGAGGAGAAAATTTATAAGGCTTGTCGCATTATTTTATGTGGTTTATCTGAAAAACAAGAGCAAAGCATAAAAATTGCTTCATTGTGTCCTTAGACATGTAAAATATATCATCATTACCGATGTCTACATATGTTGTAGATACTGGCACACCCAGAAATGGGTAATATGCCGTGATGATATATTTATATTTATTTAGACATGTGCGTTACAATCACCACCACGAAAAATTGAAAGAGTACTTTAAAATGAAAACATAAATGCGCATTTAAAAAAAAATTGTTGTGGTCATCACAAGACCTCTCGCTATTTCCATATTAGGCTATATAAGTATTGTACATATTTGACATTTCTGATACAGACGAAAACATATATCTTCTTTATATATTTTTATATTTTTTAATTCATTCGATTCACTCTTATTCATCTATCCTCGAGATTCTTCCAATTCATTGATGAGATTGGCGGTATTTCTGAAGGGTATATGTAATATTATGTATATTATGTGTATGAATATCAGATTGAGGAAACTGCAGTTAAATATTCTTTAAGTCTTATAGTATTTGAGAAACCGTGACTCCAACATCCACACACACACACACATACACACACACACATACGGACAACATCGTAAAAATGTTATAATCGAATTCTAGGGACCTTAAAACGTGCTTATTTACTGACATCTGGATATGCGATTTTTAGCATGATTCCAATACCTCTCATAGCGAGAGGTATAAATTAAAATGAATAATAGTGGTCGCTGTGTTGGTTTCTGAAAAACATGATATTTTTAGTTGCTTTTTTTTACGAGGATCACGTACATTTTAATTATGTTTAAGATATGTACACCAATTTATTCAACGAAATCCTGAAACATAAAACGAAAGCAGAAACATCAAAACACTTAAATTAAGACCGTATCATAATAACATTAATTGAAACAAGTTGATCACACTATTGTTAAGACATTTTATTTCTATTCTTGATAAGTACTATCAACTAATGTGGCTGATATTGATATGTTTGCAAGGACCACTATTATCCGCTTTACAAGTACAAAGCATTTTTTAACCTGCGCTTTTGTGTTTTCAACTGAAAAATTTCCTTTTAATTTTGTGATAATGATTGTAAAGCACTTGTTTAATGACACAATCAATTTTTATCTCTCGCTAAGAGAGGTATTGCAATCATGCACAAAATTGCATATCTAGATTTTAGTAAATAAGCACGTTTTAAGGTCACTAGAATCCGGTTTTAACATTTTTTCAATGATCTCTCTCTCTCTGTCTGTGTATGTGTGTGTGTGTGGATGTGTATGTAAGTGTACCTGTGGATGTTATAGACACGGTTTCTCAAATTCTATAAGACTAAAGACCAACTTAACTACGTATTCCTTAATCTGACATTATTGGGATTAACTGAAAAGGTTTTGGTAACAATTGGACAACCGGAAGTAGTATTTTCTTAAAAAAATCTTTTAAATATTATCTTTTGGAAATTTATGTTATTACAAATATTAAAGAATATAAAATTCTCTATCTAATACATTGAACATTTTTATTACATCTTCTAAAGATTTAGTGGTAGAGAAGTATAAATATATAAAATAATCCATTGTATAATGAATTAAAAATTCCATGGAAACCAGTTGAAAAATTAAAATATTTGCAATTGACATAAATGTTAGTGTCAAGAGTCTAGACATTATTGAATACTTTTTCTGGGAAGTACATATAATATTTCTTATTTCATCATTAATTAAATATTTAAAATTATGGAAATAGCTGTCTCACGTTAAGTTGACCCACCCTTGATTGCAGAAAACCTAAAATTCGTACATGGACAAGTCGAAATGTAATAGTAATTATAATATGCTATTGTTATAACGAGGAAAAGACTCCGCCCACATCTAAAACTGGTATAAAAAGTAAGTAATAAAGTATGTACAATATCAGTATCAGCTAAACACGTGCTTGCCATACATATAATTCATCATATACCCTTCAGAAATACCGCCAATCTCGTCAATGAATTAGAAGAATCTCGAACATGTAGAAGAGTAGGAGAAAACTTGTTCATAGAATGAATTGAAAAATAAAGAATAGACGTAATTAGAATATTTTGCGTGTACCAGAAATGTTAAATACAATATTTTTTTCGATTAAACCCCCTAAAATAATGGAACCAGCATTACAAACCTCTTCTCATTCATAACACATCGCGATCTAACATTTCCATAAATGTAATTTACGAGTACAATTGGAATAATACTACCTTTTTACCTCCCGCTACCCTTGGTAAGGGAGGTGTAGGGATCGTGCTAAAAATCACATATCGAGATTTTAGTAAATGACCACGTTTTAAGGTCCCTAGAATTCAATTTTAACATTTTCACGATGACGTATGTATGTGTGTATGTGTGTATGTGTGTGTGTGTGTGTGTATGTGTAGGGATTTTGTCTTCACTCTAACTCAAATACTATCATTCAGAAAATTCTGAAACCTTGTATTTCCATCCCAGTCTAATATGAAAAGAAGCCATAAGATTTTGGTGTAAATCGGATAACCGGAAATGGCACTTTACCTGAAGCTCATAATGGTTTTTCTTCAAAATATATCATTAAATGCCATTTTTTCGCATTTTATGTCTTATGCAAATTAAAGATTATTGAATTTTCTAGTGGAATAAATTAATACTTTTTACCTCCCGCGTCCCCTTGGTAAGGGAGATATAGGGATCGTGCTTGTTGTATATTTATAGTATTGTAAGTTCGGCTCTGTGCTAAATAAAGTCTTGCGCACAGGCCGTCTCCAGGTAAAAACATATTTGTTGTAAATTCTTGTACATAGTCAGTCTACGTTTGGTTTTTGAATAAATGGGAATTGTTATAAATCACGTGTATCATTCGTTCTTCCCCTTAAGATACAACAGTGGCGACGAGGTAAAAGTTAAATAAATTCTTAATCAGAAAATTATATTTTAATAAATAAATATAAATAAAAAAATGGCTAAAAATAAAACAATGTGGATTGGTGCAAATAACCTGAAAGACTTCGACCATTCAACTTCAGATTATGAAATATTTATTACTAGATTAAATCAATTTTTTATAGTTAATGAAATTACCGGCGAAGCTAAAAAACGTGCGTTTCTTCTAAGTGCATTAACGGAAGAAACATATAAATTATTAACAGATTTATGTGTACCGGATAAACCGGAAGTGAAAACTTATGAAGAACTAAAGACATTATTGTCAACGCATTTATCTCCAGTACGATCATATTTCGCAGCTAGAGTAGACTTTTATACAGCTCGTAAAAAGCAAAGTGAAACAATAGCTGAATGGAGTGCGCGTATTCGAAATTTAGCATCTAAATGTGGTTTCGGAGAAGAACTTAAATTTGTGCTCAAAGATATATTCGTTATTGGGCTAGGTCCTGGTAAAATTTTAGACAGACTTTTAGAGGAAGATGCAAAAACAGTCGAGTTCACCGATGTCCAGAAGGTCGCGTTGGCCCGAGAGTCTGCACTTCGAGAACATTTCGGCGAGGTTCACAACGTCCCCGGTCCAGCAGCGGTCAAATCAGAACCGGTTGAAGCTCATCATCATCAGTCCCGAACAGTAAATAAGTGTCAAGGTGAAACGTGCAAAGTTTGCGGTAAGCAAAATCATTGTTCAAACAAGTGTTATTTTAAAAATAAATTTTGCAAGTTGTGCGGGGTAAAGGGGCACATCGCTCCCGTATGTTCAAAGAAATCAAAGAAACCGGTAAAAAAAGTTTACTCCATGTCCGTAGATGTAGAAAATGCAGAACCAATCAAATTGCCATTAGTTATTGAAAATAAAACAATTGTTGTAACGTGTTAGGGTTCTCACGTCGGGATGTGTTTTAAGGGCTGTTAAATTATTAAGTGTATCTTGTATTACCTATTAGTTTATTAATGTTGAAATAATACAATTATGAATTATGAATATTGATTATCGACTATTGCTTATTGCTGTCTACTTATTAACTTGACTATACAAGTAACTTCTTACTACTTCTTCTCCAACTCACTGTGCGGTAACGGAGCAGAAAAACCATTTTGCATCTCTCCCACTACATTATTTGATTACATAGTGCAAGGATCGCACTTTCTATACAAAGACTTGAAATATATAGTTCATTCCTATTTACATTAGAACATATAGTTCAATCCGGTTTACAACACAATTCATTTTGAAATAGACACTGGTTCACAATATACAGCCATTTCTAAAGATTTTTATGATAAATATTGTAATAAATATAAGATTTATGAGGTAGACATATGTTTAAAAGATTATGCAGGTATAATATTCAAACCCTTAGGCAAAATTTTCTTAAAAACTAAATATAGAAATAAATATTATACATTAGAAACATTAATTGTTGAAAATGGAGGATGTCCTTTATTAGGTAGAGATAGTTTAGCATTGTTAAACATAGGAATTCAGTCAAATAATTTTTTATTAAATGAAGATAAAATTTCAATATTATTAAATAAATATTCTAAATTGTTTGAGAATGAAATTGGTACTTATACCAAGGGCAAAATTGTACTTAAAGTGAAACAGGGAGTAAACCCAAAATTTTTTAAAGCGAGGCCATTAGCTTTTGCATTAAAACCCAAGGTAGAAGCAGAAATAAATCGTTTAATAGATTTTAATTCCGGTAGAACATTCTAACTGGGCAACTCCAATTGTACCCATTGTTAAATCAGATAAGTCAGTACGATTATGCGGTGATTTTAAATGTACTTTAAATCCAGTGCTAGAAGAGGTGCATTATCCGTTGCCGCGAATTGAATATATTTTCGAAAAATTAAAAGACGGAAAAAAATTTTCAAAAATTGATTTAACTGAAGCTTACCAGCAAGTTTTATTGACTGAAGAATCCTCAAACTTATCAGCTCGTGTTTGAAGGAAATGAGCGACCAATCGCGTATACATCACGGGTTTTGTCCGATCCGGAAACACGTTATTCTCAAATAGAGAAGGAAGCTTTAGCAATCAAATTTGCAGTCGAAAAATTTTATCAATACTTATACTGTCAAAAATTTACTCTGGTCACCGACCATAAACCCCTTGTGACTATTTTTGGCCCGAAAAGGGGGATTCCAACAATAGCAGCTAATCGTTTGCAACGATGGGCAGTATTTCTATCTTGTTTCGATTTTGATATTCAATATATTAAATCAAGTGAAAATCAAGCCGATTGGTTATCTCGATGTCCTATAAATACTCATATAAACGATATAAGTTATAATTCGAGTCCAAATATTATAAATTTTATTGAAGAAATAAACGGACAAACTTTAAAATTTAATAAAATTAAATCAGAGACAAGTAAAGACAAAATTCTTTGTAAAGTTTTAATTTACACTATGCGGGGTTGGCCAAATTCAAAAATTTCCGATGATTTCCGACCCTATTACAACAGACGAAATGAAATTTCTATTGAACAAAATTGTTTACTCTGGGGTTTACGCGTAATCATTCCAAATAATTTGAGAAGTTCCCTTTTACATGAATTACATTCTTGTCACATGGGAATAAATAAAATGAAATCTATAGCGCGAAGTTATTTCTGGTGGCCAGGTTTAGATAAAGAAATTGAAGAAATTGCACTAAACTGTAGAATATGTCAAACTTTTCGGCAAACACCTCCATGTGCGGAACTTAGTACTTGGGAGTGGCCAACACAACCATGGAATAGAATACATTTAGATTTTTTTAACCTATTTAATAAAAATTTCCTAATTATTATTGATGCAATGTCGAAATGGATCGAGTGTTTCGAAGTTCCCAACATGAATTCAAATACTACAATAGATAAATTACGTGAAATTTTTGCTAGATTCGGCTTACCAAATACTATAGTTTCGGACAACGCAAGAACATTCACTTCTTTGGAATTTAACGAATTCTGTAAAAATAACGGAATAAATAATATAACTGGAGCGCCTTTTCATCCAGCTACCAACGAATTGGCAGAAAGCGCTGTAAAAATAATGAAAAATGCATTGAAGAAAAACAAATTTAATAATAGTGAAAATTTAAATAATGTAATAAATAAATTTTTAATGCTATACCGAAATACAGCACATTCTATTACGGGCGAAAGCCCTGCCAAATTACTTTTAAACAGGAATCTTAAAACTAAATTTGATTTATTATTACCCAACATTCAAGAAAACATCGTAAAAAAACAATTTAAACAAACAGTTCAATATCCGGGAAAAAGATATTTGGAGTTACATGAAAATGATGAAGTATTAGTTAAGGATTACAGGAAAAATAAAACTGTGTGGATTGAATCTAAAATTATTAAAAAATTGGGTAGTAAAACATTTTTAGTAAAAACTATAGAGGAAGAGATATGGAAGCGTCATTTAAATCAAATTTTGAAAAATACCCGTAAAAAATATTTTCGCGACGCTCTCAGTTTTATTCCTCGGTCTTCGTTGAGTAATGAAAAAGCAACCGATAATGTTCCGCCTTCAGTTAAAGCCGCCTGATCGTCTCACTTATTTGTAAGTTGTTGTCCCAATTTGAATTTATGTAAATTATTTAGGGAGGAAATATGTTGTATATTTATAGTATTGTAAGTTCGGCTCTGTGCTAAATAAAGTCTTGCGCACAGGCTGTCTCCAGGTAAAAACATATTTGTTGTAAATTCTTGTATACCTCGTCCAGATTTCATTTGAACAAATGACTTTTAAATCCTCTGTGTTAATCCTAATCTTTGCTACTGTGAATATTTTTATGTTTCACGCAAATATAGTTTCTTCTTAAAGTTCCTGAGAATCATAGTTGACCTATAAAATTCTTATCCAAGCTGTTATGCTTGCTTTAACAATGAACGCTCATTACTGAATTAAGCAACTGGTAGTGCCAAAATGTAAATATGCACGAGGTACAGTTATACCCCAATACTCCAATAAAACTTTTCCCCTTTTAAATAGTTACAAGCAATTTTCAACTTTCATAGACATATAATGTACTTTGAGAAGAAACTATATTTGCGTGAAACGTAAAAATATTCACAGTAGTAAAGATTAGGATTAACACAAAGGATTTAAAAGTCATTTGTTCAAATGAAATCTGGACGAGGTATACATAGTCAGTCTACGTTTGGTTTTTGAATAAATGGGAATTGTTATAAATCACGTGTATCATTCGTTCTTCCCCTTAAGATACAACAGTGCTAAAAATCACATATCGAGATTTTAGTAAATGACCACGTTTTAAGGTCCCTAGAATCCAATTTTAACATTTTCACGATGATGTCTGTATGTGCAAAAAATATAATTAATTTGTTATTGTTACAGTGTTTGATATTAGCTTTCAACTATTTTTATACAATCTGTAGTGATATGTGTCATTGGAAAATTTGACAGTGACAATGACACATGTCATTGCAGTTTATACATTTGACTTATGTCAATATAACTAGATAAATCAAGTGGCTAATACCCTTCTCTAACAACCATTGTTAGTGTTATGTTAAAGTTTACCTAGTAACGTATTTTGTGTAAATATTCATTCAAGTTTTGGTTTTGATAGAATAAACATCTAATTCATATTTTTTATCAGTGTTTCATTTTTAATTTATGTTTTACAATTTAATTTCAAGTTCTTTTTACATCTTGTAGCGGCTGATCCCGCTACAACTGGTGACCCCGAGTGCACGAAGCAGTGCATAAACTTCAGCAACAACACTGCCACAAGCACAACACGCTATAATGCCTTTAGAATTGGATAATGACTCAGGTTCGTCAACAGAAGCTATTTCGTTAGTGGCAGCAGAAGTGAACACTGTCAAGCTACCTGAATATTGGCCAGACGACCCAGAACTTTGGTTTGCGCAAATAGAAGCAATATTCAGTACACAGCGTATAACATCTGAAATAAGCAAGTACACTAATTTAATAACCGCGCTGCGACCTGAACATCCTAGTGAAATACGTGATCTCATTATCAATCGACCTACAAATAATCCTTACTCTGCCGTTAAAGACACATTAATTAAACGAACAGTTCCTTCAGACCCGCAGAAAATTCAAGAATTATTAAGTGAAACTAATTAATCAAAATTAATCAGACAGTCAAATTTTAGAATAATTATATTTTTTTGTCAAAATTACCACTTGGTATTCAAAAATTATTGGTTATCTCAAAAACATTTACAATCGATGAAAAAGCTGACTTGGATGACACTTTAATACAAATGACATAATCACAAACTGTAGTATGCACAAACATGCAAGCACAAGAAACTGGATTGTCTGATTTACGAAATAAACTTCAAGAAGTCAAGCATCTACTCAACTCCAGACCTTTTGCTGGAACGTCCATCCAAGAAGAACGTGGTCCGTATTGTTGGTATCACACCAACTTCTCTACGAGAGCAAAAAAAATGCACACCATCCTGCTCGTGGAATGGACATCAACAAAAGCGTCAACATTCAAATTATAAAAATGTAAATACAATTATCAATAATTTTGAGAGTTATTATAATAATATTCCTAAACCTTGTAGTAATGAAAAAGTTCCTACGTCCCCCCTGTTTTTCGTCACCGACAAGCGCACAGGCCATAGGTTCCTTGTAGACACTGGAGCAGAGGTAAGCGTTATTTCTTCAAAAACACTAAAAAGAAAACCTTATCAAGCACACCATTTACATGCTATTAACAACATTTCAATATCAACTTACGGATACAACAAACTACACATTGATTTAGGACTTAGGACATAAAAATACATACATTTCATTATACCCAACGTAAAATACTCAATTTTAGGGGCTGACTTCTTAAAGAATTTTCATATTCTCGTAGATACAACATGCCAAAAATTATTACCTCAAAATTTTATTTGCAATAATTTTGACATTTCTTCTTTACATGACAGCAGTGAAATGCCTAGCAACAGTTCTTGCCCTTATCTGCAAATTTTGTCAAATTATCCAGAATTAACCAAAAAATTCAATACAAACCGTCAAATTAAACACAATGTCACTCATAGAATAATTACAAACGCATCACCCGTTTTTTCGCGACCTCGTAGGTTATCATTAGAAAAATTGAATATTGCAAAACAAGAATTTGACGACTTACTAAATTCGAAAATAATCAAACCTTCTTCAAGTAATTGGTCATCTCCATTACATATGGTACCAAAAGAAACACCAAATACTTGGAGAGCGTGTGGAGATTACAGAGCTCTAAACAATATTACAGTACCTGATAGATATCCCATCCCACTCATTCAAGATTTCGCCATCAACTTAAAAAACACAACAATTTTCTCAATAATGGACCTCATAAAAGCGTATCATCAAATTCCAATGGAAGAGAATTAAAAAAAAAACACCTTTCGGCCTTTTCGAATACACAGCCATGCCTTTCGGTTTAAGAAACGCGGCACAAACTTTTTAAAGATTCATGGATGAAGTAACTCGAAGATTAACATTTTCTTACGCATACATAGATGATTTTTGATAGCTAGCAAAACACCTGAAGAACATATTATACATTTAAAACTAATATTTACAAGACTCAAAGAATACGGAATCCTCATTAGCAAAGAAAAGTGCGAATTTGGAAAACCGGAAATCAATTTTTTAGGACATCACATATCTAAACAAGGAATATCAACACTCTTAGAAAAAATAGAGGCAATTAAAAAATTTCCATTCCCCACAACACAACGGAAATTACGAGAATTTCTAGGTCTAATCAATTTTTACCATCGTTTCGTACCAAATTGCGCTACTATTTTAAAACCTTTAAACACGCTTATAGACAATAAAACAAAAAACATAAAAATTATCGAACCAAATGAACTAGCATTGCTAGCATTCCAAAATATAAAAGACGCATTAGCCAGAGTAACTACTTTAGCTGCACCAATGATTGGGGCACCTACCAACATTATGGTAGGCGCATCTGACATAGGCGTCGGGGCAGTTTTACAACAGTTTCAAAATAACACATGGAAACCATTAGCATTTTTTTCAACATGTTTCACACAAACACAGCAAAAATATAGCACTTTTGGCATAGAATTATTAGCAATATATTTAAAATTAAAAATTTAATATTAAAAAAAATCAAATAATTATTCACCACGAGAAATACGTCATTTAGATTTTATAGCTCAATTCACAAACGACATACGATACATTCCTGGAAAAGAAAACATACCAGCCGATACTTTATCTAGAATTCAAATATGTTCAATATTAAATAAATTTAATATATTAAATCAATTTAATAGACTATGATGCAATAGCTAAAGAACAAGAAAATGATCCAGAATTAAATTTATTAAATTAAAAAATTCTTCCATTAAACTAAAAACGATCAAACTTCCAACCACTAAAAATAAATTATTATGTGACATTTCCACTCATAATCCGAGACCATACATATCAGCAACCTTTAGAAAATTAATTTTCGACAAATTACACTCACTATCTCATCCAGGCATAAATGCAACCAGAAAATTGATAACTTCCAAATTTTTATGGCCTTACATGAATAAAGACATAAAAGATTGGACAGAAACATGTGAAGCTTGTCAATTAAGTAAAATACATAAACACAACAAACCTCCTCTTAAGCAATTCCAAATTCCTTCGAAACGTTTTGACAGCATTCACATAGATTTAGTTGGTCCATTACCACATTCTAAAGGACACAAATACATTTTAACTTGCATTGACCGATTTACACGTTGGGTCGAAGCAATTCCACTGACAAACAGTAAAGTTGAAACAATTACTGAAGCATTTATCTCAGGTTGGGTATCTAGGTTTGGATCACCTTCCATAATAACTGCAGACCGGGGAAAACAATTTGAATCCTCAATTTTTAAACAATTACTTAACATACTAAACACAACCATACTCCGCACAACTGCTTATCATCCTAAAGCAAACGGAATCATAGAAAGATTCCACAGACAGCTCAAAACTTCACTAAAAATTTATAACAACGCAAACGACTGGTTCGATAATCTACCATTAGTTTTGTTAGGAATACGTTCAGCATTCAAAGAAACATTAAATTGCAGTAGTACAGAACTAGTATACGGAATGCAACTGCGTTTACCAGGCGAATTACATAAAAGGCACAATAACAAATATTTAGAATATTTAAATTTTCCATTGTATCTACGAAAATTAAAAAAATGTTTAAACAAAGTTCAAGCAATCCCATCGAAAGCTCAAGATCAAAACAGATACACCTACATGCATCCAGATCTACAAACTGCAACACATGTATACATACGAACATACTCAATTAAAACCCCGTTACAAAATCCATATACAGGCCCATATAAAATACAGAGTAAACATGATAAATATTTCACAATACACATGAAAAACAAAATAGAAAGCATAGAAATCGATAGATTAAAACCAGCAAACATTGTACAACACAAAAATGAAGAAATGACGCAGTAAAAGCAGGGGAGACATCAAATATTTGTAACCATATTGTTATTCATTTATATTGTGTTTTTTTCATTTCTCTAATTATATTTTATTCTTGTACCTTCTTATTTTCTGTCTAGGGGAAGGTTATTGTAGTGACATGTGTCATTGGAAAATTTGACAGTGACAATGACATATGTCATTGCAGTTTGGATATTTGACTTATTTCAATATAACTAGTTAAATCAAGTGGCCAATACCTTTCTCTAACAACCATTGTTAGTGTTATGTTAAAAATTACCTAGTAACGTATTTTGTGTAAATCACCCCGGTGCAACTTGTATTGGGAAACTGGCAGCAAACAGTAGGCAGTGAGAGTAGTGTACCCCCTGCTACCCAGATGTCACTAACAGGTTCATGTCGCTGCTAACGTTTGAAATGAATTAAGTAATCTATGAAATAAAAATGAAAAATTTATAAGATTATTTGTCAGAAATAAACAATAGTAAAAAATATTGAAAATAATGTCATTGCAACATTTTGTCAAGAGATTGTTGATCTAAAAAATACATTATGGCTTATGATAAGTAAGTAATTTAATTTTATTTCCGTTTATCTTTTCTAACAATAACATTTTCAGTTTGAATCTTCGTTACAAATATAAATGTCGGCAACCCAACTGCGAGTATAAACAAATGAAAGTAAGAGAACCACAAAATAAACATTTTTTTAGATTTCCTGTAGAAAGTACGGCGCGATATGATATTTGAAAGAAATTTTGCAATATTAACTCTGATGAAAATTTGTCATATTCGTTCATTTGTGCAGATCATTTTGACACAACTTTTATTAATAACAAGAAAAATCGTTTATTATGTAATTCAATTTCAACAATTCATCCTGGCGGTATTACAAATTCTCATTCAGTCGTTTTAACTTCTATTAAGAAAACTGGTATTTTAAGTCTTTCCGACAGAATTAAATTTTCTAAAAATTAATTAGAGTATTCGTGTGACCGGGTACGTGGGGACAATATAGAAATTCCAAAATAATCAAATAGAAATAGCACTTTAATAAATGTTTAAATGTTCAAAATTTAGGGAGAGATGAAAAATATTCCTGTGAAGAAATCTGGAACTTCAGCTTCAGGTTTCATGTGATTATGTTAGCCACCGTGGTCCACGCCCAAATAACGATAAAAGAACGTGGAATGGAATTTCAACGTCGAATCTTGAAAATGAACCTACACTGAGTGATATAAAATGCTAGTCAATCACGAAAATTGCTGAGCGCTGCTTCTACGGGGACATCTTCTTGCTTAACTGTATGTAACAAAACTCCATTGGTACAGTTACGTACAACGTCTCGGCGGAAGACCAAAGTATTGCAGAATAACGTTCATAAAGGCTGGTAGCACAAGCGTGGTTCTAACACCGGTGTTAACAAACTAGAACCATGTCAACGACTTGACACATACTTCAGGTTTGTTAAGAAAACAAGTGTTGCCAATGTTGGAAATACGTCGACTCTGATAAATTTAATTTTAATTATGAAATCAAGTATTTTGTTATTATGTAATTCATTTAATTTTTAATGTAGATTTGACAGTTTAAAAATGTATGTAATTTCGTTATAATAAAATATAATAAAGTGAATTGAATTAATAGTTTGTCCACTGCATCATTACAACAGGTTATGGGGCTCAGGACCTAAAATTTTAAAATAATAAAGATAATTTTTTAAGGATATATGAGCAATGGCTGATGCAACAAGAATTTCTATTGAGAAATTAAATAATGAGAATTATCAGGCATGGAAATTCAAGGTAGAATTAATGCTCATCAAGGAAGACTTGTGGGATGCAGTAATTAACGAAATTCCAAATCCAGTGACTCCAGAATGGACGAAATTAGATAATAAGGCTCGTGCTATAATCTGTTTATTAGTTGAAGATAATCAACTTCTACACGTAAAGAAAGCTACTTCAGCTAAACAGGCGTGGAATTCCTTGAAAGATTATCATGAAAAATCTAATTTATCAAATAAGGTATCCTTGTTACGAAATATTGTTAATTCAAGATTTCATGATAATGATGACATGGAACAACATTTAGACAGCATATTTAAGAAAATAGAAAAACTAACGAATTTGGGAGAGAAGATTGCAGAAAATTTACAAATTGCAATAATTCTCGCAAGTTTACCCGAATCGTATAGTACTCTGATTATGGCACTAGAAAGCAGAGCAGAAGAAGATTTGACAGTCGAATTAGTCAAAGGAAAATTGATTGACGAGTACAAAAGAAGAAAATTAAACTCAACAGGAGAAACAGAAGAAATCGCTATGAAGACTGTTGCACGTAATACTCCAGTAAAATGTTTTTTCTGCAAGAGAACGGGTCACTTAAAGAAAAACTGTTATAAATACAAGAACTGGAAATCAAAACAAGGAAAAGCAAATAAGGCATGTGAAGAAAATAGTTACCATAAAGAAGATTCAAATCCAATAAATTTTGCATTAAGTGCGTCTTCTGTCAATCTAAATAACGGATGGTGCATCGACTCTGGGGCAACAAGCCACATGACAAGTGATAAAGGATTTTTTATTAACTTAAAGAAAATAACAAGTAAAGTAAAAACTGCCGACGGAAGAACAGAAAATGTTGAAGGAATAGGTACAGGAATGTAAGAATGTATAACTGGTGATAGAAGAAAGGTAACTTTAACACTTACAGATGTATTATATGTACCTGCATTTCAAGATAATTTATTATCTGTAAGAAAATTAAGTAAAATGGGTTATACTGTTTCATTTAATGATAGTCATTGTACAATTTCAAAAGGAAATGAAACAATAGGTCTAGCATATCCCTTCAATGATTTGTATATTTTAAGAATATTAAATTCAGCAAAATTAATTCGTTCAGCACATACAGAATCATGTCAACATACATGGCATAGACGTTTTGGTCACAGGAATATAGAATCTATAAAGAAGCTCATTGAAGATGAACTTGCTACTGGAATAAAATTTATAAACTGCGGTATAAAAGAAACATGTGAAAGTTGCATCAAAGGAAAAATGTCAAGAACCTCATTTCCAAAAGAGTCATTGACAAGTACATCTGAACCATTAGAAATAATACACACAGACATTTGTGGACCAATGCATGTCGAAACACCTAGTAAAAAGAAATGTGTATTAACTGTTATTGATGATTTTAGTCGCTACACACATATATACTTACTAAAACAGAAATCTGAAGCAGTTCAAGTATTAAAAGATTATATTGCTATGGTACATACGAAATTTGGAAGATTCCCTAAGATAATACGTAGCGATCGAGGAGGAGAGTATATTTCGGAAGAAATTAGAAAAACATTAAAGAGAAAAGGAATTCAAATTCAATTAACAGCCCCTTATTCACCGCAGCAAAACGGAGTTGCAGAGCGAAAGAATCGTTCACTGGTCGAAATGGTTCGAAGTATGCTTCATGATTCTGGCTTGCATCAAAGATTTTGGGGAGAAGCAATTACAACTGCTAACTACCTTCAGAATCGTCTTATAACAAAAGGCTCGTCATCAACTCCAAATATGAATTAGGAATTGAAGAAACCAAATGTTAAACATTTAAAAACGTTTGGCTGTGTTGGTTACGTACATATTCCAAAAGAAAAACGGAGAAAACTTGATATGAAAGCAGAAAAATTAATATTTGTTGGCTATGCGGAAGATTCGAAAGCATATAGAATGTTAGATATCAAGACAAATAGGATCATTATTAGCAGAGATGTCAAATTTGTTGAAATATCCAAAGAACAGGTAAATATAAATGAAGATGTCGAAATTTGTATTGAAGAAGAAAATAAAGAAAATGTACCAGAAGAGGAAAATAAAGATGAAAATATTGAAAACACACAACTTCGAAGATCAGAACGAACCACGAAAGGAAAAATGCCAAAATATTTTGAAGATTATATATCGTATACCGCTTCTGAAATGACTGACCCGAAAACAGTTGAAGAAGCACTTACTGGTCCAAACAAAATAGAATGGAAACGAAGGAAAGGAAAGACTAAAGAATCTTAGATATCTATGTGGATTACAAGAAATAAAATGATAGTCGACGAGGAGGAGTGTTGGAAATACGTCGACTCTGATAAATTTAATTTTAATTATGAAATCAAGTATTTTGTTATTATGTTATTCATTCAATTTTTAATTTAGATTTGACAGTTTAAAAATGTTATGTAATTTCGTTATAATAAAATATAATAAAGTGAATTGAATTAATAGTTTGTCCACTGCATCATTACAACAGCCAATATATTGATCAAGTTGAAAATTTACTGACAGTCATATTCAATAAATCTGCCAACACTATTTACAATTATTTAATATGATTTGTTTTTTAACATGTTTCTAAGAAAAACAGTTTTAAATAATGAGGTCAAATTTATTGAATATGGCTGTCAGTACATTTTCGATTTAATTCAGTATATTGGCAACTCTTATTTTGTTAACAACCCTGAAGTATGTGCCAAGTCATTGACACGGTTCTAGTTAATACCGGTGTTAGAACCACGCTTGTGCTACCAGCCAAAGAGACCAAGAAGATCGTATAAAATTATAATCGATATAAACAAGAATTCACCTGGCTCTCCCAATTAATAATCAAGAATGAAAAGAAAATGGTCTTTTATTATAAATTATTTTGTTTAAATAATGTAAGATGAACATGTAATAAAAATCATGAAAATCAATTATTTTTTATTTGAATATATGTACCTACTGAAATTATAAAAATTAAGTAATCACTGTAAATTAAACAAATGAACGTTGACAGGTTCATATGACATATATTTGACGTTTACTTGACATGTATTTGACATATGTCAAAAGTAGTGTGCCCCCTGCGACCCAGGGGGCATTAATTCCGTGCTGCCAACTTAATGCATTTACTTGCACTTCTCGTTTACGTTAATGTTTTGTTGTGTAAATATCATAGACAAGGAAAGATATATACTAAACCGAGTTTACAATGTTAGGAGTTTGTGCCAAATAGAATCGATGGTCGCCATAACGAGACGCCAATAGAAAGGCGGGAAATTTAAAAATAGGAAAACTATGTTTTCTGAAACTAACAAAATATAGACATATGTATACCCTAAAGGCTGAAAACAATCAAATTTAATAATAAAATATATTTGTATATGAAACAAATAGCAAAACAAGCTTTGTAAACAAATACTAACCAAAGAAATAAACTTGAAAAACTCGCACTAACAGAAATGACAGATTGCTGGCTGCCAATATAAATAAACAAAATTCACTACAACTGAAGAAAATATTTATTATAATTATTGTAAAAATAATGTAAATTAAATATTGTTCGTACTTTTTATTGGGCGACTGAGCTTTATTATTTTGAAATGAAGAAATGATGTAAAATACGTATTTTAAGTTACTGCGTAGTTACTTTTTTTTTCACTATGTTGTAGAATTTACACTAGAATTAGCGTCTCGATATTATTCAATTCGGCACAAAGCTGGACATTGCCGCCATGATGGAAGCTCGGTCTAGTATATATCTTTCTTTGTCTATGGTAAATATTCATTCGAGTTTTGGTTTTGATAGAATAAACATCTAAATCATATTTTTTATCAGTGTTTCATTTTTAATTTATGTTTTACAATTTAATTTCAAGTTATTTTTACATCTTGTAGCGGCTGATCCCGCTACAAATCTGTGTATATGATATAATATTAAAAAATACATGTTATGTTATTGGAGGTACAGGTACACTCAAGTAACAATTACCTTAAGATTTTCAATTGGGAGCAGGCGGACCATGGCGGACAAATCATTAGCTCCAAACTTATTGAAAATGAATTTTATACAAATTTTAAGTGTTTTATGTTAATTTATCTATAGTTTTAGAATGTTTTTTTAAAAAATTTTACAATAATTTCAGACTCTTTTTTATAAACTTATCATATATTCAGTCGTTTTAGAATATATTTATGATAGGATTAAGGAAATTTAATGTAATGTAACATTTGTAAACAAGTCATCTATTGTCGTTAAGAAGAACTAAAATTATATATTTTTATGTAACATTTTTTACGCATTTTTAACAGGTAAATGTAAAAAATAATTATTTACGCGTAAATGCACATTCCCGATTGGAATGTACTAAGTCCACTTTTTTTGAAAAAAAAAAATTGATGTAGTCTAATTCGGTTTCCCGGTATTTTTTTGTACCATGGCCAGTAGAAAGAACGTCGTACTCAGTGCTTCTTGTACTTTAAATAGACTTCTAGTTTTGTATCATGTCATTTAAAATGACATACCTACACTAAGAATTGTTTTCAATTAGGTCCAGGGCCAATCAGATTTCATAATTCTGTCACGTGCTTCTGAACATAGTACAGTAAAAATAAAATAAAGTGTGGACATGGTACAAAAAGTCTCTTTATTTTTTTTCTTTATAAATTTACTGTTATTTTCAACCATTTCCAACTAGTTCCTTTTATATTTCGAAAATATTTAAAAATTATAATTTAACAAATTTCATAAGGAAAATGAAATATACAAACAATAAAATTTCAACATGTGTATTCATTACCCATTCTTTACAATAACATTTTAAATGTTTGAAGCAGTTTTTCTCGAAAGTAATATTTGTGGACATAATACATTTCAATAGTTGGCCGACGAGATGCTAGGAGCTAATCAGGGCCGGATTAGGGTACTTTAGGGTCTGAATAAAGAATAAAAAATAAAATATCAGAAAATATATTTTCATAAATTAAGCAAAAGAAAAACAATGAAAACAGAAATAAACTCACAAAAAATATATAACTCTAATAATATACGAAGATAAAATATAATATTTTACATATCTTTACCAACTGATATATTGTTTTCTTGGTTTCTTCAAAAAATTATTTCATATTATGTATTTAATTCTTGAAGTGTACATTTTAGTGCCACTGGCCGACGCCATATTTTTATTAAAAATAATGAACTTTCTAATCACATAATTGATGTAAAAAAGCAAAGTAGTTAATTCTTAATTATTTTTATTAAAATTTCGTGTCGACCATGCAGTGGTACTGAAATGTTGTATAATAATAATAATAATAATAATAATAATAATAATAATTTTCCGAATGAAGAAAAAATTCTTTTTTAATTCAAAAAAACCCACATTGAAGAGCACTAACAGTACATAGCATTTTATTTGTGCTGCCAAATGGTGAATTGAGCATGAATTTGGCACGTCATTTTCAATTATTAATAACTCCAGAAGGGAAGGGGATGCTGACTTAATTTATGTGGCACAAAACTCACCTCGAAGAGCACTAACCAGCAGTACATAGCATTTTATTTGGGCTTCCAAATGGCGAGCTGAGCGTGAAGTTGGCACGTCATTTTCAATTATTAATAACTCCAGAAGGGAAGAGGGTGCTGACTTAATTTATGCGGCATAAAACTGACCTCGAAGAGCACTAACCAACAGCATATAGCATTTTATTTGTGCTTCCAAATGGCGAGTTGAGCGTGAAGTTGGCACGTCATTTTCAATTATTAATAACTCCAGAAGGGAAGGGGGTGCTGACTTAATTTATGCGGCACAAAACTCAGCTCAAAGAGCACTAACCAACAGTACATAGCAATTTATTTGTGCTTCCAAATGGCGAGCTGAGCGTGAAGTTGGCACGTCATTTTCAATTATTAATAACTCCAGAAGGGAAGGGGGTGCTGACTTAATTTATGCGGCACAAAACTCAGCTCAAAGAGCACTAACCAACAGTACATAGCAATTTATTTGTGCTTCCAAATGGCGAGCTGAGTGTGAAGTTGGCACGTCATTTTAATTATTAATAACTCCAGAAAGGAAGAGGGTGCTGACTTAATTTATGCGGCACAAAACTCAACTCGAAGAGCACTAACCAACAGTACATAGCATTTTATTTGTGCTTCCAAATGGCGAGCTGAGAGTGAAGTTGGCACGTCATTTTCAATTATTAATAACTCCAAAAGGGAAGGGGGTGCTGACTTAATTAATGCGGCACAAAACAATACAAATGAAGCAAAAACTAAAAAAAGTAGTTTTTAGAATTTGTGCTCACAATGACGTACCTACTTCATGGACCTGAAAAACTGTTAAAAGCTTGTATAAATGATACTTCCGGTTATCCGGTATACATACACTAAAAACTAATGAGCTATTCCCACTTTGGTATACAATCAAATAGCTCTGATTGATAGTATTTGAGTAATCGTGTCCACAAGATCCACACGCAGGCACTCACATACACACACACACACACACACACACACACACACACACACACACACACACACACACAGGCACACACCTACATACCTACAGGCAACTTTGTAAAAATGTTAAAATCAGATTCTGGGGACATCAAAATGTGTTTATTCACTAAAATCTCTATATGCGATTTTTAGCACGGTCCCTATACCTCCCTTACCTAGGGTAGCGGGAGGTAAAAAGAAATGTTCTAAAAGGCTTTGCCTTTAGAACCTCTATTGAAAAGAAATTAATGTAACTGTACACACACAAAATAATATCAATTGGAACAATATTTATATTATATGCAAAAGAATTTAATGCAATTGCCATCATTTGTAAATAAGAAGGTAAGTAGGTATGTATATAATCAATAACAAATGGATGGAGGTATTATGCTGGCTTCATCAGAATTTTTTATTAAAAATTCGTCTTGTCGGTTATTTTCCGTTTGAAGCATCATCTTAAACATTTTGCCCATTTTTTCTTCATATTTTAAAAGAAAACAAGATATACTCGTATATATATATATTTAATAGCAGTAAAATACACTAAAAAAGATGTAAATATAGGTTAATTAATTTATTTTAAAAATTTCTTAGTGATTTTTGAATTGTTCTAATAGGGTCATTAAAGAGCACTAACTAACGATACCACGTTCAATAATTGGCAAAGATATAATTGAATCACTAACCAATGACCCCAAATTAATTAATTAATTTTAAAAACTGTTTGCTGATGTGAACTTGGCAAACAAATAATTGAACGTTATTTTTGACGTGATAGTAATTTTTGCAATAAATATTTTCGGGGCATTAAAGAGCACTAATGAAGCACTAACCAATGACCCCAAATTAATTAATCTATTTTAAAAACTGTTTGCTGGCGTGAAGTTGACAGGAAATAGATTGAACGTTATTTATGACTTAACAGTGATTCCTAGAATATTTTTTTTTGACGGCACTAAATAGCTCTAACAAAGCACTCTCCGATCATACATTTCGTTTCGTTAGTGCTTAAATTTGCTTGCCAAGTTCACGCATCTTTGAAGGAATCCATTCCTGAATGTGAGCCTAATTATGATAGTAAATTAAATGAAGTTTCGAAGGAAGTAATAATAGTAATAATAATTATAATAGTAATAATATTAATAATAATAATGTAATAATAAAAATAATAATAATAATAAGAATAATAATAATAATAGTAATAATAGTAGTAATAGCAATAATAATAATAGAAATAATAATAGAATTAATAATAATAGTAATAATAATAATAATAATGATAATAATATAAGTAATAATAGTAATAATGGTAATATTATACATATTGTAAATTAAATGAAGTTTCGAAGGAAGTAAAAATAGTAATAATAATTATAATAGTAATAGTATTGATATTAATAATAATATAATAATAAAAATAGTAATAATAATAATAATAGTAATAATAGAAGTAATAGTAATAATAATAGTAATAATGGTAATTTTATACATAATGGTAGAAATAGTAATACTAATAATAAATAATAATAGTAATAATAATAGAAATGAATAGTAAAATCAATAATAATATTAATAGTAATAATAATAATAATAATAATAATGATTATTAATAGTACATTAAGATAAAAGTGTATAAGCTACCCTTTAAAGCACGTACGACAAGTTTAATGTCGTAGTGCTTTAAAGGCTAGCTTATACACGTGTATCATACGCTATTTTTTTATTATAAATGCATCATAACCATTTAACACTGAAAATTATTGCAAATCATACGGTTTTGATTTTTTATCTAGTGAGTATTTGAGCGTTTCCAAAGAGACAGCAATTATTTGTATTGTTTACGTTAAGTCAACAAGTCAATATTTTTTTTTCATTGTTTTAGTAGTCATTCATATTTATTGTCATTTTTCCTTACCCAGGTAACTCAAAAATTTAGCGTGTTTTAATGTCGATTTACGCACGCTTTTGCGTGTTTTAAAGAGCGTTTATGATGCATGTATAATAAAAAATATCTTTCAGAACTCATATTAATAATTGGAAATATACTACCTTTTTAGTTTAAGTACTGTATTTATTTATTATTTAAACCCAACGTTTCGGCCCCATAAACTGGTGCCTCCTTCAGGGGAAATTGACAAAAATGTGAAAAAACAAAAAGTAACAAAAAAGTACGTAAATGTTACCTTTTTTATGTATACAATTTTCTAAACAATATATGCATGCCCGGTAATAACTTGGACGGCGAACATACAACTTCTCAGGAAAACTCTCCAGAGGAAAAACCGTCCAAAAAACTGGCAGAGAAGTGATCTGTATAACTCAGAGACGCTTTGTCGGTAGCGAAATACCGCAGCCGTACTCTTTATTAACAGATGTTAGAAAAAGTCTAGAAATTTTTTTATACATATTACAAATTACAACATATTTAATATTGGAAGCCAAGCGCGACTAAGTTCTAATCCGCCACAATGATTGAGATTGATATTTCTTGTTTTATAAATCTCAATGGCTTCTCTAATTAATCTGTTGTTAAGTTGAGTAGGTCTAGCAATAATTTTAGTATCTTCAAATTTAATTTGGTGGAATTCTTCCAAGGCATGCTGTGCAACAGACGATTTCTCAGGCTAGTTCAATCTGATCGATCGATGATGTTCACTCAATCTTGTAGAGACAGTTCTACCAGTCTGATCGATGTAAACTTTCCCGCAGGCACATGGAATTCTGTAAATCCCTGACGATTGAAGAGGGATGACGTCTTTCACTTGTCTCGACATATGACGAAGTTTAACATATGGAGAAAACGAAATCTTCATGTTCTTGTTATAAAGAATTCTACCAATCTTGTCCATTACGTTTTTTACATAAGAAAGCGAAGCATATAATACGTTCCTTTCTTTTTCATTGTTTGATGGTCTTTTCGCTTTAAGACATTTTTCAATTGAAGACACAGAAAATCCATTCTTCATAAAAATATTTTTAATTTCATTCTTCTCTTCTTTTAATTTATTCGGATGATATATATATATATATATATATATATATATATATATATATATATATATATATAGCTCTTCTTATTAGACATTTGATAGTGACAAATTTCTGTGAAGGATGGTGGTGTGAATTTGTATTAATATATAGATTTGTGTGCGTTGGCTTCCTGTAGACTGAACAAAGTAAGGAACCGTCTTCTCTCCTTTCCAGTAAAACATCCAGGAAAGGAATAATGCCATTTTCTTCAACTTCTACGGTAAAATTAATATTTTCATGGATGTTATTCAGATGGTTTAAGAAAATCGATAAGTTTTGACGCTCATAGGGCCAAATAGCAAAGACGTCATCAACATCGTAACCAAAGAGATGGCTTCAACGTAGACGATACCAAAACTAATTCTTCAAAAAACTCCATATAATAATTAGCTATGGAAGGAGACAGAGGATGACCCATAGCAACACCATCTACATCTTTCTTATGTACTTTTGGTAAACCATAAAATCGAGGAACATAAGGGTCTTGTGGAATAAGATTCTTGATAATATCTTTATCTAAGCTTGATTGTTTCAATAATTTAGTAGTTTGATATTTAACAGTGCTTAAGGGATTTTTCGATACTTTTATTTAGGTAGGATCTTCTAATACAAAGTTGGCTTTTTGAATATAATCATCTTTATCCATGACTACTGTTGTTTTTCCTTTATCTGCAGGTAAAATTATCAAATTTTCGTTGTTACGTAAATCTCTAAGAGCTCTAAGTTCACTCTTCGACGGCAGATCCAATATCTTCCATAGGAATACGTTGGGGAGTAATCGCAAAAATCCAGACCTTTGGACAAAACAGACAGAGTAGAATCCGAAACCAACTCATTGCTTAAATTTATTACTAATTTTGTTTATAATTCAAAATTTGATTGATTTAACAAAAAACATACAGATCACTTCTCTGCCAGTTTTTGGGACGGTTTTTCCTCTGGCAAAAGGAGAGTTTTCCTGAGACGATGCATGTTCGTCATCCAAGTTATTGCCGGGCATGCATATATTGTCTAGAAAATTGTATACATAAAAAGGTAACATTTACGTACTTTTCTTGTTACCCTGGTTACTTGTTTTTTTTTTGTGTCTTCACATTTTTATGTCAATTTCCCCTGAAGAAGGCACCAGTTTATGGTGCCGAAACGTTGGGTTTAAATAATAAATAAATAAATAAATACAGAACTTAAACTAAAAAGGTAGTATTTTTCCAATTATTGATATGAGTTCTGAAAGATATTTTAATAATTTGAAAAACCCCTAAGGTGAGGATATTTTTAAGCATATGAAGATCTACCAGAACATTAGCAAGAAGAAGACGTTTAGACTTTGCGACCTTTTGTTTTTGAAGAGATGTAGGGATAAAGATGTCATTCCCAATTTTCTTCATCTTAAATGTCAATTTGACAGTTATCACGCAAAACGTATATTGAATACTTCAAGCAAACTTCTTTTGAAGGAACGTATACGTTTTATTTGTAAAGAACTTGCTTCTCTGCATAGACATCTTAATGAGATCATTTTTTCTTTAAGTCGTTGCATGAATAAAGAACATTGGACTTCCCCGAATGAGATTATTCAATACAGAAATAAAAGCCTACATGACTCTGTGAGTAATAAGCAAAATTCTAAATTTGACAAACTGTATAATAAACAACATCCCAAGCAGATATCTAACACGTTCAATATAAATAAATTAGTAATAAATTTAAGCAATGAGTTGCTTTCGGATTCTGCTCTGTCTGTTTTGTCCAAAGGTCTGGATTTTGCGATTACTCCCAACGTATTCCTATTCAAGATATTGTAACTGCCGTCGAATCAGCTGCTCAGATGTTACCAGAAGAAGAAGTTGAAGAAGTTCGAGTAGAAACGGCTAAGATTTTGAAAAAGTCACGTCCTTTAAAAAATAATCTGCCGAAGAGTGAACTTAGAGCTCTTAAAGATTTACGTAACAACGAAAATTTGGTAATATTACCTGCAGATAAAGGGAAAGAAACAGTAGTCATGAATAAAGACTATTAAATATCAAACTACTAAATTATTGAAACAATCAAGCTTAGATAAAGATATTATCAAGAAAGTTATTCCACAAGACACTTATGTTCCTCGATTTTATGGTTTACCAAAAGTACATAAGAAAGATGTACCACTCCGCCCGATTGTGAATTGTATTAATTCTTGTACATATAATTTATCTAAATATTTAGATAATCTACTTATATAAATAAATAAATAAATATATCATCACGGCATATTACCAATTTCTGGGTGTGCCAGTATCTACAACACATGTAGACATCGGTAATGATGCCGATATATTTTACCGTGTGGGCGCTTACCAGGCGTCACCTCACGGGCACTCATAGCTGGTGTGGAGAGTGCACCACAGGGGTCACTTTTGTGCCATTTAAAATTGGAAAATATTTGGCGTGTGTCGGGATCGAACCCGGTTCGCCCAGATTCGCGACCAGACACTTAGGCATGCGGCCACGGGGCCCCATCAGATAATCTTCTTATACCTTATATTGGAAAATCATCATCCTATGTCAAGAATTCAGAACAATTTATTGATATTATCAAGGACCGACATATCTCGTCTGAAGATATTCTAGTAAGTTTTGATGTCTCTTCATTATTCACGAAGATTCCTATAAAAGACACCCTAAAGTTGCTGGAAAGACATTTTTCTGTAGACATTGTGAAATTTTTCGACATTGTTTAACTTCATCGTTCTTCATTTTTAACAAAGAATATTATAAGCAAGTAGATGGTGTTGCTATGGGTCATCCTCTGTCTCCTTCTATAGCTAATTATTATATGGAGTTTTTTGAAGAATTATCTTTGGAATCTTCTACGTTGAAACCTTCTTTGTGGTTACGATATGTTGATGACGTCTTTGCTATTTGGCCCCATGGGCGTCAAAACATCGATTTTCTTTAACCATCTGAATAACATCCATGAAAATATGAATTTTACCGTAGAAGTTGAAGAAAATGGCATTATTCCTTTCCTGGATGTTTTACTGGAAAGAAGAGAAGATGGTTCCTTACTTTATTCAGTCTACAGGAAGCCAACGCACACAAATCTATATATTAATACAAATTCACACCACCATCCTTCACAGAAATTTGTCACTATCAAATGTCTAATAAGAAGAGCTATAGATATATATCATCCGAATAAATTAAAAGAAGAGAAGAATGAAATTAAAAATATTTTTATGAAGAATGGATTTTCTGTGTCTTCAATTGAAAAATGTCTTAAAGCGAAAAGACCATCAAACAATGAAAAAGAAAGGAACGTATTATATGCTTCGCTTTCTTATATAAAAAACGTAACGGACAAGATTGGTAGAATTCTTTATAACAAGAACATGAAGATTTCGTTTTCTCCATATGTTAAACTTCGTCATATGTCGAGACAAGTGAAAGACGTCATCCCTCTTCAATCGTCAGGGATTTACAGAATACCATGTGCCTGCGGGAAAGTTTACATCGATCAGACTGGTAGAACTGTCTCTACAAGATTGAGTGAACATCATCGATCGATCAGATTGAACTAGCCTGAGAAATCGTCTGTTGCACAGCATGCCTTGGAAGAATTCCACCAAATTAAATTTGAAGATACTAAAATTATTGCTAGACCTACTCAACTTAACAACAGATTAATTAGAGAAGCCATTGAGATTTATAAAACAAGAAATATCAATCTTGGCTTCCAATATTTAATATGTTGTAATTTGTAATATGTATAAAAAAAATTCTAGACTTTTTCTAACATCTGTTAATAAAGAGTACGGCTGCGGTATTTCGCTACCGATAAAGCGTCTCAGAATTATATACAATCCATCCGTAATAAAATAGATATACTAGAAGCCTTCATTTCATTATATGATATTGACATTCTCTGCATTTCAGAACACTGGTTAACTGAAGATTATATATTAGTAACTTGCTATACCAGACAATATCTAAAATGTGGAGGTGTCTTTATTTTTGCAAAAGTCACATTGAAATATAAGTGAAATAAAAATAAATTAAATAAGAGAAAAATATTGAGTGTGTTATAGTGTATTTAAAATATTCAAATTCAAACTATTACGTGGCTTCAATATATAGATCACCAGATGGAGATGAAAACATTTTTTTCGATAAACTTGGTAACTTATTTAATAAAATGTGTTCTAACAAAAACTCTAAATTAATTATTTGTGGCGATTTCAACATTGACATTCTTGTTAACAATAAAAATCGGATTTTCTGATCATTCCGCCCATATTCTGAAACTGATCATAAATGATTCTACTTGAAAAGACACATGTGAAGAAACAATTAGAATATTTTCAAATAATAACATGCAATATTTTTGTTACATGTTAAGCAAAGAAAACTGGCACGAAATATATAATGCAAATGATGTAGATTCCATGTATAATGCATTTATTGAAACTTTGACATACTGCCTTTCCTTTAATTATACGTAAAACGTACAATAATAAAATTTGCAAAAAATGGTTCACTCCAGATAGAATTGATTCGTCAAATAAACTTAAACACCTATTTCACTTACGTAACAGCGGTCATATTTCAAAGGAAGATTACAGTACATACAAACGTATTCATAATAATAAAATAAAAACTGCAAAGAAACAGTATAACGATAATTTCATAGAAAAAGCAGGAAACGTTACTAAATCTGTTTAGCAAGTTATAAATGAGAACATAAATAACAAATCTAGAAAACCTAATATTAATAAATTAAGTATAAACAATAAATTAGTTACCAACGCTCAAACTATTGCTAATCATTTCAATTCATATTTCTGCTCGCTAGGCGAAAATCTCACTAATATGACACAATGTCATTGTGCGAATGCTGATCAAGCTACTACGAATATTTCAAGTAACATTCATTCAATTTATTTAGCCCCTACTGATGAAATAGAATTATCAAATATAATTACAACACTAAGTAACAGTAAATCGACAAGTCTAGATAATATGTCAAACGTTCTCGTTAAATGCGTTAAAAATTACATTCTGTCTCCTTTAAAAGCAATTATAAACTGTTCATTAGAAACAGGGCATTTTCCTACTGAACTAAAGAAATCTAAAGTTGTTCCGGTCTATAAGAATGGGGTAAAGAATTCTGTTTTAAATTATAGACCTTTAACCTTGGTATCGCCTTTACATAAAATATTTGAAAAAGTCATCTATATAAGAATTCAATCATTTATTGATAAACATAAAATTATAATAAAGGAGCAACATGGCTTTCAAAAGGGACTCAATTGTATTTCGGCTTTGGCAGAGATGACAAAAATCATATATTCAAAGATAGACAAGAATCAAACAATTGTTGGAACTTTCAATGATTTATTTAAAGCATTTGATTGTATGGATCACGATATATTGTTAAACAAATGTGAGAAGTATGGTCTTCGTGGTACTTGTCACAGTTGGATCCAATCGTATCTACATAATCGCAAGCATTAATAAAATAGGAGTACCACAGGGATCAATACTTGGACCTTTACTGTTTTTATTACATTTAAATGATATTATAAACTGTATTAAAAGTGGTTGTTTTGTCTTATAAGCAGATGATTTATCTCTACTTAATTCCGACATTTCTGTTCCTCTCGCTGTTCACCAAGCAAATTATACTATTTTTAATATTTCAGAATGATTAAGTAGAAATATACTCATACTGAACAATGAAAAATCACATGTAATAAAATTTTGTAATAGGCCAGACAATACTGCAAGCATTTTGATAAAATGTAACGGAAAATCTTTACAGCAAGCTAAATGTACAAAATTATTAGGTATAATGATTTATGAATCCATGACTTGTAACGCGCATGTTGAATATATTTGTACTAAACTCAATACTGTACGTTATGCCATCAAGCGCCAACAGAAGTTGTTAATACACATACTGTCAAAACATATTATTATGCTAAATTTTATTCTTTAATTAACTACGGCATTAAATACTGCGGTTCAGCCACATAGGGTTCTAGAGTGTTTGTAACACAGAAAAGAGCGCTGCGCTATATGTCTACTCTGTCATGGTGTGACAGTTGCAGAAATACTTTCATTTAAGTAAGAATATTAACGTTTCCATATGTCTATATATACAATGTTTTAATTTTTGTAAAAAAAAAATCAACAATTTCAAAAAACACTGCGACTATCACACATATGATACACGTATTAAAAATGAATTACTATTACAACACCATAGATCAACTATGTTTGAAAAAAACATTTATTACATAGGAGCACTTTATTACAATAAATTACCTGATACCATCAAAACAATTTTTCAAATAAAAAAATTTAAAGAAAAATTACAACATTACCTAATTAATAAATGTTTCTATTCAACTAAAGAATATATGTCTAATTAAAGTCATCTCTTCCTGCACATTAGTAGATATAACTCATATATGTACGTACTTTGTATAATAATGTTTGACTATTTCCATATCATGTACAAATGATCACAAGGAATAAAAATGTATTATTATTATTGTTATAATAATAACAGTAATAATAATAATAATTATTATTATTATTATAATAGTAATAATAATAGAAATAATAATAGTAGCAATAATGGTATTAATAATAACAATAATAATATTAATATTATTAATAATAATAATAATAATAATAATAATAATGATAATAATAGTATAGTAATAATAATAAGAGTAGTAATAGTAATAATAGTAATAATAATAGTAAAAATAATAGCAATAGTAATAATAATAGCAATAGTAATAATAAAAGCAATAATTTTAATAATAATAGTAATAACAATATTAATAATAATAATAATAATAATAACAATTGTAATAATAATAGTAACAGTAATAGTGATAATAACAATAATAATAGTATTAAGGGTAATATTATTATTATTATAATAATTTGGAGTAACGATGATCAACTGGAGATTGATGTGTGGAGAAGAAAATAAAGTACTCGGAAACTGCAGTCAGTATGGTTTTATTTGATTAGAACCTACGTTTCAACCATTACAATGGTTACAAACATATCATTCGAGGATACAGTAATTGTGAGGATACATTAATTATATTTTACTAACCTTATCAACTGAAGGAAGTAACAAAATAAATGACAATAAAACAAATAAGTAAAGAAATTTAGAAATGAATCGAATATGGAGACCAAGGTCATTCGTTCAAGAAGAAACTACGCAGTCTTAGAGCTGATATTGTAAAGTAAACAATATTATTAATTTTATCTTTTGTTGTCATTAAATAACAAAAATATATTATTATCTCAGCTTATATTGCATAAATAAAATACAAGGTACATAAGATATATTTTTCCGCAGTTAGGGGAAATTTAATTATTATCCAGATATTTTCTATTTCCAAAATTTCTATTTCATAATTTAAGTTTTTATTAAATAATAAAATAAGTCCTCCACTCGGGCGGCCTCTTACCTTGTCTTTTGTGGCTTTACTGACAACTTCAAGAGCATAATTACTTAAAAAATAATTTGGAAGAGAAGGATGTGTACTGCAAGACCACGTTTCCGCTAGACAAATAATATCTCCCTCTAGAATGACTGACCTTGCCTTATTATCAAGCATAGATAATGAATTTGTACCACTTAAGTTCCAAAACAGGATACGTAAGAAGTTACAGCTTATGAATTTGTATGTGCTACAACATAAATTAGAATTTAACATACACATTTACCATATTCTTGAACATTATTAAACTTATCTTTAGAAGTTTGAAATCTTATGTTATTGATATTAAGCTCCTCGTGTTGTCTAAAAAAGCAGTATGAGTTTTTTCTCTGGACTCGGCATTGCTTCTAGTTGAGCCATGGGTGGATTTAGTTAACTTTAACGACTGGCTGGTTTTAGTGGGTGTGTCCTCTGAAGACTGTAAAGGTCGTTTATTTATATTTATATCCCCTTCCTGGTTATTCAAGGTATTAACTTTTTTATTATTATTATGTATATTCCTCAATTTACGGATACGGAGTTCATTGACAGATAGATGCTCATTGATGAATACGTTAGTGCCTTTTAACTTCGAACGGAGTGATAGTACACTATTTCTTTTCTTCAGTGAAGCAAATGATATTTGTCGCACAACTTTTGTAGAAACGGTGAAATGCGTTTATATAAGTATTTTATTTACTTTATATATTACTTTTCGAACAGTGTTACTAACCCAATGTTCCAGCTAGTTTCAATTCACGCCGTACTCTCTGAGTACATCGCAAAAAGTATCTCGAAGAACATTATCATACGCCTTCTTTAAATCTAGAAAGCCACAGAACACCTACTTGTTTTTGTCAAGTGACGTTTCTACATTCACAAAAAGAGCAAACAATTGATCAACACATCCCCTCTCAGGCAAAACACCACCCTGAACGTCACTAATTTTTGAAATTGTTAAGGTTCGCAACTTATGAATTAAAACCTTACCAAAGAGTTTCCCTACCACACTCAACAGACTTATCGTGCGAAAATTTGTACATTCACTCGAACTGCCTTTGCCATTGAATAAAGGACAAATAACAGATTTTTTCCAATCATCAGCAACTACACAGCGTTTCAGACAAAATCTAAACAAATAGATTAACCAATCAAATATTTTCTCTCCCCATACTTCAACATCTCATTTGTAATCCCATCCAAACCCGCAGTCTTACCATTCCTTACATGCGCTAATGCATCACATACTTCACTTTCGTCTATATCATAATCATTTTCACTATCATTTTTACTTGCAGCTTCACTCTTATTATCGTCCCCCTCAATCTCATCTCCGTACAAACCCTTAAAATACTTGCACCATCTATTCTGATACATTCCACAATAACTATCCATTCGCACTCCTTACAGCTTTCACAACTCGACAACTTCCACCCCGCAGTCTCTTCACACTCAACCAAAACAATCGTTTATTTGTACTAAAATCATTTGTCAACCTTTCACTCAACAAATCATCAAATCGTTTTTAAGTTTCCCTCGCCACTTGCTTCACCCATTTATTCTTCCTTCTTTACTCTAACAAATATTCTTCACGCAAACTCCCAGACAAATCCTTAACATTTAAAAACTTTGAATACGCCCTCTTTTTCTTAGCAATCGCTTTTTTCACCTGATCGTTCCACCACACATTTTTCGGACTACAGTCTAATCTGCTATCACCACAAACTTCTTTTGCATATTTAAGGAGGGAATTCTTAAATTTCTTCCAAACTTCATTTATATTACAATCATAATTAGGCTCAAATTCAGGCATGGATACATTCAACCTATCAACAAATTGTATCCTAACATTTTCATTTAAAAGGGCACAGGATTTCACTCGAAACATTTGCCCAGAACCTTTCACCTTCATTCGCCAAAATTTATTTAACCGCATTCGCGACACAACTAAATAATGACCATTCGTACCCAATTCAGCGCCTTTTTTCACAAGCGTATCTACAATCATACTCTTCAAATGCTCATCATAGATTACAAAGTCAATTAAACTACGTTTATTCTGAACCACATTTTCCCAGGTGTATATGTGAGTCAACTTATGCTTAAATATGGTATTCGAAATTAAGAAATTTCTTTCCAAACAAAATAAAACAATTCTCTTACCATTGTCATTCACTCGACAATCACCGAAACGTCCCAACACATTCTCTGATTTACTTCGTTTAATATCCACCCATCCATTCAAATCGCCACATACTATCACCCTCTCACCCGGATCACACAAATCAATTACATTATTTATCGAAATCCAAAACTGACTTTTTCAATGTCATTTTCAGATTTTGTTGGATCGTAAGCGGACACAAAGAAGATTCGTATATAACCTACCTTGAATCTCATCCAAGAAATTCTCGAAGAAATAGAGCCATAGCTTCGTACAAACGGCTTCATTCTTTAACTCACAAGTATACTTACACTGTGCTTTGTAAACGCTCATTCTCTCGAACTCCCGACCACAAACAAAAAGTGCCATCCACTTCTTTCTCACAACAACCTTTCCTCATTGTCTCAGTTACACACAAAACATCTACACTGTACATTCGCATTGCATTGATCAACTCATTTTCTTTGCCATTCACACTTCTGACATTCCACGTCCCGAATCTACACTCATCGTACATTCTCCATTTATTCTTCATTTTACCACATAAAAAAGAAAGAAAAGACAGAATAGACAGAAAACGGGTTTTTTTCAGTAAGAGAAGGAGTCAAAGCAGCTTACTAGACTCGTCTTTGACTGAAGTATAAGAAAAGGAAAGAACTTAAGTTAGTCTTCAAATTTTACCTTACATGCGTTTCCTATAAAATTTGGAGATATGTACTTATTTTATTTATATTTATATCTTTTTCCTTATTAAAATTACTATAAAAAGAATTTATATATATATATATATATATATATATATATATATATATATACCGTGAGTATTTTTTAACGTAAAATATTGGGGTTGTCATATCTATGGTTACGATTATTTGATTGGCAGCAATGTATTTGCGTGTCCCATTTAAAATGAAACATAGGGAACGAATTTGACATTTGTCAAGACGTCAGTAGAGGTTAATTGTGTTTAAATAATTATATCTGCTTTCTAAATTAAATTTAGTTGTAGAAAAAATATTGTGTGCACTTTGTGCCCGAGTGATCTTCTGACTTGGGTAAATTTCTTACAATATTTAAATATAATTCTTCTGTCAAATTCATTCCCTATGTTTTTATTGAGACAGACAATTACATTGCTGTCAATCAAATGTCAAGTAATAATTTATAGGAAAATTTAGCGGTTATCTGTCATATTGACAAGATGTCATTAGAGGTTAATTTTGTTTAAATAATTATACCTGTTTCCAAAAAAATTAAATTTAGTTGTAGAAAAAATTTTGTGTGCACTTTGTGCCCGAAATATGTTTAGTGCTTTCGAGTGGTTTTCTGGCTTGTTTAAATTTCTTACAATATTACAAATCTAATGTTTCACGTTAAATAATACTCACGGTATATATATATATATATATATATATATATATATATATATATATATTTATGAGTAGGGGAGTTAGGGTGATCCGAGCGCAGATGATAACGATCTAAAGGTGGGTTTATGCTGAAAAATTTAAGAATAGGAATAAAAATAAGAACAGTGTCAAGAATAATTTTAAACATAACGATAAGTAGTGTTTATGCTGCCAGTTATAAGAATAAGCGTAAGAATAAGAGTAGTGATATTAAAGTTTTTAGGTTAGTAAAAAGTAGTTACATTTATTATTCTCATAATGATAGCAGCGTTGATTTGACATTTATAAGATTTATAATTTTATTATTATTATTTTTAAATTTGTTAAAATGAAGTACAACCAAATATTATTTTGTCTGCACTAATTCAATTAATTGGGAAAGAAGAGAATCCATCACTAAATTTGACATAATTATGTTTCGCCAACACCGATTATTATGAATGATCATTGACGTATTATAACTAACGTTAGTTATAATACGTCAATGTGAATGACCAATTTTTTTGTTTAAAGTATTTGACAGTTGACACGCATGCGCTCTTCGCTTACAGGAATAAGAATAAGGCGTAAAGTTAAAAGTAAACGAACTTTCGCTTATTCCTTATTCTTATTTCTGCAGCATAAACCGAGTCGTATGTTATAACTGTTTTAACTTTATCACTATTCTTATTCTTATTTTTATTCTTAAATTTTGCGAGCATAAACCCACCATAAGATTGACGTCACAGATAAGGATTGATGACGTCACAGATAAGAGTGATGACGTCACAGATAAGAGTTGACGTCACAGATAAGAGTGATGACGTCATAGATAAGGATTGATGACGTCACAGGTAAGAGTGATGACGTCATAGTACGTAATAGAACAAGATGGCTGCCTTGTGACGTAATACACGATGGTGATGTCATAACGGTCTTATGGAACCTTGAAATTTTAAGAACATCTTGAAGTTGGTTATCAAGATTTCTTAAGATTTCTTTAAGATGTTCTTATCAGTTTGCAAGATTTTTCCAAGACGTTGTTATCATTTCTTAAGATTTCGTTTTTTCGTTTTTTTTTTTATTTCTTTAAGTTGTTTTTATTATTTTTTGAAGGGGTTGGTTGAGTGGGGTGTCTAACCCCACTAATTCGGGGGTGCAGAATACGATGATGGGGTTATTACCTTCCGTCACCTTTAGGTAAGGAAGGTATTGTCTTTGGTCAAAAAATTCGTTGGTGAGTTTTTAATGAATAAGCACGTTTTAGGGTCCCTACCATACGAATTTACTATTTTTAAGATGATGTCTGTATGTGTGTGTGTCCGTGTGTGTGTGTGTGTCCGTGTGTGACATTTTTTTCTCCGACGATAACTCCAATACTACAATTCTAAAAAATATAATTCTTTCTTATTCCTCTTTTTTACATCCATATGAAGAGCTGATTAGATTTTGGTTATAATTGATACACCGGAAGTACTCTTATTTGAAGTTTTTAACAGTTTTTCTTGAAAAAATGAAGTTAAATAGAATTTTTCGACATTTTGTGATTATCAATATGAAAGAATATCTTATTCTCTATACGGTTTGATTATACATTTTCCTACATATTCAATAGATATAGAATTATAGAGACATTAAAAGAGATTAACTATCAAGAATTAGTTAGCTTTGCTAAAATTATGGAAACAGCAGTATATTCAAAAAAATTTAATTGACAGATGTCAGTGTCAAATGCGAAACCAAAGTTGAAAGTATAGGATATATGTGAATGTGATAGAGTGTCCCTCGCAAGTGACTTGCAGTTGGAGCCACGCCTGAAGATTGGAATGCCGGAGTACGAGAAAGGCGAAAGAGAAGATGGAAGGACTGTGTAGCAGAAGATTTGAGAGAGGAAGAATTGTGTGAAGATGCGTTGGACAGGAATGTGTAAAAGAGAAGAGTAAGAAACAGCGACCACTAATAAAATAGGGAAAGGAACTTTCGGTATGGAATTTGTAAAAAATAGTGTGTTCGTGTTACAATTTTACAGGATATACAGAATCTTTTTCAAGGAACTTTTGGTATTATGTACAAAATACATCGAATTGACGGAAGGTTTTGTGCTGGCCACAACAGATTTTTTTTACAATAAATCTATAATTTTATAAAATTAATTGATTTTTATTACATAAAGATATAACATTTCCTGCTAGAGATAAGAAATATTTATTTTGCATAGGACGTTTCTTTATTATTTTTTAAAGGGCATTAAGTTGGGTGTCTAACCCCACTAATTTGGGGGTGCAGTATACGATGGTGGGCTTATTTTTACAATAAGTCTATAATTTTATAATATTAATTTATTATTAATTAATAAAGAGATAGCATTTCCTGTTACAGATAAATGTTTTTGTTACATAGTAAAATTTAATAAATGAACAAATTATCAAGAAGATACTTCCGCATTTAATCTGATATTATTTTTTTATCTATTTATGCAAGAATTTTTATTGTTATTTAGTGTGGTACAGATTATTATAGAAACTACAGCTAATATGAAAGTATATGATCCATTAAAATGTGTGTGTATATAAAAAGCATGTGTTAATATTTAAAATATAATTTATTTTGTGCTTTTAGTATTACGAATTAAGAAAATTCGATTTCCGTGCCCCAAGTGTTTAAAAACATTTAAAACAAAACAGTATATGTTGAGGCATTTAAAAAAATGTAAATAAGGTAATTTTTTTATTATAATAACATATAAACGAATAAGTAATACTATTTTAATTTGCAGAAAGGGAACGAGCAAATCTTAAAGGAGGGGTTTTTCCTGTAAATAATAGATAAGCATTAAGTAAATATTAAACAATATTATAATACGATTAAAGTTTTTATTATTTTAATATATTATACAAAGTATTGATTACATAAATATATTATATAGTTTGTTTGTTTATATTAATATACATAATATATAAATGATATATAATATTTAACAATTTAATTTGTTTCAGAAAAACAAATATTTAATAAATTGTTGTTTTTTTCAGTATAAAAATATAACTTTTTCATTTCATTTATTTTTTCCTCATCTAATTGGTTAAAGTTTGCAGGAAAAAATGTTTTGAAGTCACTCGTTTGAACAATTAAACGTACCCCATATTTTGTATTAATAAGTTTTGCAGAACTAATTTTAAATTTTTTCTTTTCTTCTAATTCTGCTATATTGATGGTTGGCAATTGGCAATCTGCTGATCCCAACTGGTTGAAATATGATAAGACATTGGAATCCATTGTATTTCTAAATAAATAAAAAAAGAAATTAAAAATCTAGTTTTATTTTAATAGAGTATATGCGTAAGGTGTACATGCTCTATAAAGTTTAATATTTAAAAAATACATAAATAATAAATAATAATACTTACAGCTTTTGGGTATAAAAGTAAACTGCTTCTAATAACTGCAAACTTATTAATGGCATATAAAAAACATGTTAGCGTATTTATATAAAAACTTTATTATAAATAGTGATAATAGAAAAAATGTTTAAAACAATAGACAGATATTAACATCCGTTTTATTGGGATTAGATAAAATTTTTGTAAACATCCTTGTTGATAAAACAATATTGTTATTATGACTTGCAAATATCTTGTTATTGTTGATAAAAGAATATTGCTGGACACACGTGCAGATAACAATATCACACCAACATCCTTTAAAAATTCGTGGAAAAAATTTGATACAGCAGAATGCAGATATTAACATTTTTTTGTGAGATAAATGATTATCTCATATCATAGTGCTTATATATAAATATAAACACATTTTTTTAATTATAACGTTTTGTGTTGTTTATAAAAATGGTTGTTTGGGAAGCTACTGCATCTTCGTTTAAAAATCGAGTATATTGTGGTCAAATTAATAATAATGAAAATATTATTGAACCAAATTTATTTTTAAATCAATGTCTGTTTATATTATTGGAGAAAGTGGGTGAATTTATTTATAAGTTTAAATCACTAGTGAAAATTAATTGTGAATTATGTTGTGAATATTTATTACAAAAAAATGATAACTTGCAAACATTTCAAATCTATCATAATTCACGAATGATGCCAGTTACATTAAATGATGATTTTACTGAATGGTTTAATGTAAACGTAATAGATCCTATATTAAACAATATGTCTGAGTTTCAAGAACGTGATAGTGGAAAGGCTTTAAATAAAATTTTATATTTACAGGTGAGTTAAAACAAATAAATATTTTTTAATTATTAAATTATTTTTTATTTATAGGTAAACATTAATAAGTTTGATACAACAAATTTTGGTGGGTCATCATATATTAATCTTCCTGAAAATATTAAAAACAGACAAGCTATTATAAACGTAAAAAATAATGATGAAAAATATTTTATTTGGTCACCCTTGGCAGCTAAATTTGAAAAAAATAATAATATATCCATAAATGTGTATGGAATAGAATATAATGCAGAAATTAAAAAGCATATGGTTGTTGGACCACTACACTACACAAAAAACAAATTAGAACGGCACATTAATCTACTTTTTCTAACGAAAGAAGATCGATCACACTATTGTTGGATCAAATCACTATCTCGAGTATTGTCAACACAAATTTCAAAACATTTCTCTAAAAAATATATTTGTGATCGATGTTTACAATATTTTATTTCCAATAATTTATTACAAACACATGTTAAAATAGAAATACCATCAGAAAATGAGATATTCATTTCTTTTAAAAATTATTCAAAAAAAGAACATCACCCATTTGTGGTATATGCAGATTTTGAATGTTTGACAGTACCGATTGCAACATGTGAACCAGGCCCACATACATCATACACAAACGCATATCAACAACATATACCATGTGCTGTTTCATATTATTTAAAATGTTCCTATAATGATTCGCTCTCTTTTTACGAATCCTACCGAGGGCCAGAAGCATCAACATGGTTTATTGCTCGAATGAAGCAGCTAATAAATATAATAAAAACAATTTATGAAAATATCGTTCCTATCATTATGACAAAAGATGATTGGGATAATTTTAATAACGCCACAACTTGTCACATTTGTGAAAAACAAATTAATAATATTGATGATAAAGTAAGAGATCATTGCCATCTCTCAGGTATGTTTATGTTTATTTTTATTATAAATTTATTATTATTATTATTAATATAATATATAAAATTATTTATATTTATATATTTAATAGGTAAATATAGAGGAGCAGCTCATAATAGTTGTAATTTAAATTTTAAAAACCCAAAATATATTCCCATATTTTTTCATAATTTAAGTGGCTATGATAGTCATTTATTAATTAAAGAATTTGGGTTTTGTGAGGAAAATATAAATGTCATTCCGAACAACAATGAAAAGTATATTTCATTTTCTATAAAAATGATAGGAATGGAACTTTGTATTAAATTAATTTTATTTTAGATTTATGAATAGCTCACTTGAAAAATTAGTAAGTTATATGGATAAAAATGAGTTTAAAATTATAAATAAATTTTATGTAAACAATACGAAAAGAAATTTGTTATTAAGAAAAGGAGTATTGCCATATGATTATTTATAGTCATTTGAGTGTATGGAAGAAAATAAATTACCTCCAAAAGATGTATTTTTTTTCCAAATTAAAAATTGAACATATAAGTAATGATGATTATATCCATGCACAAAATGTATGGAACATTTTTCATTTAGAAACTTTTGGAGACTACGTTGATTTATATCTTCAAACAGATGTTTTGCTTTTGGCAGACATATTTGAAAATTTTAGAAATGTATCTTTTGGGGTCCCGTGGCCGCGTGCCTGAGTGTCTGGTCGCGAACCTGGGGGAACCGGGTTCGATCCCGACCGGCGTCAAATATTTCGAATTTTAAATGGCACAAAAGTGACCCCTGTGGTGCACTCTCCACGCCAGCAATGAGTGCCCGTGAGGTGACGCCTGGTAAGCGCCCACACGGTAAAATATATCGTCATCATTACCGATGTCTACATGCGTTGTAGATACTGGCACACCCAGAAATGGGTAATATGCCGTGATGATATATTTATATTTATTTATCTTTTAATGCATATAGACTTGATCCTGTTCATTATTTCACAACTCCAGGTAAAAGAAAAAAAATATTTTAACCAACTAAAAAATAGAAGTTTGTTTTTTAGGATATGCATGGGATGCGATGTTAAAATTAACAAAAGTAAATTTAGAATTATTGACTGACATTGATATGATACTTTTTTTCGAACGAGGAGTGCGTGGAGGGATATGTCAATGTAGTAATCGATACGCCTCTGCAAACAACCAATATATGCCATCATACAATCCAGAAGAACCGAATAGACCATCACACAATCCAGAAGAGACGAATAGTTATCTCATGTATTTTGATGCTTGTAATCTATATGGTTGGGCGATGACCCAATGCTTACCATTTGGAGATTTTAAGTGGGTAACAGATGAAGATATTTTAAAACTAGATATAATGAGTATAGATGAATATAGTTTTATTTATATCCTACACATTTACACGATTCTCATAAAGATTTTCCATTATGTTCAGAACACCGAACACCACCAAATTCAAAATTAAAAAAATTAATGACGACTTTATACAATAAAGAAAGATATGTATTACATTATCGTAATTTACAACAAGTTTTATTATTAGGTTTAAAATTAATTAAAATACATAGTTTTACAATTCCGGCAATCTTCGTGGTTGAAACATTATATTGATACAAATACAGAATTTCGAAAAAATGCAAAAAATGATTTCGAAAAAGATAGATTTAAATTAAATAATAATGCAGTTTTTGGTAAGAGCATGGAGAACATACGTAATCGAAAAGATATAAAACTTATAACAAAATAGGATGGAAGAAGTGGTGCTAGAAAATTAATATGTAGACCAAATTTTAAAAAAGTTACACTTTTTAATGAAAATTTAGTTTCCATTGAATTAAATAAAAATAATATTACTTTTAATAAGCCCATATATGTAGGAATGGCAATTCTTGATATTAGGAAAGTACTTATGTATGATTTTCACTACAATTATGTTAAAAAAATTTCAAAATTGTAAATTATTGTATCAGGATACAGATTCACAAATATATCAATTTTTTCAAGATCCATATATTTATTTATTTTATTTTATTTATTTGACAATCTATCCAACAGGAAAATATCCCAATTATAGGACGATTACACGAAAATTAACAAAGAATAAGAAATCAATAGTGTGTAATACATTTTGAACATAGACGTAATTAAAATAACAAAAACTTTATACATATAGTAATAAAGGCTGATTTTATCTTACAAAATAATTTTGTAATGCTTGTTTGAATTTCATTAATGAATCACAAAAAATATCACTGTAAGAAGATGTACAATTGTAAATATTCGTCATTTGTCTAATAGGTAATTTCGTTTCATAATTCGTACGTACAGGAGGACAGTAAAAAGTTATATGGTTTCTAGTATTCTGACGGGGTATATGAAGGGATAAACTTTCAAGAGAAAAACAATCATCGATTATTCCGTGACAAATTTTGTATAAATAAATACATGATTGTATTTTCCGACGAGTTTCTAAGGTATACATATTGAATTCAGTTAATAAATCAGAATAGTTATAATCAAAAGAAGGATAATGACGATGGGCTTTATAATAACAGAATTTTACAAATTTCTTGTGCACTGTCTCTATGTAGGATTTGTATTTATCATATATAGGATTCCAAACTTGAGAACAGTATTCAAGTTTAGACCTTATATATGCAAAATATAAACTTTTTAGAGTTTTAATTCTGCAAAAAGAACGTGAGTTACGTATTAGAAATCCCAATGTCTTGAAAGAAGATGTAACAATCAAATTTATGTGATTACTAAAAGTTAATTTTTCATCAAACAAGACACCAAGATCACGGACTTGTCTCACCCTTTCTAACAAAGAGTCGTTTATTTTATACTGATAGCTGTAGACATACTTTTTCACGAAGTAGCTCATAATTTTGCATTTGTTGTAATTGAAAAATAATTTAGATGCTTGAGTCCAGGCAAATAAATTATTAATATCCTCCTGTATTAATTTACAATCATCTAATGAATTGACAGTTTTAAATATTTTCAAATCATCTGCATAAAGTAATATTTGAGAGTGCTTGACTGAATCGACAATGTCATTAATGAAAAGTATAAATAACAATGGACCTAAATTTGACCCTTGTGGTATACCAGACGTGGCAAAATAAGGGCGGGATTTATAATTGTTATAGTGTACATACAATTCACGATCACGGAGATAGGAAGAAAAAAGTTCAGGAATGTTATTTGAAAAGTGGAAGTTAAAGGACAATTTGTGCAAGAGAACTTTATGATTAATTCGGTCGAAGGCTCTTGAGAAATCTGTATAGACAACATCAATCTGAGTGTTGTTTCGTAACGAACCAAGTGTATTTTCTGTGAAGTTAATTAAATTAGTGGCAGTAGATCTTCCACTAACAAAACCATGTTGGTGAATTGATATCATATTACTTACAGAAAAATAAATTTGTTTATAAATAATTGATTCAAATATTTTTGCGATATTAGAAAGTATTGCAATGGGCCGATAGTTCGATATATCTGATGTGTCACCAGATTTGTGAATAGGACATATAAAAGTTGTTTTCAAACAAGATGGAAATGTTTTTTTATTTAAACATAAATTAAATAGAAAGTATAGTGGCGGGATAAATAATTCACTACAACCTTTTATAATATAAGCTGGTATGTTATCAGGCCCAGGATTTCGTGACGGTTTTAGTTTTTGAATTGCTGATGAAATATCACTTTCACTTATATGTGATATATTAATAATACTGCCAATGTCTCCATCCTCCACTAAATTATCAACCTCATCATTAGAATATACACTTGCAAAGAAATCAGCAAAGCCCTGAACTATACTAGATGTAGAATCAAATTTCTTACCATTCAATTGCATATATCCTGGAATTCTCGAAGAACGCTTTTTTGTATTTATGTATGACCATAGTTTGTTAGAGTCTTGCGAAATTGAGTTTTCAACATTCATTAAATATCTTGAATGTTCAGTTTGTATGTCACTCTTAATGACAGTACGTAAACGTTTAAATTCCTGCAAGTGTAAGATATCATTAGTTTGTTTAAATAATTTGTGATGTTTACTCTTAAGTTTGATGTTACTGATGATTGAAGTAGTAAACCATGGTGGATAAGATGATGGTTTAGGTTTTACACGAGGGATGCAAGAATCCATGATATTATGCAATATCTCGTAAAATTTATTAAATGCTATGTTTACATCATCAGAAGCATAAACAGTATCCCAGTTAACATTTTGAAGCAGAATATACAACATCTCAAAATTTCCTCGACGAAAATGATATGATTCAGAATTTAAGTTAAAAATAGAAGAGTTTAGATTAGGTGAACATGAAATTGATGGGATTACAGTTATAGTGGGATGATATTTATCTTCGTTGACTAAAGGATCAAGATTATATGTTACAGTACAAGGAATATTTGATATAACTGCATCAAGAATTTTACCAAAGGAGTTTACATTTAAATTATATTGAGTAGCGTTGAATTGAGCAATAAAGTTTTCATAATGATTTAGAATATTGTCACGATAACCAGAATTAGTAAAATCTACCAATTTATTAATGTTAAAATCTCCTAGGATTATGAACTTGTTATATATTAAAGGATGATAAGATTCAAAAGATTCAAATAAATACTGTAACTGAAGAGCAGATAAAGGAGGTGGACAGTAGACAACAATAATATAGACGAATGAAGTTGGAGTATTGAAAACTTTAACACAAATAAGATCACTAGTTGATAGGGGGTGAAGTGTGAGCTTTATAGGAAAAGACTTAAGTTTATTACTTACAGCACAAAGGACACCACCACCTCTATTTGTACCACATCTGGATATTTCTTTGTCAGATCTGTAAATGTTGTAGTGCGATGGAAACAATTCAGCATTAAATACACTGTTATTCAGCCAAGTTTCAGTCAAGCATATTAAATCATAAGTAGATGAACAGCAATTATTATAAAATATATCAGTTTTTGTATTCAACCCTCTTACATTTTGGTAATAAATATTCATGATATAAAATTATAAGAATAAAAACAAATAATCTATAAAGAAAGTGATCGAAGAAATTTACAGTGTACAATTTTGTAGAAATGAAGGATTCAACTTGCAAAATAAGAAATAACTTTGAGCTGTCGACGTATGAATTAAGTCACGACTCACTACTAAAAGAATGACTTGCAAAAAGTGAAGATAAAATCAGCTTTTATATATAAAGATAAATTTACAACAGATACCAATAACAAAATTAATCGATACTTTAGACAAAAAATTATTAGTAATTTAACAAAATGTGAAATAGTCACTACCGTTAGTAATATATAACATTGTATACAAGGTTTGCGATAAAAATGTAATTAAGTGTCAATATCAGTTGAATTTACACGTTTGATCACACCATCTATATTGGCAAAGATAACACCATCACGGGACCACACTTTTCTATTACCATATTTTAATGATGCTTTTTTCAAAAGTTCTAAACGCTCTTTGGCTAGATCTTCGGCAATCATAATTTTAGTACCTTTGAGTTTTTTTCGATTTTGTAGAATATTTGATCTAATTTTGTAATTAGTGAATTTAATTATAATTGGACGGGGTCTAGACTGCTGAGGATTTTTAGAATTTGAAAAGCGGGTACCTGTTCTGTGGCATCTGTCTATATCACAAGGTTTCACAGACACTGACATTTTTTCACTAAGCACGTGGCACACAACCTGTTCGGTATTTTCGTTGGCCAACTCTGGAATTCCAAAAACTCGAATGTTGTTCCTTCGGGAGTATTGTTCGAGCTGGCAAATTTTCTCCTTCTGTCGCTGGTTTTCCGAAGTGAGGTTTGCAATTATACCTTCGTATTCGCGTTTCTGTTCTTCAAGTTTTTGGTTAACTTGTTCAAAAACAAGGGTCACCAAAGACTCCAGAAACTCCTGGTTAGTTAACAGCGATGTTACTGTGTCTTGCAGAATCGTGGTGAGAGCTCTGGTTGAAGCCATGGTGAAAATATATCACTTTAGAAAAAGGTGTACTATGCAAGCAGTAGAATTTAACGGAGCAACAATACACACGTCTACTCTCGACGACGCATCACACAATATTAAAATTAAAGAAGATATTCACCGTTTTAATACATCGGATTATTTAATTAATAATCGATATGAAATACCACAAGCGAATGAAAAAGTTGTGGGTTTGTTTAAAGTTGAAAATGCGGGAAAGTTAATGATTGAATTTGCAGGTCTTAAAGCAAAAATGTATTCAATTGTTTTAGAAGATGAAAAATCTGATTCTAAAGCTAAAGGAGTATCAAAACAAATTACAAAAAATCTAAATATAAAAAATTATAAAAAAACACTTTTTCAAAAAAAAAAAATATGTAAAACGCATAATATTGTTATTTCAAAAAAACAAAAATTTTTCAGTAAAAATAAATAAAGTAGTGCTAGATTATAACGATGATAAACGTCACATACGGGAAGGAACAACAGATACTTTAGCATGGGGTCATTACTCAATTAGTAATAAAATTGTTATAAATAATGATGTTATAATTATAGATTAATTTTAAATAAAAAAAAATGTTTTTATTGTAATGAAGTATTTTTACATTTAATATATAAATATTGTATAAAAAATTGACTATTTTTACATTTTTATATAAATATTGTATAAAATACTATTAACTATAGCTTGTTTAATAGTCACGATGAAATTTGTGAAGCAAAAACAACGATTCTGTGTAAATAATTTTGATATTGTACAATCAAATAAAATAGGTAGAAAACATAGTGAATTATTACCAAATAGTGTAAGATGTATAATCGTAGGACCAAGTAATTGTTAAAAAACAAATATTTTAATTAGTTTGCTTACACATGCAAATGGATTATAGTTTAAAAATATATAATATATATAAATCATTACAACAACCGAAATATAAATTTTTAGAAAAATGTATTTCAAATGTAAATGGTATGGTGTTTTTTTCTTATAATGAAAACAGCGATGTTATAAAACCATCTGAAGCAAAATTATTTTCTGTTATAATTTTTGATGACGTAATATGTGATAAACAAGATTGTATGAGAGATTTTTTTTCAATGGGAAGACATAATTCTGTGGATTCATTTTATTTGGCTCAAACTTATGCGAAAGTACCTAAACATTTAATTAGAGATAATGCTAATTTTATTATATTGTTTAAACAAGATACAACAAATTTACAAAATATATATGATGATCATGTAAACACAGATATGTCATTTAATAAATTTCAAAAATTTTGTATAAATTGTTGGAAAGATAAATATGGGTTCTCAGTTATAGATAAAGATAGTGAGAAAGAAGGTCGATATCGAAAAGGACTGGATATATTTCTTAAACTTGATTCTGTTTAAAACGAATTAATATAAAATGAGTAATAAAAATACTATTCAATAAATAATAAAAGTATGTAAAGTATTAAAAGAAAAATTTAATGCATTGAAACATAATAAAATGGATACTGAAGGAGTATTACAAGAAACTTTTAAACCTATAACAAATCCGCTTAAAGAATTGGTAAAAAAATTCAAACAAAAATGAAATAAAAAAAATGCAACAAGAAAATGAGGTGGAAAAGAAAACAAATCTCTAATAATAAAGAAAAAAACCAAATGTAAGAAAAGTTTTAAATTATGATTTAGATACCCCGGGAAGTTCAAATATTAAAACAGAAAATTATGAAAATATTTATGAGACAAATTCAGATATTTCTCCAATTTCACAAGCACAAGTAGCTTTAAATACTCCTCAAGGAAAAGAGAAAATGAAAATTTAAAATTGAAATTAGGGGATTTGGGGCATGAATATTTAATAAAATTTTTAAATAAAGATAAAGACATTGATAAAGAATATGGTATAAAATTAGCTAAAGATGGCACATTTAAATTAGGTAAAAAGAATGTGGAAATAGACAAAAATGATATATTAATAGATGGGAAAGAATATGAAGGTACAAAAGGTCTTTATGAATTATTATTTTTAAAAAATCCTGTAGATTATACTGAGGTAGATAAAAATGATTATTTTAAAATTTTAGAGCAAACAAGCGCTCATATAAATTCAACCAATAATTTATTAAAAATATCAAGTTCACCTAAATATTTTAATATATTAAAACCACATTTTGTTGATGAGAAAAGACGATTATCATTAAGAAAAAGAAAGAAAACCAGTAAAGTATTCTCCTACAGGTTCGGGTTTATTACCAACAAATTTAAACTTTTCAAATTATAAACATGAATATATATATATTGGGATGATCCAAATGAACTAGTCAGTAGATTGCGACTATTGTTAGCATCTAAACAAAGTGGACATACAGGTCATGATAATGAAATAATTTCAATTATTGAAGAATTAAAAGAAGCAAATATAATAGATTAATATTTATATTTAATATGAGTGTTGACAAATTTGGGCGTCATTCTTTTAAAAGGAAAAAAAGTGAAAAAGATAAAATTATACAATTGGATGAAAATGGTAGAATTGATTTTGATGGAAAACAAATTGTAAATATTGGTAAGCCTTCAAATTCTACTGATATTGTTACTAAAGAATATGTTAACAAAAGAATAATAGACATAGAAAACTATATAAGTTTTAACTTTATTCTTTTAAAAAAATATAAAAACGTTTACATTTTTGATGCAAAAATGAAATGTATTGGAAATGTTCAAACAGCAGAGACTGATACTAATGCAGCTAACAAATTTTATGTTTATAAAACAGCAATTAATTTAGAAGCAAAAATAAATAAATTATTAGAAGAAAAATTAAACCACTTGAAAAAAACTTAAAAACTGAAGAAGAATTGTTAACAGCTATAAAAACTTTAGAAAAAGAGGTATTAAAAAAAAATAATAATAATGTCTAAGCGGCAAGTTGTGGAAGAACTTCATAAACCAGCACGAAAAAATTATCCAAGACGTAGAGTGATAACAAAAGGAATTGATGATTTGTGGCAAGCTGATCTTGTAGAAATGATACCATATGGACATGAAAATAAAAGTTATAAATATATGCTAACTATAATAGATACATTTTCTAAATATGCGTGGGCAAAACCAGTAAAAAATAAATCTGGTGATGTAATTACAAAAGCATTAGAAAATATTCTTAAAGAAAAAAGAATTCCAAGAAATCTGCAAACTGATAATGGAAAAGAATTTTACAATAGTAATTTTAAAAATTTAATGTTAAAATATGGATTAAATTACTATTCAACTTTTAGCAATTTAAAAGCAAGTGTTGTAGAAAGATTTAATAGAATGTTAAAAAATAAAATGTGGCGTGAATTTAGTTTACGTGGCTCATATAAGTGGATTGATATTTTACCAAAGTTAATTAAAACATAAAATAATACAAAACATAGAACTAATAAAATGCGACCTATAGAGGTAAATAATAAAAATGAAAAATTTTTATTAAAAACCATTTATAGCAATTTAAAAATATGTGGTCGTGCAAAATTTAAAGTTGGTGATTTTGTTAGAATTTCAAAAATGAAAAGTGTTTTTGAAAAATGTTTTACTCCTAATTGGTCAGCTGAAATATTTAAAATCTCCAAAGTACAAATAACAAATTCTGTAATTTATAAACTACAAGATTATTTAGAGCAACCTGTTGCAGGAGGATTTTATGAGCATGAATTACAAAAGACAAAGTATTCGGATATATATTTAGTTGAAAAAGTTTTAAAAAGAAAGGATCACAAGTATTTGTTAAATGGTTAGGATTTGATAATTCACATAATTCATGGATAAATAAAAATAATGTTCTGTAATCTTTTTATTATTTGTTATACGATTATTATATTTATATAAAAATGTAAAATAAATTAAATACGCAATAATTTATTTATTTAATATTAAAGCTGTTTTTAAATATATATATATATATATATATATATATATATATATATATAGTCTTAAAAAGAATTTCAATGATTACACATCAAAAAAATAAATCACAAAATTTAAAATATAATTACGGTGGTGGCTTATTAAATAAAGCAATTAATTCTTTACCTAGAGAATTACATATACCTGGTTATCAATACTGTGGTCCTGGTACAAAATTAGAAAAAAGATTAAAAAGTGGGAATACTAGTATTAATAAATTAGATGTTGCATGCCGTGAACATGATATTTCATATTCAAAATCTAATAATTTAGAAGAAAGACACAGAGCGGATAAAATATTACAAGAAAGAGCGTGGGAAAGAGTAAAATGAAGGGACTCTTCATTTGGTGAAAAAGTTGCAGCTTGGACTGTAACAAAAGCTATGAAAGCAAAAAGAAAACTTGGAATGGGTTTAAACAAAAAAAAAGAAAATTGTAAAAAAACAGCGCATAATAAAAACACCAAAACATGGTGCATTTTTACCAGCGCTACTCATTCCTTTAATTACAAAAGCTTTAGCAGCTGGCGCTGTAAGTTCTGTTGCTTCTTATGGTGTCAGAAAAGCGTTAGGTAAAGGTTTATATTTAAAACCATATAAACGTGGTGGTAGTATTAAAAAAAAGTCTCAAAAACCAAAAAAAGTTTGCCGAAAAAAGCCTTAAGTGATAAAGATTTAAAATTATATGCTCATAATAATAATAATATTAAGTTTTTTCGTGGTGTTTACATGCGAGATAAATTACCTAAAAAACCTTTAAAAAAATGAAAGTGTTATTGTAAATTTAGATTCTCAACAAGGACCTGGAACATACTGGGTAGCATACATAAAGAAAAATAAAAATGTTGAGTATTTTGATAGTTTTGGAAATTTGCTGCCGCCAAAGGAAATTATAAATTACTTGGGGCCAACTTGTAAAATTAAGTATAATTATAAACGTTATCAAAATTTTAATTCTTATAATTGTGGTCATTTGTGTTTAAATTTTTAATAAATAGCCAAAAAAATGATAATTAATTTAGTTTAATTATGGAATCAATCACGGTAACACTTGATGGTAATACTTCTACAATAAGTGCAAATTTTTTTCCTCCAATTTATTTAAATAATAGTGAATATGTACTGGGGTTAATTAGTTTTGAAACATATCACTCAATACCTAATATAGATGAAACGAACAACAAATTTTATTATAAAAATGAAAACAGTAAAAAGAAAAATTTCCAAATATTTACAATACCAGTAGGATCATGAGAAATTGATAATTTTGAGAATATTTTAAAAAAAGAATTATGTGATTCTTCATATATTTCAGATAACAAATTTTATACTAATGAAATAATAAGAAAAAAAAGAAAAGAAATTTTTTTTGTAAGTTTAAAAGCTAATAACAATACGTTAAAATGTAAACTTGTAAGTACTGTTACTATTGATTTTAAACAAAATGATTCTTTTGGATCATTATTAGGTTTTAAAAAACGAATATTGGAAAGTAATACATTACACGAGAGTGATTTACCTGTAAATATTATTAAAGTAAATGCAATCTTAATAGAATGTAATATTATAAAAGGATCTTATAAAAATGGTTCTCCAGTACATATTTTACATGAATTTTATCCAACAGTTGAACCTGGTTATAAAATTAATGAAGTACCATCAAATGTGATTTATTTACCTGTGAACACTGAAGTAATAAACAATATTAGTGTAAATATTATTGATCAAGACGGAAAACTTATAAATTTTCGTGGCGAAAAAATATCTATTAGATTACATCTTAAAAAAGTTTCATTAAAATGGGTATTGATTATAAAAGTACGCAAACAATAGCACATGAAGTTAGTTTTTCACCAACCAAGAAAGTGTTAACAAGAGACAATTTATTATTTTTAAAGTCCCTTGGTTTACGCGTACATTTACGCATAAAAAAAAAAATGAGTAACATATTACATGTTACATCTAGTATTGTGTTTAATGATACTATAACTAGAATTGAAGTTCATAGTCATACACCAAATGTAGCATCAGCATTTAATAATAGTGATGAAATTAGAATACAAATTCATCAGCAAGATTTATATACATTACCAAGTCAGAGTTTTTTATACATTGAAGGAAAATTATTAAAAGAAGATAATTCACCACCCCCTAATGATGCAAAAATAACAAATAATGGAATTGCTTATTTGTTTGATGAAATTAAATATTTAATTAATAGTGTAGAAATTGATACGACTAAAAATGTGGGAATTAGTTCTACATTAAAAGCTTATACTTCTTTAAATAAATTTGAAAGTGATACACTTGAAAATGCTGGATGGGGATTAAATATTAATATTTTAGATAAAGATGGTATTTTTAATATATGAGTCCCATTAAAAATGTTACTTGGATTTTTTGATGATAATAATAAAATCCTATTAAATGTTAGACAAGAATTAGTGTTAATAAGAGCAAGAAATGATAATGGGGCTTATATATCAACAGAAAATTTAAAATTTAATTTAAACTAAATACATTGGAAAGTACCACACATTAATGTTAATGATGAAAATAGACTAAAATTACTAAAAATAACGGATTCAAATCAATTTTTATCATGTGCTTTTCGATTTTGGGATTTGTATGAATATCCAGTTCTTCCAGTAGCCAAGAAACAATTATGGTCAATAAAATCAGCTACTCAATTAGAAAAACCAAGATTTGTAATTGTTGGTTTTCGAACAAATCGAAAAAATATACTTAAGATAGTAGTTATTTTGACTTTTGTAATTTAACCAATATAAAATTATATTTAAATTCGGTTTGCTACCCCTATGATAATTTAAATATTGATTTAAAAAATAATCAATATGCACTTTTATATGATATGTATGCTAAATTTCCAAAATCGTATTATAATTACCATGATACCTATATTGGGCCAATTTTAACAAAAATAGATTTTAAAAATATTGCTCCATTAGTTGTTATTGATTGTTCCCAACAAAATGATTCAGTTAAAAACAGCACCGTAGATATTTGATTAGAATTTGAATCTAGTGATAATTTTCCTGCAGAAACTTCTGTTTATTGTCTTATAATTCACGATTGTATTATAAAATATAATCCTTTAACTGGTACAGTTAAAACATCTATTTAATTCATTATAATACATTAGTATTATTTCAAAATTAAACTTTTAGAAATATAAATTAGTGTTATAAAACAATAGTATTTTAGTTTAGTATTAAACTGTGAACAGAATGGAACTTATTATTGATATACAAGGATTTCAAGTAGTTAATTATGTTATGGTTCAAAGGAAATTGCTATTCTTGGTTCTAAATTACAACATTTTATAATTAAACCACCATTTACGTGGAAAAATTTATCACCAGAAGATAAAAAAACTGCGATATGGGTGGAAAAGAAACATCATTGTTTGCGATGGAGTGATGGATACATATCATATGAAAAAATATATTATATCTAAAAAAAATAACTCAAACATGTAATAAAATATATGTAAAAGGTTTGATAAAAAAAACTTTTTACATTTATATAATTTATGTAATTGTGAAATAATAAATTTAGAAGAATTTAGTGAATTTAAGGCATTTAAAAAATGTTTAACTATTCGCAGATGTTTTGAACATTGTGAATTATATGTATGCGCTGTAAGTAATGTGTATAAACTTAAAAAGATGTTAGATTGTAGTAGTATATTTTAATTTTTGTAAATGTTTGTGGTTTATAAAATAAATAAAAAAATATTTATGTAAAATTATGTATTTTATTTTAATATGTAGCATCTTAATACAATTTTTTAAATTATTATCATTGTTATATATATTTAAAGGTGACAAAAAATTTATTGTCATAATGAGTGAAACTTTTAAAGTAGACATAATACGTGGTGTGGTGCGGTGTATTAAAAAAGGTTTCTGCACTTGTATTTATATGTGTGTACTACTTATATGTTTAATTTTGTATATATTTAGTTTTATAATACAATTTAAAAACAGTTTCAAATATAACAGTGCTAGTACCGGTGCTAATTTAAACTTAAATATTAAAAGTTTATAAAGTTTACATATAACTATTAATATTTTTTAAAATGATTTTCTTATTTTTATTATTAATTTTAAGTGTAAATAGAAGCAATTTTACTTTGCTTTCTTCTTATTTATATAAATATGGGTATTTAAATGTTAGCGATACTGATTTTATAATGTTATCAGAAAATAATACAAATTATATAAATGCCCTAAACTTATTTAAACAAAAGTATACAATTAAAAACAGTTCTGATATTATACAATTCATAAAAACTCCAAGATGCGGTGTGAAAGATATAAATTTTCGCCTTCTTTAGTAAAATGGAATAAAAACCAAATTTATTGGTATTATCATGGGGTAGATTATAATATTATTGTATAAAAAGCTTTTAATTTATGGTCAAAATATACAAATTTAATTTTTTTAGAAACACGGATAATAGATAATGCCTATATTATCATATCATTTGGAGATATTAAAGATTATCAATTTGGTACAAAAACAAAGTGTCATGATCTTTTTGATGGTGTGGGTAATGTACTAGCTCATGCTAATTATCAAATATTCAACCGGTGGAAATTCATTTGGATCAGTATGAAAATTGGAATTTTGATATAAGTAAACCTGATTTTAATAGTATAAGTTTTTTTGATGTATTAGTTCATGAAATTGGCCATTCATTAGGTATTGAACATTCTAATAATTTTTATGCCATAATGTTTCCAACGTATCAAAATAATATATTTATAAACGAAAGTTATTATGACTTACATTTTGATGATATATCTGCTATTCAAACATTATATGGGATTAAAACAGAAGAAAGTTTTACGATAAAAAAAAGTTTAACAACTAAATCTAATTTACCTAATAAAACTGAAAATAATGAAACCTTAATATCTTATCCAAATTTATGTGAACTAAAAAACGTAACCACATTTTTAGTTTTAAAAAATAAATTATATATATTTTATAATAAATGGGTATGGATTTAAAAATTAAATGAAAAAATTTTTATTCCTAAACCAGTTCTTATATCAGATTGGTTACCATTTTTACCTAAAAATTTTTATAAATTAGATGCTGTTTATTTGAGACCAAATGGTAATATTGTAATTATAATTAATGATAAAACATATAATATAAAATTTCCATCTTTACAATTAGAGAATACAGTAAATCCATACACTAAAAATATCAAAAATATTAAAGGAGCTGTTTTTACAAACATGGGAAAAACATTTATATTTTACAACAATCATTCTTTTATAACAATTAATGAATGTAATTTTAACACTGAAAATTATAGAAATATTGAATCACAATTTCCTGGTATTCCTAATAATATAAATTCAGTTTTTAAATTTATGAACGGACGATTATATTTTTTTTTATAAATGATTATTATTATGAATTTGACGAATTTTCAAATATGCTAGTAAAAGCAGAAAAATTGGATTTTTTATTATTTAATATTGCTTGTCCTAATAGTATATATGAACAATTAAAAATACTATTATTAAAATTAATAAATGATTAAAATATTTTATCTGACCCCTCCACCGCTTCCCCACCTATTTTTACATATAAATAAGAAGTTTTTATAACATGGATCAGTAGTTTATATTTTACACTTGAATACTATTCTCTAAACATTTTTTAATTATTAAAAATGGCATTGCAAATAGTAGCAAATGATTTACTAAATATTTGATATAATAAAAATGCTTTATCAAAAAATAAATATAATGATTATAAACAAATAATAAGAAATTATTCTTCTAATAGTATTATACTTTCAATAATTGGAAAATTAGCACCTATAGCATATATTTGTAAAAAAATTGATGAAGAAAAATTTAAATATATATTAAACTTATTTAGTGGAAACAATTTACTAAATATTTGGAAAAAACTTCCTTTAAAGTATAAAACAGATTTTAATGTTATTAAAAAATTGCCATGTGTGGAACATTGGAATTTGCCAACTGATCAATGTCATATTGATGGGCCTCCTCCAAATATGGAAGACTGTCCGGAATGCAATATAGGAACATTGGATAATAAAAACAGGTAAAACAAAACATACATTATATTTATTTAGATATACAAAATATAACAGCGAATGCGATCGACTATGAACTTTTAAAAATAATAATTGGCCAAAAAGCTTTATCAACATTGAAGACTTAGCACGAACTGGATTTTATTATTCCAAAATGGATGATAAAGTAATATGTCCATTTTGTAATGTTATAATACATAATTTTGAAGAAGGGGATATTCCGGTTTTTGAACATTTTCGTTGGTCTCCATTATGCCCATTCATTCTTGGTAAAACAACTACTAATATTCCAATTAAGGAAGTATATACAAATATTATGATTAATATTGTTCAACTTTTAAATAATATAAAAAATAGTGAAATGTGTAGTAATAATAAAAAAAATGATATAAATATTTTAAAAGAAATATACATGAAATGTATTAATTTTTTTAAATAAATAATTGTATAAAATATGTGTTTTTTATTATCTTTTTATAAACCCTATATCTATAAAAAATAATTAAGGTTAAAATAATAATTATTGTTTATATTAATTTATTACAAATATTTTTTTTTATACATTAAAATAAATTAACAATATTTTCATTAATACATCAGAATAATACATAATTATTTCTTTTATTGCTAAGTTATACAGATTATTATTATCACATAAATTATAAATATTATTAATAATTTCCCCTTCATGTTTAATAGATTCTTTTATAATATTGTAATAATAGATTCAAGATAATTTATTGTACGATTTATTAAATCAGATAATTGAAATAAATAATTCATAGATAAGCTCCCCAAATTTAAAGCACCATACTTTGATTTTAATTGTATTACTTTAAAAGAATCTACTGTGTCAAATATTATTTCAATATCATAAAATTTGTATGATTGAATATTAGTATCAAAATTAAAATGTGAAAGTATTGCATTTTGACATAAATAAATTCAAACCACCCTTTGGGTTTAAAAGCAACACACTTTCCCAATTGATTACTATACAAATTAATAACAATTTTATAGTTATTTAATGGATCTATACCAACAGATTTAAAATTATCAAAAAAAAAATTATGTTCCATAATCAGTTTTCTATCATTTTGTATTTGATCACTTTTAATTGTTATTATTTCTTCTTCCAAATTCTTATTTTCTATTTGTGGAATATTTTCCTCAATTTCTATTTGTGGAATATTTTCCCTATTTTCTATTTGTGGAATATTTTCCTTATTTTCATCATTCAAAATGATATCTATGGATTGTTCAACAATTTTTTTCCTAGAACGAGATGTATTTTTTGGATAAGGCTTCCGATCACTCTTTTTTGTTTGCTAAAATTTATTTATAAATATAAATAAAACAATAACATAAAAAATTAAATTTTCATTGTCTTACCTTCCTACATTGTGATTGTGGAATATTTTCCTTATTTTCTATTTGTAGAATATTTTCCTTATTTAAAATAGTATCTATGGATTGTTCAACAATTTTTTTCCTAGAACGAGTTGTATTTTTTGGATATGGCTTCCGATCACCTTTTTTTGCTTGCTAAAATTTATTTCTAAATATTAACAAAACAATAACATAAAAAATTAAATTTTCATTATCTTACTTTCATAATTACTGTTTATGGCTTCACAAATAAAATATATATGATAAAAAATTAATAACAAACTCCACTATTTATAGCTATAAGTTGCTTAAATACTATTGGTTATATGAATAATTAAATTCAATTTTTATTGGTTAAAATAAACCGTTTTTTATGTTTACCTATCCTTGTTGCACTTATTATATTTTTTTTGGATTTTTAAACATATAAAATAATTATATATTATCTGTAACAGGAAGTATTATATCAACAGTAAAAAATTTAATCAAAACAATGTGAAAATGTCTATAATAATATGTTCATATTTGTAACAGGAAATGTTATCTCTTTAAAATTAATCTTCAAACAAACAAGCAAACTTCAACATATTCAAATTTATGTATAAAATAAATTAGATTGTATTAGACGTGTTTTAACTTGTTTGTTTTTCTTTAGGTACTTATACAACATATTCAAATAAAAAAGGTATAAAAATATTACACATTTATCTATAACAGTAATTTAAGAGTAAGTTTAGATAATGAATTAATATCAAAAAATTATTATCAACAAATGAAGAATTTAAAATGAATCTTTAAACAAACTTCAACATAGTCAAATAGAGAGTATAAAATGAATAAGAATTCTTATTCTGTTCACAGTTAACTATAAGTAACTGAACTAATTATTACATCAAATGGCTTCAGCGGTTTTAAAACTCAACGAATTTGACTAAGTCAAACCACTGTGTTTCGCTGAAGAGCTGACTGAAGGAAAAAAGTATAAGATATTAAAGTTAAGAAAAATGCCAACAATGTTCGGCGAACAAATTTTTATGGAACTAGAAGACTACAACATGTTTCCGGGGGGTTCATTTCAACAAAATATCCCAACTAGAGTTGAATATTTTAAACCGAGAGGCAGAAATTGGAAAACTACATGTACAGTTTCAAGGAAAAAAATGGAAAAATTAATAATATAATTTTTTTTTTGTGAATAATTCAAATAAAATGTAAAACAAATTTAAAAATATTGCTTTTATTAACTATTATTATCTATTTTATTGCTTTTATCATCTATTATTATCTATTTATTAAAGAAAATAGATAAAAAAATAATATCAAATTAAATGCGGAAGTATCTTCTTGATAATTTGTTCATTTATTAAATTTTACTATGTAACAAAAACATTTATCTGTAACAGGAAATGCTATCTCTTTATAAATTAAAAATAAATTAATATTATAAAATTATAGATTTATTGTAAAAATAAGCCCATCATCTTATACTGCACCCCCAAATTAGTGGGGTTAGACACCCAACTTAATGCCCTTTAAAAAATAATAAAGAAACGTCCTATGCAAAATAAATATTTTTCATCTCTAGCAGGAAATGTTATATCTTTATGTAATAAAAATCAATTAATTTTATAAAATTATAGATTTATTGTAAAAATAACCCCATCATCGTATTCTGCACCCCCGAATTAGTGGGGTTAGACACCCCACTCAACCAACCCCTTCAAAAAATAATAAAAACAACTTAAAGAAATCTTAAGAACTGATAAAAACGTCTTAACGATATCTTAAGAAATGATAACAACGTCTTGGAAAAATCTTACAAACTGATAAGAACATCTTAAAGAAATCTTAAGAAATCTTGAGAACCAACTTCAAGATGTTCTTAAAATCTCAAGGTTCCATATGACCGTTATTTCATCACCATCGTGTATTACGTCACAAGGCAGCCATCTTGTTCTATTACGTACTGTGACGTCATCACTCTTACCTGTAACGTCATCAATCCTTATCTATGACGTCATCACTCTTATCTGTGACGTCAACTCTTATCTGTGACGTCATCACTCTTATCTGTGACGTCATCAATCCTTATCTGTGACGTCAATCTTAGATCGTTATCATCTGCGCTCGGATCACCCTAACTCCCCTACTTTTATGTAATTTGACAGCTGTCAAACTGTCAAAAATATAATAAACAATCTAGTTCCGTTAAAACCGTAACTAATAAACAAAATTTAAGTTTTGAGAATTCAATTAAATATATATATATATATATATATATATATATATATATATATATATATATATATGTGGAGTGTAATCGTCACTGTTTCGATTAGTTAAGGAGGAAAATATCGTGGGTGTGTCAGTGGATTGTGGGCTTTAATTAAAGTTGATTTCTTTTAAAATCTGTCAAGCTTTCGTGTATTTAGTTTTTTACACATCATCAGGACAGTTTTGGTGAAGTTGTTTATAAGTCATTGATTTTATAAAACAGAAGAATTTTGACATTATTTTAGTTAAAATTTACTACAACGTACTTAAACATGTGATTTAGTCAAAATTATTATAAGTTTTATTTTTGTAAATTTTAACTAAAATAATGTCAAAATTCTTCTGTTTTATAAAATCAATGACTTATAAACAACTTCACCAAAACTGTCCTGATGATGTGTAAAAAACTAAATACACGAAAGCTTGACAGATTTTAAAAGAAATCAACTTTAATTAAAGCCCACAATCCACTGACACACCCACGATATTTTCCTCCTTATATATATATATATATATATATATATATATATATATATATATATATATATATATATTTACATCCCGCTATCATTGCTGCGTCCTTTCATGGCTAGGACATTGTGGCAACCACCGAAAGGAATAGAGATAGGTACCTGCTTTATAAAGTATATCTACTTATTTTTCCCCCTGAGTATGAATTTCGGTTCAAATTTCAATAAAGTCGATTTACAACGATATACGTTTCCTTTCATTTGACGGACATTATGAGCTCCTCCACACTGAGTGAATCTGACGTCCACAGTATATACTTCAGACATAATCAGTACTTGTGACGTCCAATTTGTATATTTTTATTCATACTACCGTTACAGTGACGTCCAGCAGCGTTGCCAATATTAAATACATTATTCTGATGCAGAAACCAAAGCACTCTTTCACAACAATATGCATACTTTGCTATAAACATCATAGATTCCTACAATGTTTAATAATGGTAATTCCATTTGGCAATCTGTAAGCAATTTGAAAATGGAACTATCAATTTGTCATTTAAAACGTGATTTTTAATACTTAATTCTTCTGTTCTAAAATTATTAGGAAAAAAAATTCTCCAAATTAAAATTTTACCATTGTATTTCTCATACATATAACGAAAATAAAGTAGATACCCGTTATACAAGTAAACAATAACTCGCTGGTACAAAATGTGATAGAAATGTGAAATGTTCTTGCACTTAGTGTACAAGAACAACAATTCTATTTTCTCCGACGGTAAATGTAAATATGTGAAAATAAGTGAAGAATGAACTATTTAAATAACCCCAAAATCTTACAATTGAAAAGTACAGATAATTATTTTTAATAATAAATTAATATGAACTGAATTAATACTTGCAGTATTTTTTTTAGTAAAATTTGCCGTCATCCTTTGTATTATAGTCATAAAAATTTTATTTGATAAACAAAGTATTTGTTACATGTCAATAAAATAGTGAACAAATATAATAATAAGGTTAATATGATTATTAATCTCCCATTTTAATATTTTTATTCTATTTGTTAAACAAATTATTTGTAAAAAAGAGTGAAAATATGTGAAAATCAACAGTTTGGATGCACTTCGGCTATTTGTGCAATAAATTCAAATTTTTATGAAATTTATAATAATAAGCTTATTATTAATATTCAATACCGATTTTAATACGCTTATTCTAAGTAAATAGCTATTTGTTGAACAAATTATTTTTCATATGTCAATAAAATAGTAAAATATATGAAAAGCAGCCGTTTGGGTTCGGCTATTTTTCCAATAAATTGAAATTTTTACGGAAATTACAATAATAGGCATATTATTAAGAAAATTCTAATTGACATAATAAGTCAGTGTCAAGTGTAAATTACTTAATATGTTTGTGTTATAATTTTACTGGAAATATAGATATTTTCTATGTGGTATTTGTACAAAATACATGGAACTGCCAGAATGCAATGTAATGAAATACTGGAAATGTAGAAACTTTTTGTATGGCATTTGTATACAACTGAGGGAAGGTAATGTGATGCCATCAAATTTTTTTACTTAACATAGGAGTATAGTCGAAATTCTGGAAATTTGATAAAATATTATAAATCACAGCAAAAGATAATTTTAGACCTTTAGCTTGTAAACTGTTCTGAAATTATTAATCTCCCCTGAGAAGTATTGAGCCCCTTCGGAGAAAATAAAATGAAAAAATCTGATGTGGCCAACACAATACCTCCAGCTATTTCATTTTTAATTCATACCAAATTTTTTTTTTTTTTTTTGCAGTGACACATTTGAAATATAAACTGTGTAACAAAGGAATTGTGTTTATCTTTGAAACAAAGGCATAGGGATTTATAAAAAAGATTATTTTTTAAATTTATTTGTAAAATATATAGAAAAATTATTAATGTATACCTGTAGAAAATTCAATTAGCTTTAATTTTCATGGCATAAAATGCGAAAAAATGACATTTAATGGTATTTTTTGACGAAAAATCATTATGAGTTTCAAGTAAAGTGCCGTTTCCGGTTATCCGATTTACACCAAAATCTAATGGTTTCCATCTTAGAATAGGGTTAAAACACGCTTCAGAATTTTCTAAATGATAGTATTTGAGTTAGAGCGTTGACAAAATCCACACACACACACACACACATATAGACATCATCGTGAAAATGTTAAAATCTGACCTTAAAACGTGGTCATTTACTAAAATCTCAAGATGCGATTTTTAGCAAGATCCCTAAACCTACCTCCCTTACCAAGGGTAGCGGGAGGTAAAAACAAATAAGTGAAATTTATGAAATATCTATTATTACATCGAACAGTCCTGCTTATTTCCAGAAAGAGTATTTCATAAACATAAATTTGTTTCATTAATCTTTAGTTGTTACACATAAACAAATTACTTATCTGTGTTTCTTTCTAAGTTTGCATATAGATTGCAATAAAAATACGGTGTTTTTAAGACATTACTTTTGATCATTTATATTTTTACATATTTCACTAGGGCATATAATAAAATTTTTCAAATTACAATATAATAAAATAATCTGTTGTGGCCAGCACAAGACCTTCCTTCAATTCCATGTATTTTGTACAAATCCCATACCAAAAGGTCCTTGGAACAGGTTCTATATAATATCATGTAAAATCGAACACGAACACATACTATTTTTTACAAATTCCATACCAAAAGTTCATTTGAAAAGGTTCTATAAATCCAATAAAATTATAACATAAACTACACTAAGTAATGTCCTTCCATCTTCTCTTTGGCCTTTCTCTGCGTGTAACTTTCGAGCAACACTATGACATACCAATTTTAGATCCTATACTTTTTTCCATATTTGGTTTTGCACTTGCAACTAATATCTGTCAATTATTTTTTTTTTTTTTGAATAATTATGTCAGCTGTTTCCATGATAAATAGCAAAGCTGACTAATTTTTGAAAATTAATTTCCTTATAATGCTTTAACTCTACATCTATTGAATATGAAGGAAAATGAATAATCAAACCATATAGAGAAGAGTATTTTCTTTAATAAATATAATAACAATATGTCAAAAAATAATATTTAACTGCGTTTTTTTAAGAAAAACTGTTAAAAACTTCAAATAATGGTACTTCCGGTGGATCAATTATAACCAAAATCTAATCAACTCTTCATATGGATGTACAGAAGAGGAATACGAAAGAATTATAATTTTTAGAATTATAGTATTGGAGTTATCGTCGGAGAAAAATTTGTCACACACGGACACACATACATACACACACACACATACATACACACATACACACACACACACACACACACACACACACACGGACACACATACATACAGACATCATCTTAAAAATAGTAAATTCGTATTGTAGGGACCCTAAAACGTGCTTATTCATTAAAAACTCACTACCGAATTTTTTGACCAAAGACAATAACTTCCTTACCTAAAGGTGACGGAAGGTAAAAAAATTAATGTGGCTAACACAAAACCTCCCGCTATTTAATTTTTATTAATTTAAATACATACCTCCGTATTTACTAATGCTGCAAACTGTTCCATTGCATATAACTATTTCTTTATTTAATATTTTCTTTTTAAAATGTCACTATTATTAATTTGAAGTAATTAGTTTTTTGACAATGACATTCACCTGTAGTTACATTCATTTGAAATATAAACTATGTAACAAAGGAATTGTGTTTATCTTAGGTTTCGGGATTTTTTTTAAAAAAATTTTTTTGAAGAAAAACCATTATGAGCTTCACGTATAGTTCCGGTTATTATAGAAAAATTATTAATGTATACCTGTAGAAAATTCAATTAGCTTTAATTTTCATGGCATAAAATGCGAAAAAATGACATTTAATGGTATTTTTTGACGAAAAATCATTATGAGCTTCAAGTAAAGTGCCGTTTCCGGTTATCCGATTTACACCAAAATCGAATGGTATCTTTCCATATTAGAATACGGTAGAAATACAAGGTTTCAGAATTTTCTGAATGATAGTATTTGAATTAGAGCGTTAACAAAATACACACACACACACACACACACACACACACACACACAACACACATACAGACATCATCGTGAAAATGTTAAAATTGGATTCTAGGGACCTTAAAACGTGGCCATTTACTAAATTCTCGATATGTGATTTTTAACACGATCCCTATACCTCCCTTACCAAGGGTAGCGGGAGGTAATAAAAAGCAAATATATTTTAACGTATTTAAGTAGAGGAGAAATAGGAAGAAGTACCTAGAGTAAAAAATATCTATATGTAATAAATCGTTTGTAGTACATATTAATATGTTTAAAACATTTTTTCTTTTAATAATTATTTCTACACTCTCTTTTTCGACACACTTAAAATTTCGGTTTATAAATATTTTATTTATATATTTTACTGTAGCACACCGTTCTCATATTTATTCCATACATTTAATCATTAATCTTCTTACCCTTACATTTGGCTTTTATTTACAATTTACACAATATTTTGTAATTAATAATTCAGCTTTATGATACGAGTATTTAAATAATTACCTTTTTTAAATTTATTACATTGACTTTGTATTTACTAAGAGGATTTTGCAAAACAAAAGTTTGATTACATAAATATTAATTTAAATACTATCATATGTGCACAATGTAGCTTTAAATACGATTAGAAGAGTTGCGCGCTAATGTAGTAACCCAATGTTCCACTGTTGCCAAGCGTACGGAGTTCATAATGTCGGTGGAATGAAACTTCAGTATATACAGCGTATATACGCCGGACGACACTAGCGCCGCAAGTGGAATTTTTTTGAACTACAAAAAATATACATTTTCCATTCCGCTATCATTCTGACGTCCATAACAAATTTTGCTATACGATACTAGAGGCCCCCCTGATGTCAGAAAAAAATTTATAAGGCCATGTGCATATGACGTCCGGTATACGGACGTCTTATGCACAAGGACGTCACTTTGAATGTAGAAAATTACACAGGGGACGCTACAATGGTAGTGGGATGTAAATATATATATACAGTGTGTCCCATTTAGAGGTGCCACCATTGGGATCTCGAGAACTGTAAGAGATACGATGTCGGTTAAATGGAACTTTTTATACGCCTTTGGGAGGCCATCTCAGATGTGCTTTTATTTTTTCAAAAATTCTCATAGGGCACTAGATAATGACGAAAAACTGAATATTGTTGATTTTTTCTTTTTCAAATAACTTCTAAACTATTAATAATTGAGAAAAAAGTTTCAAATATTAAAGATAGATATTTTTATTAACTAACCAGTGGCGTACGAAATAAATTTTTATATCTGTAAAATTTTGAGATATAACACAAACTTATATTTTTTTAAATGGAACCCATATCTGATTTTAGTCTCAAAAAAAAAAAATATTTTTTTCTGTTTTCAACGATGTAAGGGTTATTATGTTTTATATTTGTTTTGCCTTCAAAAATGATTATTTTTTCCTTGTTTTGTATTAAATTTACAATTATTTTGAAAATATTGGTAGATTTCTATTTGGAAATACTCCTTGTATTTAAATAATTTATTTCCCTAAAAATATTTGCTCAAAATTCGTATCAAATTAATTTTTATATTTTGTATCAGGTCGCCCTTGGCACATCATAGTGTAATTTGTAATTATGAGTCTAGAATGAAAATATTAAGTAATAAAGGCATAAAACAAATTATTTTGATCAAATACAATATAATTAATAAAAATAATAATGTTTTTCTGGGAAATAATTAGAAAATTCAGGAAAATAAAGAGAAAAATTAAATTTTAGGAGCAAAATAAATATAAAACATAATAACCCTTACATCATTGAAAAGAGAAAAAAATATTGATTTTTTTGAGACTAAGATCAGATATGGGTTCCATTTAAAAAAATATAAGTTTGTGTTATATCTCGAAAAATTACGGATATGAAAATTTATTTCGTACGCCACTGGTTAGATAATAAAAATATCTATCTTTTATATTTGAAACGTTTTTCTCTATTACTAATAGTTTAGAAGTTATTTGAGAAAGAAAAAATCAACAATATTTAGTTTTTCGTCATTATCTAGTGTCCTATGAGAATTTTTGGAAAAACAGAAGCACATCGGAGATGACCTCCCAAAGGTGCACAAAAAGTTCCATTTAACCGACATCGTATCTCTTATAGTTCTCGAGATCCCAATGGTGGCACCTCTAAATGGGACACACTGTATATATATATAATATATATATATATATATATATATATATATATATATATATATATATATATATAATATAAAAATTAAACGTAATATCATGGGGTCCCGTGGCCTCGTGCCTGAGTGTCTGGTCGGGAACCTGGGGGTACCAGGTTCGATCCCGACCGACGCCAAATATTTCAAATTTTAAATGGCACAAAAGTGACCCCTGTGGTGCACTCTCCACGTCAGCAATGAGTGCCCGTGAGGTGACGCCTGGTAAGCGCCCGCACGGTACAAATATGTCATCATCATTACCGATATCTGCGATAATGTAGATTGGCACACTCAGAAATGGGTAATATATGCCGTGATGATATATTTATTTATTTATAAATAATATATAATAATAATATATAATTTATCAAATGTAATAAAAAAATATCGGGCCGATAAAACTATATATACAGTGTGTCCCATTTAGAAGTGCCACCATTGGGACAAGGCCGTACTATACAGAAGGCCTGCATGCGACTAGTGTGACGTCACATCAGTGGTCCGACTATACGCGCAGCTTATATGCGATATGCCTCACGAACGCAATGTTTTTGTGTTTTCGTTGGATTACTAGATTTATATTGTTGAACGTAGTAAATTTTAAATAGATATAATTAATATTATACGACATAATTTCAAAAATATTAAGTATTATAACTAGTAGGTATAATACGATAATTAAAAAATGGTTATGTGTATACATAACATATTTTATTCAATTTTGACATTTTATACTTCAAGTAACATTTTATTCACAAGTAAATTAAAAATTTTTAACTCACTCTGCAATAAAAAATACATTTAAAAATAACATCAAGAACGAAAACAACGCTCACCACATTAATAATCAGGCATTATTAGCCCTTTTCATTATTTTTTACGACATAAATGACAGACAATAAAGCTTTTTAAATAGATGATTTGACGTCTATCAGCGATGATTGTCATGCTCAGCCTTCTAACTCATCAGTTTTTTATTTTGTCAAAATTAAATATTATAATGGTTTTTATTATTATTTCGTCAAAATTGAATAAAATATTGTACAGACCACGTGAGCTAAGCATGTTTATTCACTCGAAGAAATTAACAAGCTTTCTTCTCATAGATAAACATTATCTTATCTCACTTGGTGTGTAAATATCTATTATTTTACTAATAATACTTTTGTGCAAATAAATACAAACTTTCTTTTATTAAAAACAAATATTGAAATAAACAAAATTTATTACATTAACATTAAGTACTACTTAATTTAACTAGTTTTCTTTTTACACCTGTTTTTACATTTTTCAATATCATTATTTTTTATTTTTAATAATTATGTAAAAGAATATTTATGAAAATTGAAGAGGCTTTCAAAAAAATATCTTTTGTACAACAACACTTTTTGTTATAATTGCCTTCTATGAAAAAATGATTGACATATAAATTGCTTATTAATGATTTTTGACATTTAAATTTAATAAAATTTTCTTCAAAGCGTTCTGAAATTAGAGTCTTAAAAATAATTAAAATCTGAACTACTACATTAACAAGTACATCTTTTGGCCATTTTAATGAACCTCTGTCAATAAGATTGATATATTTCCATACATTGCTATCGCTAGATTCAATTTCCAAATTTTTTATCACATACTAAGAATTCTTTGCAAATAGCGCACTTATTACTCTTCATTAATTTATGAGCAATATATCCTGCAATATATATTAATACCATGTTGTCATTTTCATTTAAGTAAGGTGAAAAACTGACACATATTTTTCTTTGGAAGAATCGTAATTACTTTTGCACAGAGGTACACAACAACGTTGAGGCATTCTTGCAATAATTCTATCAAAATTTATAATTTTTAGCTAAGACTTTCTGCTTGGAGCACTCAGTTCGCCGGCCTACTGTTTTGACGTTCTGAAAGGTGGAGGGGATCGCATGCCGGCCTTCTGTATAGTACGGCCTTGATTGGGATCTCAAGAAGTATAAGAGATACGATGTCGATTAAATGGGACTTTTTGTGCGCCTTTGGGAGACCATCTCAGATGTGCTTTTGTTTTTCCAAAAATTCTCATAGGGCACTACATAATGACGAGAAACTGAATATTGTTGATTTTTTCTTTCTCAAATAACTTCTCAACTATTGGTAATTGAGAAAAACGTTTCAAATATAAAAGATAGATATTTTTATTAACTAACCAGTGGCGTACAAAATAAATTTTTATATCCGTAAAATTTCGAGATACAATACAAAGTTATATTTTTTTAAATGGAACCCATATCTGATTTTAGTCCCAAAAAAATAACTATTTTTTTCTCTCTTCAATGTTTTAAGGATTATTATGTTTTATATTTGTTTTGCCTTCAAAATTACTACTTTTTCCTATTTTGTATTAAATTTACAATTATTTTGAAAATATTGATAGATTTCTATTTAGAAATACTCCTTGTATTTAAATAATTTATTTCGTTAGAAAAATTTACTCAAAACTCGTATCAAATAAATTTTTTTAATATTTTGTATCAGATCGCCATTTGCACATTATAGTGTAATTTGTAATTATGAGTCTAGAATAAAAATATTAAGTAATAAAGGCATAAAATAAATTATATCGATCAATTACAATATAATTAATAATTTTTTTTTGAGAAAATTCACAAAAATAAAGAAAAAAAATAAATTTTAGGAGCAAAACAAATATAAAACAAAATAACCTTTTTATCATTGAAAAGAGAAAAAAAATATTATTTTTTTGAGACTAAAATAAGATATGGGTTTCATTTAAAAAAATATTAGTTTGTGTTATATCTCAAAAATTTGCGGATATAAAAATTTATATCGTACGCCACTGGTTAGTTAATAAAAATATATATCTTTTATATTTGAAACGTTTTTCTCAATTACTAATAGTTTAGAAGTTACTTGAAAAAGAAAAAAATCAACAATATTCAGATTTTCGTCATTATCTAGTGCCCTATGAGAATTTTTGGGAAAATAAAAGCACATTTGAGATGGCCTCCCAAACGCGCACAAAAAGTTCCATTTAACCGTCATCGTATCTCTTATAGTTCTCGAGATCCCAATGGTGGCACTTCTAAATGGGACACATTGTATATGTAATAATAATAAAAATAATATTATACGTTATTGTATTTTGTTTGACATACTTTTAAATAAATTCCTAGGGAATATAGACTATATTGATATTGGCTTAACAATCAAGATATATCTCCTCTCAATTAGATTAAGGTCAACTATAATTTCTTCCTGTGTATAGGCATTATAGTAACATTTGATATCATTTTCTAGATATAATTTATTATTTCATTGTTATTTATCTCAGATACGGCAAAAATACATATTAGAATGACGAACGGAATACGATTATTCAATTTTGCAACTTTCATTAAACTTTTGATATATTGTAAAATGCGAAGTTCGGATAATTGTGCAAATATTTTAAATTTTTCACCACATTTGAAATGAGGATATACTTGGAAGTGCTTTGATGAAATTACTGTCTAATTATTTCCATAAATCATTTAGCGCCGAGGTAAATTTTGAAAAATGGGAGACGGTACCTGACACGGCAAGAATCCAACTGCGGGATATCGCCACGCACAATTAATTAAGTTTTCGGGGTGATATATACTCGTAGGATGGTCGCGGTGGAAATGGTGACGGTGGTGGCAGTGCTAGTGGAGGCTGTAGTGGCTGTCAGAGGCACCCAATGTATAATTGTATTAGCGTATGACTCGCACACCCAAGAATGATACTCACTATATGGGAGACCGGAGATTGTTGTCACAAGTTTTGCTTTTATTTATTATCTGCCTAACATAATAAAAATTCCAATTACAAGACAGGTACAAAAATTCAAATATTAATATATAGCCAGTGAATAGAAATTATACATAAGAATATATGTAAACAAGAAATACAAATTAATTGAGAATAATAATTATTTGATGAAATGCCTGTTTCAATCAGCTAAATAAATAAATCAAGTTGATTATTAGAACAATTGTAGTTTACACACATGCGGTAGATTGGAGATTTAGATGCTATATTAGTGTGTGCTATAGGAATGAAGAATAAGTTAGGATTTCTTATATTTACGGGAGATACTCTAATATTAATTAAGGTAAGAGTTGCAGGATCGTCAATTGTATTATTAAGAATGGTTTTGAGAGTCGTAAGTGACAAATTAAATCTACGTTGAGATAAAGTGTCAAGAGAAAAAAATTGAGTTAGAGTATTTTATGATAAAGTATGAGGTGGGTAAGTTCCCATTAGTTTAAAATAAATGAACTTCAAAAATTTTCTTTGGACATTCTCTAAAGCTTCAATTTGATTCATGTATATGGGGTTCCAAATCAACGCACAATATTCAAGTTTCGAACGGATATAAGCATAGTACAGTGAAAAAATGGGAGATAGGTTAGTGAAACTACGAGTATTTCTCTTAATAAATCCTAGTAACTTAACAGATGAAGATATTAAATTTTGAATAAGAGGGGAGAATGATAGTTGAGGGTCAAATTTAATGCCTAAATCAATTGTCTCGTAATACCTTTCTACATGGCATGAATGACTTGTATAATTGCGGATTAAAACATTTTTTTTCTTTCTTGTAAATGACATTATTTTACATTTCGAAATATTTAAAAGAAGTTTATTGCTAGAGCACCAATTAGTGAGGTTATCTAAATCTGTTTGCAAGAAAATACAGTCATTGATATTATCAATTGCATTAAAAATTTTCATATCATCTGCAAACAGAAGGTTATTATTCGAGATCGATTCTGAAATGTCATTTATAAACATTAAGAAGAGGAGGCCCTAAATTGGACCCCTGTGGTACACCTGATGTTACTGGTAAAAAATGAGAAGAATGACGAAGAATTTGAACATAGAAAGATCTGTTTTCAAGGTATGACGAAATTAATCGAATCAATGTGTCAGAAAGAGCGAAAGCAGAAAGTTTATGAATGATAATTCTGTGGTCAATACAATCAAATACCTTGGAAAAATCAGTAAATATTACGTCAACTTGGCCATGTCTGTCAAGGGTATCTCAGATGTAGTGAGAGAAGGAACAAAGATTAGTGAAGGTGGATCTACGTTGGACAAAACCATGTTGGGAGAAAGAAATAAGATTATGAATACTGGTATAAATGGTAGAGTAGATTATCGATTCAAATATTTTACTGAAAGCAGACAGGACATAGGTCTATAGTTGGAAATTTGGGAAGGATCGCCAGTTTTAGGGATGGGAGTGATGCGAGCGACTTTCCACACTGCCGGAAAAGTGTTAGTTTTTAAGGAGAGATTGAATATATGAGAGAGAGCTAGAGAAAAGGGCACAGCACAGTCTTTTATAATTATATTAGGAACAAGATCTGGACCAGAAACAAGGGTAGGTTTAATTTTCTTTATGGCAGTTAGAACATTTTCTGGAGAAACAGAGGTTAATATGATAGAATTATTATTGTAAATATGTTGATGAGGAAGGGGGTCATCGTAAGGGTGAGAATAAATACTATGGAAATATGATGCGAAGCCATTAACTATTTCAGGTAAAGTATCATAAGTATGAGTATCCTTGAACATTTTATTTGGAATGTCAGAGTGAGAACGTTTAGAGCGGATAAACTCCCAAAATTTCTTCGGGTCATCTTTAATAGAATTTTCAGATTCTTTTGTATATAACTCGTACGAAACTCTAATATCATGTTTTATTTGGGATCGGAAATATTTAAATTGTTCATAATAATGACGTACAGTAGGATATTTTTTGTGCATCTTTAAAAAGTAATATTTCCGTTTAATAGAACAGCGAATCTCGGATGATATCCAAGGAGGAAAAATAGATTTCTTGGAAGTTGAAATAGGAACACATTGTGCAAACATATTATATAACGTATTGTAGAAAAAATTACATTGATCATTGACATCATTAAAAGAATTCAGTACTGACCAATCAAACTGATCTATTAAAGAATAAAGTAAGATGAAATTTGCCTTTTTAAAATTGAATTTGGGTGATGAAATATTAGGTAAATATGAAATTGTGCTAGTAGAAATATTTATAAAAATATTAAGCGGATTGTGATGTGTATAGGATTGACTGAATAATGCATTATCATTTGTAACAGAACAATGAAGATTAGAAATTACCAAATCTAAAATTCTACCATTACTATTACATATTAAGTTATATTGTTGAGAATCTGTGAAATCAAGAAAATTATTAAGTGTAGACATTATGTTTGAGTTAGTACTGTTTACATATTCAATTATATTAAAATCACCTATAATTATGAAATTATTACTAGAAATAAATGCTAAAGATTCAATGTAATCAAAGATATTACTATAATGTTGAGCATTTGTACTGGGAGGTATATAAATATTAAATAAGTAAATATAATTGAAGTGTAATAGAATTTTCACACAAATAATGTCAATGTTGACAGGAACAAAATCATCACGAGATATTTTATACAAAATCTTACAAAAATACGAAACCTATTTTACACCAATATGACCTGGGCCCTCCGCTGAATTGTGGTATAATATTCAATTGATTAATAATTTACCAATGACACCGAAGGCAATATATACATTTGCTAGGAAAAACTTTATTAATATAAAGGGAAAAGGTAAAATAGATCACAATAATGTTACAGTCACGACAAGTAATGAATCCTCTGAAGAGTCATGCGAAGAAATAGAAGGGCATAAATATCACATAAAATTATCATCCGATAAATGGAATCTTATTAAGCCGGAAACTATTAGTCCAGTCATTAGGTAGATTTACCCTGCAAAAGGTCGGGTATTTTTGATTTTTGGATATGTTATATATTTAGAGGTCTCAACAAAAAATGCAAGTTTTCCCCCTCGGGGGCCTTCGGGAAGCACCACCAACTTGAGAAAAAAGGCGCAAAACAGCGGTTTTTTCTAAATATCTCTTCACTTATTTGCATTAGGCAAAAATAGTTATTATCTAATTTGTTGACTATAAAATTCTCTACAACTTTTATCTAAAACAATTTTTTCTATAATTAATAGATAGTGAGCTACAGTGCTTCAAACAGAGCAAATTTTTTGAAAATTACATGAATGCTTCATTTAAATCATATTTTATTATATTTTTTTTTTTACGTTTTTTTACAAATTACTTTCTGACAATCATTAATTATTATTATTTAACTAATATATATAAATATTAATTATTGTTTATAGTTTTTCTCATTCTAAAGATTTTTTATAGTCCAGCAAATTTATGATTTTACCTTAAAGTAATTACAACAAAAGCTTTTTAACGGAATCCAGTCCCAGAAAAGTGCGCTGAATAACATATCAATATTTTCCCGAAATCAGAGCATGGGAACCTCCCGCCAATTTAGACAAATGGTGGCATATTCAGGTTTATGGCCATTTGCTTAAAACAATTATGAAAATATTTAAATTATTCAATAAATCAAACAATATTACGTACTTGATACTTAGTCTAATAGGTTTCACTATTTACAACAGTTTACATTCGACGTGGCATCGAAAGAAGTAAGTTATCGATAACTGTTTTATAAAAATTGTTAACGTTTTCCTGCATTTTTTTAGTTTTTCATCCACTACTCTGATCTTGTTAAAGATATGATGACGCGGTTGTAAAATTTGAATTCAGCATGAAATTCTCTTTAATATCATGTATTACACGATTATTGCCGATGAACAATTGGCGAGTTACTAACAACTAAAAGTCACATGAAATTCCTCTAAAATTTTAAACATCTGAAAATCGGCTCTTTTCTCAATTTCTCATCAACCACTTTGACACCTATTAAATACTTAATATTGGTTATCTGTAAGCCTGTTGAAATTTTGAATGAGAAAATGAAAAAAGATCCGATTTTCAGATGTTTAAAATTTTAGAGGGATTTCATATGAGTTTTAGTTGGCAGTAACTCGCCAATCGTTCATCGGCAAAAATAGTGTAATACACGATACGAAAGAGAATTTTATGCTGAATTCAAATTTTGCAACCGCATCATCGTATCTTTAACAAGATCAGAGTGGTGAATGAAAAACTAAAAAATTGCAGGAAAACGTTAACATATTTTTATAAAACAGTTATCGATAACTTACTTCTTTCGATGCTACATCGAATGTAAACTGTTGTAAATAGTGAAACCTATGAGACTAAGTATCAAGTACGTAATATTGTTTGTTTTTTTGAATAATTTAAATATTTTCATAATTGTTTTAAGCAAATGGCCATAAACCTGGATATGCCGTCATTTGTCCAAATTGGCGGGAGGTTCCCATGCTTCGATTTCGGGAAAATATTGATATGTTATTCAGCGCACTTTTCTGGGACTGGAGTCCGTTAAAAAGCTTTTGTTGTAATTACTTTAAGGTAAAATCATAAATTTGCTGGTCTATAAAAATTCTTTAGAATGAAAAAAAAAAAACTATAAACAGTAATTAATATTTATATATATATATATATATATATATATATATATATTAATTAAATAATAATAATTAATGATTGTCAAAAAGTAATTTATAAAAAAATGTAAAAAAAATATAATAAAATATGATTTAAATGAAGCATTCATGTAATTTTCAAAAAAAATGCTCTGTTGGAAGCACTGTAGCTCGCTATCTATTAATTATAGAAAAAAATGTTTTAGATAAAAGTTGTAGAGAATTTTATAGTGAACAAATTAGATACTAACTATTTTTGCCTAATGCAAATCAGTGAAGAGATATTTTGAAAAAACCGCTTTTTTGCGCCTTTTTTCTCAAGTTGGCGGTGCTTTCCGAAAGCCCCCGAGGGGGAAAACTTCCATTTTTTATTAGGACCCCTAAATATACAATATATCCAAAAATCAAAAATATCCGACCTTTTGTGGAATAAACCCTTATTTTTCTACCAAATGACTGGACTAATTGCTTATCGCAGAAATGACAATGAACGTATTCTAAAATATAGAAATTATGAAAGGCTAAAACCCGGTATTTGGACAAATAATTTTAATGATGAAATTTTGAATAAAAAACGTTTGCCTTGTACACTTTCTTTCAAACGGACCACAGTTACAAAAGATTTTTCTAATATATTTTTGAAATTTTGGGCACTTTGTGTAGATTGCAAAACAAAGATATTTGGAAAAATAGATAGAGAACCATGTTCAGATGACGATATTATCATGGAATGTGTTATATCTTGCAACTGTAATGTACCACATTCAGGAAGAAAAAGAAATTTTTCCGGAAAGATGAGATATGATACAGTGAAGTGTTTAATTAATGAGAGAATATCAACTGCTAAATATCGTAAACTGGAGATTGAAAAGTTTGAAACTGTTTTGTTCGATGATGAACCTGTACATTTTCCATCTATGCAAGTAATTCATAAAGCAAAAAGTGAATAGGTACCTAAAAAATGAGAGATTACACAAAGATCTTATTCAAGCAATACAGTTACTTAAATATAGCGAAAAATATAGAGGTACGATTAGGGAAGTAAGTTTAGATAAATTTTACGTACATTACTGGTCTGTTAATCAATTAAGAGTATATAGTAAATAATGTCAAAATATTAAATACCCAAAACTTGCAATAGATGCAACTGGAAATGTTGTAAAGGAAATTTTATGCCCTGGTAACAATTTGTCACGATATATTATTTTATATTGTACTGTAATAAATATACCGGGATGTAATAGTGAAAATCAAATTCCAGTTGTAAAAATGTTATCGGAAAAACACGACACAAACAACACATCGCACTGGTTGAATGAATGGATTTTTTTTAGCTCTCCTAAGTGCAATTTGTAATGCGTTCACTGAACAAAAAAACATTGTAAATTATGTTAATTTGTGATACCAAATTATTAATAATCAAATCACTACAAAACCAAATTGCTACATTAGAATAGACACATACACACACACACATACACACATTTGCGCAGTAAGCATTGTAAGCAATATTACAAAAAAATTGTTGCAATCAGTCCATTGATTTTGAACACTGTAAAGTCCATATATATTATTTTATTATTTTATGGGGTCCCGTGGCCTCGTACCTGAATGTCTGGTCGCGAGCCTGGGGGTACCGGGTTCGATCCCGACCGACGCCTAATTATTTCGAATTTTAAATGGCACGAAAGTGACCCCTGTGGTGCACTCTCCACGCCAGCAATGAGTGCCCGTGAGGTGACGCCTGGTAAGCGCCCGCACGGTACAAATATGTCATCATCATTACCGATATTTGCGATAAAGCAGATTGGCACACCCAGAAATGGGTAATATGCCGTGATGATATATTTTTTCTATATATTTTTATAAAGAAACTATGCACTTCATTCAAAATTGACATAACTGATAAATGATGTGATTAATAAACCGGAATTAATAGATGAATCCATGTATATTGGCAATACTTATTTAATACCAAAAGTGAAGAAGGCAAAAGAAGCAAAGGAATTAAAACCAATTACCTGTCTATCTAACTTATATAAATTGACGAGTAAAGTAGTTACAGTATTGCTGAGTGATCTTTGTGAAGTAAATTGCATTATTTCGGAAAATCAAATGGGTACTAGAAGAGGATGTCAAGGTGCTAAGCAGCAAGCTCTAGTTAATAAAGCCTTGAATCAGAAATATCAGATTGAGTTGTATACCTCGTGGATTGATACCCAAAAGACCTATGATAGTGTAAAGCATAAATATTTCATTGATATATTGATGAGACTGGAAATACCAGGGAATATAATTAATTTTATACAGCGAACATTAAATATGCAGCAGACACCGTTACTGTTTGTATTAGCTATTGAACCACTCAGTCGAATATTGACACACATGGTTCTGACAACTTTAAGCAAAAAACAAAAGCCGATCGAGCTATCAATTTTTTGAAATTTGTGCATAGCAGCCCTTGACAATACCTCTCATTTGATACCAAACACGATATGTTTCTAACAATCTTATGATAAAAAAAAACAAAAGCCGATCGAGCTGTGAAATTCCTGACATTGGGATATTTGTTTTTTACTTAGTTGCTTATGGGATGTTTGGCAACACTTTCGAAATGCATATAAATCACGGACATGAACCTTGAAAAATTATAATTTTTAAATATAATGTTTTAGGCCTTTTCAACTACTCTGAAATAACCACCCATTGTCATAATGTATATTTATGAATTTAACTTGTTTCAACTTGTCCTCATTTCATAAATTATTCCATTTAAAAGTTCTTATTGGCATGTCAAAGAACCATTCTTCGTCTTAAAATTCAGATATTTTGTCTCAAAAAGCCAAAATTCCACCTTTAATAATCTTTGACATGAAAACTATGCATCGTACAGAAAAATGACCTATTACCAGGATATCAAGTTGAGTTTATATCTACAACTTAAAATAATTTTCATTAAAATCGCTTACACCGTTTAAGCTGTACAGGTGAATAAAATTTTGGCGATCGTCGTGACGAATTCAAATATAAGTTATGTGAGAGATTCACCCTAATCATAATTGATAAGATAAATATTCCTTTGTTCTTCACTAGATGCTAAGCTTGCATATTATAAACATATATCGTCGGATTTCTGGTAAAAAGACTTAACCGCCAAAAAATGATAAAATGAGTTATGCACATAAACGGATACGTCTCTTCACGACGCATGCTCTAAACACAATGTCTGAGCGCCAAAAAATTTATGTTAGAAGGTAATTCATTCCAAAGTTTCGTAAACGCCATCTGACACTATTTGATGCGCACAGAAATTTTATACGAAATGTCTTAAACGCCATTCTGTGTTAATGTAATGGGAGATGTTAACGAGTTGTGTTCCACAAAATTTAATTTATTTTGATATTATTTATTAATCTGGTGTTCACAACTATATAAATATTAAAAATTTAGGTATTAAGCTATATATTGAACAAAAAAAAAAACATTTTTATTAAATATTTCATGATATATGCTTCAAAATGTTGCGAAAGTATGTTGAAAAATGCATAAAATATTAATCTCATCGATATAACACAATATCTTGTTAAATAAATCAATATTGTAAATATGGGGTCCCGTGGCCGCGTGCCTGAGTGTCTGGTCGCGAACCTGGGGGAACCGGGTTCGATCCCGACAGGCGCCAAATATTTCCAATTTTAAATGGCACAAAAGTGACCCCTGTGGTGCACTCTCCACACCAGCTATGAGTGCCCGTGAGGTGACGCCTGGTAAGCGCCCACACGGTAAAATATATCGTCATCATTACCGATGTCTACATGTGTTGTAGATACTGGCACACCCAAAAATGGGTAATATGCCGTGATGATATATTTATTTATTTATTTATTTATATTGTAAATAAAAACAAGTTTATCCTGTTTATCTCAAAACTAGTCAAAAGGCGGTTAAGTCTTTTTACCAGAAATCCGACGATATAACGCTCTTATCTATAAGACAAGTCATTCTGTGGCTATACTGTAACCATTCTATAACTGTCTCTTGTCAATAAAGTTTGTTTTTAAAAACGGCAATCTTTAATTAAATAATATAATTGGCGACGAGGATGGGATACCAGCAAAACTGAGTGTCCAAAATATACCGGCAGTTGTGAAGTGCAAATTCACAAATAAACACTCTGGTTCGTTTTAACGATTCATTTGCAACGAATCCAAAAGCCATCACCAGGCCATTAGCTACGCAACCTCAGTCCAAGTCGACAACGACAAGTCCAGACTTCTACAAGACATCTTTCGACGGAGCAGTTCATGTTCGTGAGCCCAGTCCTTTTAAGGAAAAGTAAGCGACCCACAACCACAGAATCATCGTCCCTAGTGCCCAACCTGCGAATAAGGAACGTAAGCGACACTACGGAAAGAAATCCTATGTTCATTACTGCAATATTGTAAGTACAGTTTGTATTGTAATTATTATTATTATTATTATTATTATTATTATTAATTACAATACCTAACAGGCTTACGCCCAATTCTAAGGTAAGGAAAGCAGAATTTGGTAATAGATTATTACGTTTTAAGTAGTTGGAGTTATTTTTTTTATGTAATTAATATCATGGTGGAATAGATCTATGTGGTCTTCAAAATGCTTATAGCATGATATAAGTTGATGCAATGGAGATTTCTGAAGGCTGCTAGTACGTGCTACATTAAGATGGAATGTGGACTTACTTCTTGCTGATGATCGAGGTATATGAAAGCACAATTTGTTTAAAAGATTTGGACAGTCAATAGTAGAATTTACTATTTTCTGAAGAAATATTGTTGCATGCAGACTTCTTCTCGCATCTAAAAAGTCAATATTAAAAGAACTTAATAATTGTTCTTGAGGTATTCCTCTGGTGGGATAAGATCCCTCAATAATGTATGTAGCCCATTTTAAGAATTTGCGTTGAACATTTTCGATGGAGTTGGACTGGTAAACAAAATTCGGATTCCAGATGACCGAGGCATATTCTAAATGAGGACGTACTAGAGATACATATAGGAGACAAAGAATAGACATATCTTTGAATACGTGAGCGTTTCTAATTAAGAATCCAAGACATCTGTATGCAACTGCAGTAATTTCGTTGATGTGTTGATTTAACCTTAGTTTCGGATCGAAAACAACACCCAGGTCTTTAATAACAGATGGTCTTTCTAACGTACAATTATTTAAAACATAATTAAAGTGAATTGGTTCACGTTTTTTCGAGAAAGTCATAACGTTACATTTTTGGATATTCAAATGAAGATTATTCTCCAAACACCACTGGTATACTTTATCCAAGTTACACTGAAGATACTCACAATCTTCTTTTTTCGAAATTTTTGAATATAATTTTAAATCATCAGCATACATCAAAAATTCAACATCTATTATATTTGATATATCATTTATAAATATATTGAACAGTAGGGGTCCCAAAACAGAACCCTGAGGGACACCAGATTTTTGCAAATATATCTCAGAGGAATATCCAGAGTAACTGACGAATTGGTATCTATTTGTTAAATATGACTTTAAAAGCATAATTAGACAGTCAGATAATCCATATTTATGTAATTTAGAAATGAGAAGGGAATGTTCTATTTTATCAAAAGCCTTCGATAAATCCGTATATATAACGTCAACTTGACTTTGCTCATCGAGTGCTTCACAAATGAATTGAGTTTTACAGAGATTAGTTACCGTAGATCTGCCCTTGAAGAAGCCGTGTTGGTTATGTGACAGCTGGTTACAAACGTGAAAATAAATTCTTTTATGAAGAACAATTTCAAAAATTTTACTAAAATTTGACAAAATAGCAATTGGTCTATAGTTTGTTATATCATTTCTGTTCCCTTTTTGTAGATTGGATTTACTCTTGATATTTTCCATGAATCGGGGAAAGTACTTGTATTCAAAATGAAATTAAAAATTATTAATAACGGTTTAACAAATACCGAGGAACAATCTTTTATCAAAAATGAAGGAATTGAATCGTGACCCATAGTCATCTTGCATTTTAATTTATTAATTGCTTCCATTACATCTTCGGTAGTCACTGACTTAAATAGCAGGAGAGGGTTACTAGTGTTAACGTCTGTGGGATTTAATGAAGCAGGGTTAGAATTGTTTGCGAAGGAGTCAGAAAAATATTCAGCGATACTGTTTACTATAGTCTGTGGATCTTGAATAGTGTTATCCTTATAACTTAATACTGGCGGTATAGATGACGCATTTCTCTTATTGTTAACAAACGTCCAAAAACGTTTAGGCTCAGTGATAATATCATTTTGCATTTTGTCGCAATAAGTTTTGTATGCCAATATAACTTCACTCTTAATTTCACGGCGTAATAAATAAAATTGATCATTATGAAGGATATTACCAGACTTTTTGAAGTTCTTCCATGCTTTATTTTTCAGTTTAATTTTTTTTATTATTTCATACGTATACCAAACTGGATAGATCTTAGAGCATTTAGATTTAAGGGGAATATGTTTAACCAAAACCTCATTTAAAGTGTGATAGAATACCTCAACAACTTGATTAACATCACTGTAATTATTAAGGAATTCCCAATTAATACTATCAAGATCTGCGTATAAATTTGGAAAGTTTGCTTTTCTAAAATTTAAATCTTGTCTACTTACACTTTTAAATTTATTGCATGTAACATACATTTCTACAATTAATGCAGGATGAAATTTGTCCTCTTGTACTAAAATATCCAATGCATGTGAAACTGAACAGTTTGTGTCGCTTAGAATTAAATCTAGAATCCTATTATAGCTATTAAGTATCTTATTATATTGATTTAAATTTGCCAAGTTAATGTAATTGAATAATGAATTATAGAATTCACAAGTGGATGTACCATTGCAACAATTTGTATATTCGGGAATATTGAAATCTCCGAATATAAGCGTATTTTCATTGTATAGGAATTCTAAAGAAGAAAGGCACTCGAATAAAGTATAATAGTCATTGATATTACAAGAGGGAGGAATGTAAATACATAGTACATAGAGACAATGATGGTGAAGTGTTACTTTTATTAAAAGAATATCAATCGAGGGAATATCATATAGTTTATCACAGATGGAATAGATATCGATTTTGGTAGCTTTAAAGATGTTAGAGAGAGCGATTAGTACTCCACCTCCCCTTTTTGTATTAGTACGAACAAAATCTCTGTCTTTTCTAAATAGTATGTAATTGTTGCAATCTAAAAGTTCAGTATCCATAATCCCTGAGTGACACCACGTTTCCGTTAGAGCAAACAGCTGATACTGCGGTGCGTTCAAAGAGTTGGTAAAAAGATCGTTACATTTTCCATTCAGCCCTCTTACATTCTGATAATAGCAAGTAATAAAAGTGCGAATATCATTGTTTACTGTAGTAGATCTCAATGATGTATTATTATGGGTTGTCACCTTCGGTAATTCTTGAGAGACAAAGATTATTATTCAATAATTGCTATTTATTACCAAGAATTGTTTTATTAAATGTAATTAGAGTTTCTTTGTAGACGTGGCATTCCTTATCCCAAACTGCATGTTCAACACTAATATCAAGTTTATGACTATTTTTAAGCTGTGAACAATGTATACATTTTAAAGATGTTGATTTGCATTCCTTAAGCGTATGAGACTCGGCACATTTGGGGCACGTAGGATTAGTTTTGGAACATTTTTCGGAGAGATGATGGAACCCACAACACTTAAAACATCTACGTAGATCAATTACATCGTAGACTGAACAATAATCGTAACCTATAAATAGTTTTCCCAGTTCCAGTGTTTCGAAATACGTATTGCGATCTACTTGTATTGTTGCTTGAAAAACATGATTATTATTGCGCAAAGGTTTCATTGCAATAAATTTGCAGGTACTTTTATCTGTAAAGCAAGACTTATTTTGAATTTTTAATAATTTATTAAAGCCTCGGGTTTTAAATTCTCAGATATCCCTACTATTTTAAGTCTTGGTTGTAGTACGGGAAGTTCTTTAACATCATATTTACTGCTTAGTTTATCTTTTACAAGTTGTTTAAATTTATTTGAATTTGTATCATTCTCACAACTGATTACTATTCCACCATTATGAGCATTTTTCACATTTGTTATATTAATATCTGTATCAACAGGGTTAATAGAACGTAGCATATCGGATTTTGTAACACGAGAACTTTGAGAATTATCAAGGGGCGTAACTATTAGGGGAGGTTCGATATTTTTAATTTTAGTAACATTAGCAAAAGATTTCACATTCATATCATTATTTTGAGACATTTCTTTAATCATATTGTGTACTTTGTTATCAATAGACTTTTCAAACGTATCAGTGAACGATTTTATAGTAGAATTTATTTTTTCAAAAAGACTATCTTGGACTGACTGCAGAAATGTATGTAAATTATTTTTATTAGTTTCCTGAATTTGCTCCAACATTTTTGTACATTGTTCTGAAATATTAGATAAAAATATATTGGATTCAGACTTATTGATGACAACACATGTTCGTTTACATGGGTCACATAGGTACATCACATTATAACATTTTTCATAAAATTTAAAATCATTATCAGTAAAATTGATACATGATGCATGAAACGATTTGTTGCACACACCTTCACATTTTATTATACCTTGATCTGCTCTTCGAAATCTGCATTTAGCACATTCAGACATGGTTATGTTTTCATATTAAAATTGAATACAATAAAATCAATATTAAATAAATAATAAAACTTGAATAAGAATAAGAAAAAATATATATGTAAGCCTAAACCTAGCAATAAACTAATCGATGGATATGAATGAAATAAAACTAATTAACTAACCTAATAAGTAAAATAATCGAGAACTAACTAAAAATACAAAAACCTAATAATTACAACTAAATATAGCACCTAAATGACTAAATAATAAATAAATCTAAAAAAAATGAGAATGAAATAGCTGTTAAAATTGAAATAAAAATATAAAAGCACGCCACTGATAGGTGTAGTTGACAAGATAAGACTTAACTTGTCGAACTGACTTAGCAAAAAGTATGATATTTAATAAGAATATGAGTATATAAAAATTTAAATAACTAGGGCAGACTCACAGATACTGACATTTTGGTTGTTCACACATGCACTAAAACACTATGCACATAAAACTGTAAGAGGCACAGATATAAATTAAATCATTAAACAATATAAAATGTAAAAAATACTCAGAACAACGAACAGCACGTGCACACTGTTGATGGTAAATCTCAGTAAATCTCAGATACTAGGTAAATTTAAAAATTCAAAATGAATTCAAATGAATTAGCTTATTTTATACGTATGAGTGAAGCACTCATTACTAAATTTTATAATAGGAACGATCCTAATGATTACGAAAACTTCGTATTACTAGCAAACATAAGAAATAAAATAAGAGGAGATGCCTCAAAAGCAATCTCTCATTATACAATTAATAGTTGGATAGATTTAAAAAATACATTGGTAAGAACTTATGCAGATAAACGCGATTGTTATAATTTAGCGATTGAAATGTCAAATTTACGGCAAGGCTCGGAAAACGCCTTCGAATATTACAATAAAATGTTAACACTACTAAACGCACATACATCATACACTGAAACACAAGTAGATGCAGCCCATAGACCATCTATAATTATGTATGGACAAAATCTAGCATTTCGTATATTTTTGAGAGGATACGCGATCCTTTAAGATCTTTTATGCAAACTAGAAATCGACAAAGTTTAAATGGTGCTTTGAAAATTTTAACAAATGATTATCAAATGGAAGCCACTAGAACAACATCTACACTTCTTGTTAAGAAACCAAATATTCCTTTACATCAAAATAAACACACCGGCACCATACCCAAAAAACAACAATTTGCACAGCCAGTACATATTCCTCAATTTACACCACCAAAACAATCGACTTCATTCCCAAGAGGTCCAGTTAATCCAAAACCTAGACAACCAGAACCGACTCCTATGTCAATCTCTACAAGAAATACTTTCCAAACCAGACCTACTACTCGTACTCGTAATGAATTAAATAATGTAGAAAATATAAATTATGAAGATGACGAAGATGATCAAAATTATGATGAGCAAAATTATTATGAACAAGAAACAGAAATTCAAAATGAAGATAATTCTTCTTTTTTAGAATTAGGCCAGAATCAAAATTTGGAGAAATTATGAAAGTAGATATGCTGGACCGTTTCTGGCTCAAACTCGATGGCATGTGTCCATCCGCAGCTACCATGAGGGTGAATTTTTGGCCTTGGCCTTGGTTTTAGAGGTAGTTCTTGTGCAACCCTTGTTAGTTCTTAAGCAGCCTTTGGGGGGTAGATTTTTTAGTGTTTTTTTGTGTGGGGGGGTTTGTTGGCAACCCTGTGAGTTTGGGTTGGCAGTCATGTGGGGTGGGGTGTGACTTGAGTGCCATCTGTGTGATAATGGTGGTTTTATTTGGAGTTAGGCTATGGCTATGGCCGCGGCCGTGGCTGTGGCCTGGCAGCAGCAGCAGCAGTATTAGAGATGTATAATTTTGAGTGTGTATTTGGCGAGCAAACTTGCAATAGCTGAGCTGATAAAATTTAATTTTAGCCTGATATTAGATATAATTTGACCTTATACCGTGAACTTATTTTGATTGACTTTTTATTTTTGTGTGTGAAAATTTTAACAAACATGTGTTAGAACTCTGATTTATGCTAAAATTCGCATATCCAGATTTTACTGAATAATCACAATTTAAGAAGTACATTTAATCCTTGTTATTGTTTCCCAGGAAACACACACATACATGATATAGAACTATCAAGGATAAATCACAGCACAATGTTACATTCCAGTGTTTCATAAAAGTTAAATCATAGATCTCTTTTTTTATATATTTCGTATGTCTTACGTTAAGAAACTTATCATTTGTATATTTTTAATAATATAGAAAGGTTTTCAAATTTATATAGTTTTTATGTAATAATCACAACAAAAATACTATGTTTGAATAGAACGTAACATTTATATATTTATTATTACATAAATTGTATGAAACTAGTAATATAAACCACAGTTATATAAATTTCACATCATACAAATACACGTAATATTTTGCACATGTTTTCAGAATTATACAGGTTCTATGTGAAAGCTTTAACGTCAGTATTGTGATTGACAGTATATCACTTGCTCTATTAGTCTATTATTAGGTAGATTAATTTTGATTTATTTTACTTTATTTTTTTTACTTTTTTTATTTTTTTTTATTTTATGTTTTTTTTTTATTTTACATATGTATGTATATGTATGTAGTAATATATTTTAATACGTATTTTATTTGATAGTATTTTGCAGGTATTTTGTATAAAGTAATTTTAAGTGGTACTAATTTTCATTTCTTGTCATTTTACAATAAAATATTTACTCGTAGCTAGCATTATATGATAAAATATTTACAGTAAATTATAATCTAAAATTTCAAATATAATACAAAAAATTACGATTTTTAATTTTAATTATTGTGTATACTATTGCTTTGCGCATGCGGGTGCTCCGCAGCGGGTTATAGCTATTGTTTGTGTTATGTGTATTCATTTGAATGATTATAGTGGAAGAAAGAAGTTCAATAAGGTAAGTTATATAACGTAATTTATTATATTGTATTAATAAGTAATATATATGATAGTATCACAGTGTTTATTTTGTTTTGTGTCATATTGATAATGATGAATACAGTTTTTAGATTCGTTATGAGTAGGTGTATTTTCTAAAAGATGGAAACCTACTCTGAAATACCCACAAACTGGATAACAGTATATGGAACAAATATGAAATTAAAATTGATTGTTACTGTAGAAGTATAGGCAAAACAATATTTTATCGTATTATTTTCTAATATCATTTATTTCCAAAGATTCTTCAGAGAAAGCATGGAAAAAGCAGAAGAGGCAGATTTCACCACTTGTTCTGAAAGCCGTATAGTGAAAACAAAACATTATCCACAAACATACTCACCTGGCACAAACGGTAGCGTTGAAGGTAGTATGTTTAATAACTTTCAGTACCATTTTCCTAATCCGAAATTTATTTTAGAATTCTCCACTTCACCACCTCCAAAATTCCCTAAGACAAATACTCATAATTCAGCTTCAGCTGCAGTCCAAGAAGATAATTGTAATTCAGTAATGAATGATTTAATTTTAGTTAAAACAGATAAGTTATTGTAATAATATACAGGTGTTAAAAAGAAGGGTAAAAAATTGAGGTCATATACATTTCGATGTGCTGATTCTCAGTCAAGAAGAACTTCTCCAAAATTCTGACAATTACTTGTTATTATTTATTTAATCCTTGCAGTGTTCATTTTTAATGCGCCACTGCCGACAAATTTAATAATTAACAATAAGAAATTATCTAATCACAAAACTGACGTTGAATGGTTGACTAGAAAGATAAATTTATTCGTAATTATTTTTAATAAAAATTTCGTATCAGGCAGTGACACAAAAATATTTTCCAAATTTTGGAAAAAGTATTTTTGAGTTCGAATCAGCATATCGAAATGTATGTACCCACAATTTTTTACCCTTCTTTTTAACACCCTGTATATTACAATAACTTACCTATTTCAATGTTTTTCATTTATAAGGTGAATACCAATCACTATTTTATAAGAATGTATTTCTTGTTCATAATTGACTATTTGAACTTTTATCTCTAGCTTAAAATCTTGTACATATCTTCATACAAGCTTATAAAAACGACTGATAGTTATGTGATACAAATCAGAAATATGTAAAAAATAAATTTTGTTTCAACTGCGGCCGTGAAATGTCAATATTGTATCTTCGGTATACACTAATGTAGGACGAAGTCCTTTAGTAACTTTAACTATCCTGTACATACCGTTGCTTATTTTCATTATTGTCATAAAATATGTGACATCGATCTACAAACTGACTTAGTTTATGGCATTGCATAACCTATATTTATATTTTTTATCATTATTGTGTGAATTTTCATGTAACTAAAGTATTTTTAAAATGTTACACACATCCTTTATTGAATTTGAATTTGTAAATTATGTCCTTTAGCAACTTTAACTATCCTGTACATACCGTTGCTTATTTTCATTATTGTCATAAAATATGTGACATCGATCTACAAACTAACTTAGTTTATGGCATTGCATAACCTATATTATTTATATTGTTTATCATAAGTGTGCGAGTTTTTTTGTATCTAAAATATTTTAAAAATGTTACACACACCCTTTATTATGTACATTGTTTATTTATTACATTCTATACTTTTTTGTGAATAAAGTATATTTCAAATGTTACACATTTTACAAAAACCCTTTTTACCCTTTTGTATGCAGTATGAATATTACTGGATTACATAATTTTAATATAACATCGCGTATTAATTCTTGATATAAAATTATATTACCTGCGTATAACGCAGTATAGCACAGTTATATAAAAAAATAAATAAAATAAGTATCTCTCAACCTTTTACGTAAACATGACTGAAATATAAATGCCATTAGCACTAGATTATATTTATGTAACATAACGTATATAAGGTTTGTGGCGGACATCCCGTTGTACAAGTAAATAACATGTAACAAACAAATAATATTACAAGTCGTGTTAAAGTAACGGCTGTTACAAAACTGTAATGTAAATAATATATATCTGTGTTTCCTGGGTTTATTAATTAAATATTTGAAATTATAGGTAAAATGCATATATCCATCGGAAATACCGCCAATCTGGTTGAATTGAATTAGAAGAATCTCTGACATTTAAGAACTTCCTCATACAATGAAAAATAAATATAATTCGAATTATATGTGTGCAGAAGATATGTTAAATACAATAAAAACCAATATTTGGGTAAAGTTCTGTAATTTTTTGTTATAAAACGATGGTTCGATAGCGAATTGCAATACAATACTTATATAGCCTAATCTGGAAATGGCGAGAGGTCTTGTGCTGGCCACAACACATTTCTTTGAGGATTTTTGGCAATTTTATGTATTTCGGGTTCGTTGTAATGAAATGAGAATTGTGTGCATTTGGTTGAGCAAACTTGCTGATAAAATTTAATTTTAAGCTGATATGAGATATAATTTGACCTCAGCCCGTGAACTTATTTTGAGTGACGTCATGTTTTTCTATGTGTGTGAAAATTTTAACAGTTGATAGAATGACAGTCTGAGAGTCGGTCCTCATAGCTAGTAAAGTACGCTTTATAAAATAGTGCCAAGTGCCATAAGCTTTGCATCTTGGATTACTACAGCCGTTCAGGTGCATCTTCAACATCGTTCATGTTGAACAACAACTTTGAGAGACCGAGTATTTAAGTGAGTTTGCTGTTAATATTAGCAGAATTGAATTTTTGTTTATATAAACAAATTATTATAGAATTTTTGCATCTTGGATTACTGCAGTCCGTACAGGTGTATCTCCAATATCGTTCATGTGCAACAACTTCGAGTGACTTCCTCTACAATTTAAATTGGAGCCAGATGTTATATCAAAATTACCTTGCGGGGATCACTACAATTTACTAATAGATGAAACTCATATTGATAGTCCACCTCCACTAATTGGAAAGTGTTTTGAATGCAAATAAATCTATAAAACTTATACAGCGACAAGGTGTGTAATAATTAAAATATACATAATTTTGGAAAAAAAAGCAGACAATTTCGGATTATTTTCATCACCTGCAAGAAAGACTAGAAATAAGGAATATTTTGTACTTATAGTGGTAATAATAAACTATATAAATGTTGTTTTATTTATTTTATAATACATATTACATAATCGTACAATATTATACAATTTTATCATGAAACAAAGTGTTTCCAATTGTCTTATAGCTTTGATTGACTAGGAATGACGTTATGTTTTTTGCAGGAGTGGTATTTATGAAGTTCCCAGCTACTAAAAGCTAGTAAATAGTGTAGGTAATATTAAACAAAGATGAAACAAAGTGTTTCCAATTGTGGTATAGCTTTGATTGTTTAGGAATGATGTTATGTTTTTTTGTCCTATATCATTTTTCTTTTATTTTTTTTTTCCTGTAAGAACAGGGTAAAATAAGAACTTCAGTGCAAACGCGACTTATAAATTTTACGTAATAAGCGAGATATGAATTTTTAAAGTTTAAGAATTTGTGCGTGACGTAGCGGGTACTAACGAGTGATCGACAAACAATGGGACAAACTGTTAGTTATACTGGAAACAATTTTTTTCATATTTGCATAGCTGAAATGTTTTTATATAAAAACTTATACGTTATATTTACGAAGAAATTATTATTAAGTATAAATAACATAAATAATAAGCATTTAACAAGGATTTCTTCCTAATAAATTACAGAACATTGAAACAGTTTGACAATATTATTACACAAAGTATGACGACGGATGGCGCTAATGTTTGCCTGTTTTGAAGTTTCAATATTAATTTAATTAATATTATTATTAATTTAATTCATATTACAAATTGATTTATTTATAAATACATGATTATTGTTAATATTACTAGATGTTATAATTAAACAAATTCATCAAACACAAAATTGTTGAATGTTTTGTTAGGTTATAGAATATCATGATATTTTTCAAAGGTGACCGCTACAGACGCGCGAATCTTCTTTTTAAAATCAGGCGACCAATCAAATTCTTAGTACCTAACGCGTCATACCCAATTAGTAATCAGCTTCAATCGCTTGTAGTTTGTGACCTAGTTAATATTTAAAGAAAAATTTTTCACTAATACTCATTAATTTATGTATATTTTCGTCTTCTTTTTTAAGATAGTTAAAATATGACAATGGTATAGGACCCTATTAGGCACAGTGTCGTAATACCTTTCTCTTATCTCAAGGGTTGGTGGGCTAAATCCCTCAAAGCGATATGAAAGACTAGAAATAAGGAATATTTTGTACTTGTAACAGTAATAAAAATAAAATATTTTTTGTATAAACATTGTTGTAATTAATTGCACAATATTACATAATCCGTACAATATTTGTTAAACGTGTATATTTAATAATTGGACATTTTGCTTTAAAGACTAAATAGCTCAATAATTATTATCAAAATTTAAATTTACATTATTTTACCCTGAATGGGAAATGAGGGGTATGGAATATATTCATTCAAAATGCGAATTATTGTAAAACATTTATTTTGCATTCAAAAAACAAAGTACATTTACATATTACTAACAATATTTGTTAATGGATTATAATTAATTATTTTATCATGTATAATTAAACAATAGGCAGCTGTATTTTCTGGTACATTTTCATTTGTTTCAAATTCCAATCTTATATCAACATTACCCGATTTCAATGTCTCACTCTGATGCGAACAATCTATGACCACCAGCGGTGCTGTATTGATAAATTCATGAGGTGTGAATATAGGCTCACATGGTCGTTCATAGTAAGACAACTGAAATTGAATATACATTTCATATAACATGGCCCAATGGTTATTTTTAATATTCAAATTAAGGTTATCGTAGGGGTACATATCAGAATTTAAATGCAGCTTAATATTACTCAAATTACAGTGATCAAATTTACTCATGTCCTTATTATGCTTATTTTTGCGATCTGTCTGAAATCCAACAATAATGAAACGAGGTGTTTCCAATTGTGTTGTACCTTTGATTGACCAGGAGTGACGTAACCCTTCATCGTTGAAGTTATTCCTGGATTTCGAATTCTATCTATTACTATTCCTCCAAGTTCATATCGAATTTCACTAAATAGGAATGCAAATGCATTGTTAATTAATTTAGCAGTGTTTGATACTTTATTATCATGCGTGAGGAGTTTACCCTCAATATAAAGTAAACTATTCCACGGTAGGGTGTACAAGTCTTGTTGCTGTACTGGAATGCGGATTTCATCATTATTGTTTAAAGTTGTGGAAGCATACGGTTGATGTGTGTGCTTTTCAGCATGACTGATTGAATCATCAAAGAAGGCTTTGTCTGACACGTTCAATACATTACCGTTCATTTTGATGATTTTTTTTTTTGACTTTATAACAAACTCCAATTTAAATAATAATAATTATTTCTTTTATCCGCTTTTTCTTTTATTGTTATCCAGATTGAACTTTAAACCCAAGTGATATCAGAAACTGATAATTAATAGGTGTTAATCCTTCAACACTCTTTTTCTGAATGATGAAATTATAGTTTCTAGCGGTATTTATATGCTTGCGAACAGTATGATTAAAATTGATTCCCATCTTGTTTTTTAAGATGTAGTCTTACCGTAATGACTTCGCCTCTGAAATTAATCAACTTTCCGTCTTGATCAACTATTTGAAGGGTTAAAGTATCTATTATTCGCGTGTTAATTGGTAAATAGATTATTTGATTTGGAGCCTCTATAATTTTGAAACCTGGCGGGACGCGCGGGAAAAAATCATGAATTATATGTACATTTTTTACTATTTGAATAAGAATTTGTAGTTACATTACATTCAATACAAACCGCATTCACTTTAATTATAGAAACTGGATTGTCAGATTCGTGTGATTTATTAGCCTCTAATTGACGAGGTTTAAACCCTAGAATATTACCGATTGAGTCCTTTGGTACAAAATTTATCTCCTTATTGCTTTGAATTTCACACTTAAGAGTATTATTATTTGCTACTATATTTAATTCAGTACCCTCATTTAACTTTTTGTTTAAAAAATTATTTATATCTTCAATTTCGTAGGAACCTTCTGGAATAGTAATTGCATGATTACCAATATAAAATTTATTATTTTCAATATTTGGTACAGCATTATAAACTTCAAAACTTATTAAACCAAGAATATATTCCGAATTATCGTCGAGTACAATCGGTGGATAAAAGGTTTTAGTTATAAGTGATTTATTACCGAAAAGCGTAAATGTGTATGACATGATGGTTCAATCAATACTGAAGGGTAATTATATTTTTTCATATAGAAATGCTAAACATAAATGACCACATTTAACACTATTATCAGGTTGATATCTACTGTAATTGTAGTGTATTGAACACCTTTTTCCAAAATAACTAGCTAGTTCTTTTGGTGGCGCTAGGTTTCCATAACTGTCAAAATATATAACTAAATTATTACGTTTTTATATGCAACCCAGTGCGACCCCGGTCCGTTACTGTTATCCAAATTAACAATGGCGCATTCGTTACGATTTATTTTTATGGGCAAATTGTTTCTCATAAATACCCCTCTAAAAATGGAATTATCAGTTCTTTTGCATATTTAAGAAGATCAATATTACTTAATGCCCGCGATGGTAATTCTATGAGGAGTTTTTTTTTTAAATACAGCCCAAGTCCTTTTCTATATGGTTTTAAGTAGAGACCTTTATCCATGGCGATGGCTTCGATCATTTTATTATGGCGTTGAGCTTCTTTTAATTGTTCTCTGGCAGCTTGTGCGTCGTGAACAGCTTTTGCAATACCCGCAGCTCCACCTCCAAGTGCACCTAGAGCACTCAAGCCGGCAAATATTGGAATTAACGGAAGGAACCCTCCGGTTTTCGGTACAGATACAACTCTTGGATTTTTTATTTTTTGCTTTATTTTTTTAACCGTATGGAAAGCGATTTTTGCAGATTTATTTATGTCTGAGTTAGTTTTTGTATTGATTGCTTTTCGCGCTCGATTAACTACATGTTGGAATGACAAACTTCCGTTAGATTTCTTTTTTTGCACCCTCATCATGATCATTTAAGTAGCACACGTCTTACCTCTTCCGCAGTCAGTGACGAACAGTGTTGGAGTAACGTTTGTACATTTATTTATACGAAAATGCAGACCGTAAAGCAAAGTAATAACTTTGAGGTTAAAAATTATGATTTTACTAGTGCCAGTAGTGTCCCGCGTCATAGTACGTTGTTACCGAGTATAGTTAGATGTATTATAGCAGGTCCTTCTGGATGCGGTAAAACAAATGTTATGATTGCACTTTTGGAGCATAAAAATGGTCTATGTTTTTCGAATGTCTATATATATTCAAAATCATTATTTCAGCCTAAATATAAGTATTTAGAAATGTTACTAGAACCTACTGAAGAAATAGGTTACTTTGCATATAATGAAAACGTAGATATTGAAAAGCCGTGTAATGCGCAATGCAACTCTGTGTTTATATTCGATGATATAGCTTGCGATAAACAGGATGTAATTAGAGAATACTTTTCTATGGGTCGCCATAAGGCTATAGATTGTTTTTATTTATGTCAGACGTACACCAGAATTCCTAAACATCTTATACGAGATAATGTTAACCTATTAATATTATTTAAACAAGATGATACGTATTTAAAACAAATATATATACTGATCACGTAAATACAGATATGTCATATGAAAAGTTTAAGGACCTCTGTTCTTTTTGCTGGTGTGATAAGTATGGGTTTATAGTTATTGACAAAGAAAGCGAGATAAACAGCGGGCGTTATCGTTTAGGATTTGATCAGCATATTGTAACAAATAACAGTGCATGAGCTAAGCGGCTTCAGTTCCTGGGTAGCTATAACACAGTAAACATCTGGAACAGGAACTGATTGAAATTAAGTCCTACCTGTTTTTGAGTTGTTTATACAGCTATCAGATCTGTTTTTTACTTTGTTATCTGCTATCCGATCTGTTTTTTAGCTGTTTCCTCTAGTAACAGCTCTGTAAATTTAAACACCTGACCAGGTTATTAGCTGGTTATCTGCTATCCGATCTGTTTTTTAGCTGTTTTTACTAGTAACAGCTCTGAAAAGTTAAACATCTGACCTGGTAATCAGCTGGTTATCTGCTATCCGATCTGTTCTTTAGCTGTTTTCACTAGTAACAGCTCTGTAAATTTCGTAAACATCTGGAACAGGAACTTATTGAATTCAACTAATTATTAGTTTGACATTACTGTGTCCAAATTAAAAATGAATGAAAAATTAACAAAAGATATAATTAACACCCGAAATATTATTAAACATAAGCTTAAAAACCTTAGACTTGGTGCATTACATAGAAAAATTGAGTTAGAATCGCAGTATAAACCAATAATCAAATCTTTAAAAGATATTGCAGTTCATTTACCAATGGCTAATGTAAAACAAGAAGTTAAAAGTGAACCGAAAGAAGAAGTAAAGAAGGAAGAAGAAATATCTGACAAAAATGAAACTTTATTGGGTCCTAAATTTTTAGAAACTAGTGTAGTGGCGGAATCATTGGATGAGAATGGTGGTGGTGATGATGAAGTATTTATTGAAAATCAATCATCCATGACTGAAGATCGTCCATCATTAACAAGGGAGGATATTTTGAATTTAACACAGGAGCCCTCATTCAGAGAATATTTAGACCAGTACGATCCATTACCTCGACAATACGTTGAAGAGATGGTAACAGATGATAAAGATTCATTTGATTTCAAATATGGCGTACGTCATGATATAAGTACAGATAAATTTTTTATAGGTGATTCGGAGGTAAAAATTGTGGGTAAGGATATAGTTATAAAAGATCTAAAATATATCGGAACACCAGGTTTATATGAGCTCTTATTTAAAAAACAACCAATAGGGTATACACAGATCGATCTTAAAAATTATGTTGATATTGTAAAAAGAACGAACGCTGCCCGCAGAAATTATAGTAACAGCGAGCAAGTTGCGGGAAGTAGATCTCAGAAGTATACTTCCATTATTGCCCCAATGTTAGACCCTCGGAAAAAAGTTGTTCCAGATAAAAAAAAAATTAAGTTCAATTTCTAAAAGACCAAGTTCTACGTCAGGTGGAAGTCCGGCTTTAAGATATATAAGTTCAAAATCTAAAAAACCAAGTTCCATGTCAGGTGGAAGTTATTTAAAAAAATTAACCAAAAAAAGAGTGTAGTATGTATACTGGGACATACAGGTCATGATAATGAAATTATATCCATAATTGAGGAATTAAAAGAAGCGGGTGTTATAAAATAGCAACATTTTAATAATGACTCTTGACAAGTTCGGACGTCATATCGAGCTACATAAAACTAAAAAATATACTAAAAATTTATTACCTTTTGTACAACAAATTAAAGAATTAGAATTAGGTTATAAAAACAAAATAAATATAGTAAAAAGTAATTTCCAAGTAAAATTGTCTAAAGTAAAAAATAATTTAAAATTCACCATTGTTATTAATTTAAAATTAAAACTACAAGGTGATAATTATAATATAATAAATAGTTCAAATTTGTCATTTTACAGTTTACCGTGTACAGGTAAAATAATTCAAATTAATTTAAATATTTCCAAGGAGCGGCTAAACTATCGAATTAATAACAAACCCCGTATTTCAATAATAGTTGATAAACATATTGTAAAGGGGGATAAATTGACAATGTATCCCAGTCCTATGGGTCTAAAAACTAGTGAATTATATATGGAAATTGTTTTGGAAACACCTGTTAATTATGTCGAAAATTAAACGTGAAATTGTAGAAGAATTACATAGACCAGCGCGAGTGCATTTTCACAGAAGACGTGTAATCACAAAAGGAATAGATGACATTTCAAGCTGATTTGGTTGAAATGATTCCTTATGCTAGAATAAATAAAGGCTATCGCTACATTTTAGTTGTTATTGATGTATTTTCCAAATTTTTGTGGACCAAGCCCGTAAAAAACAAAACAGGTTCTGAAATTTCAGCTGCTATGAAAAGTATTTTGCTTAGTAGTGATAGAATTCCTCAAAATTTACAAACTGATCTTGGAAAAAAATTTTATAATCAAAATTTTCAAAATTTAATGAGTAAATACAATATTAATCATTATTCAAGTTATAGTACGAAAAAGGCATCGTTGTTGAGCGAGTTAATCGTACCATAAAATCAATGATGTGGAAAGAGTTTAGTTTACAAGGTACATATAAGTGGTTGAGTTTATTACCTAAACTTACAAAAAAGTATAATAATACAAAACACAGAACTATTAATATGAAACCTATTGATGTTTGTAAAAAGAATGAAAAATTACTTCTCAACACTGTTTACAGTAATATTAAAATGGTTGGAAAAGCAAAATTTGAAGTAGGTAATTTAGTGCGTATAAGCAAATATAGAGGGGCTTTTGTAAAAGGTTATACTCCTAATTGGTCTAATGAAATTTTTAATATACATTCGATTCAAATAACAAATCCTACTACATAGATTCTTAAAGATCAGTCGGGACAAATTATAAAAGACGGATTTTATGAATATGAATTACAAAGAGTAAAGTATCCTAATGTATATCTTGTTGAAAAAGTTTTAAAGAGAAAGGGAGATATGGTATTTGTTAAATGGCTTGGATTCGATAATAAACACAATAGCTGGATAAGCAAAACTAATGTTGAGTGAGAATTCAGAACATTTAATAGACACTCTATGTATGCATCTCTGTCAATATGCTCTTAGGATTTTGTGAAGATTTAAAAAAAATTATCCTAAATTTACAACAAGAATTAGTTCTCATACGAAGCAGCACTGATGTATATACATAAAGAAGAGCATTAATTTGGAGATAGCTTTTCGTAGCTGGGAACTTCATGAATATCCACTCCTGCAAAAAACACAACGTCACTCCTGGTCAATCAAAGGTACAACACAATTGGAAACTCCGCGTTTCATTATTGTTGGATTTCAGACAGATCGCAAAAATAAGCATAATAAGGACATGAGTAAATTTGATCACTGTAATTTGAGTAATATTAAGCTGCATTTAAATTCTGATATGTATCCCTACGATAACCTTAATTTGAATATTAAAAATAACCATTGGGCCATGTTATATGAAATGTATATTCAATTTCAGTTGTCTTACTATGAACAACTATGTGAGCCTATATTCACACCTCATGAATTTATCAATACAGCACCGCTGGTGGTCATAGATTGTTCGCATCAGAGTGAGACATTGAAATCGGGTAATGTTGATATAAGATTGGAATTTGAAACAAATGAAAATGTACCAGAAAATACAGCTGCCTATTGTGTAATTATACATGATAAAATAATTAATTATAATCCATTAACAAATATTGTTAGTAATATGTAAATGTACTTTGTTTTTTGAATGCAAAATAAATGTTTTACAATAATTCGCATTTTGAATGAATATATTCCATACCCCTCATTTCCCATTCAGGGTAAAATAATGTAAATTTAAATTTTGATAATAATTATTGAGCTATTTAGTCTTTAAAGCAAAATGTCCAATTATTAAATATACACGTTTAACAAATATTGTACGGATTATGTAATATTGTGCAATTAATTACAACAATGTTTATACAAAAAATATTTTATTTTTATTACTGTTACAAGTACAAAATATTCCTTATTTCTAGTCTTTCATATCGCTTTGAGGGATTTAGCCCACCAACCCTTGAGATAAGAGAAAGGTATTACGTCACTGTGCCTAATTTGTAATTCAAGTAATGTTCATATAACATTTAAAAATTTAGATACAAACAAATTGGGTTCTGTAGTTAAACAATAAAAACGGTAATAATGAATTCTTGGTATATTGTTAAGTATAAGTGCTCTTGTCCGTCCCCAACCAAGACAATGTAATTATATAAACATTTATATATTTGTACTTTATTTTACAGAATAATCAGTAGCTAATGGTCCATAAAAAATGCAACAATATTTTAACAATGTAATATAATTTTATTAATAATAAAAATAATTATAATAATTTGTTATCTATTTAATATTAAAATATAGTATATATACAGTTGTGTATTACATGTAATATATAGTATTGCGTATTTATATTCATATACAATTGTATATAACGTTTTGCATATTGCATTATATACAGTTGTATATAATGTATTGCATATTACATATAGTTGTGTAATATGTGTTGTATATATTTAATATATGTTTAAAAACTCTATTATGCTAAATACCTTTATTTACTAGCTTTTAGTAGCTGAGAAGTTCATGAATATCCACTCCTACAAAAAAACATAACATCATTCCTAAACAATCAAAGCTATACCACAATTGGAAACACTTTGTTTCATCTTTGTTTAATATTACCTACACTATTTACTAGCTTTTAGTAGCTGGGAACTTCATAAATACCACTCCTGCAAAAAACATAACGTCATTCCTAGTCAATCAAAGCTATAAGACAATTGGAAAGACTTTGTTTCATGATAAAATTGTATAATATTGTACGATTATGTAATATGTATTATAAAATAAATAAAACAACATTTATATAGTTTATTATTACCACTATAAGTACAAAATATTCCTTATTTCTAGTCTTTCTTGCAGGTGATGAAAATAATCCGAAATTGTCTGCTTTTTTTTCCAAAATTATGTATATTTTAATTATTACACACCTTGTCGCTGTATAAGTTTTGTCGCTGTATAAGTTTTATAGATTTATTTGCATTCAAAACACTTTCCAATTAGTGGAGGTGGACTATCAATATGAGTTTCATCTATTAGTAAATTGTAGTGATCCCCGCAAGGTAATTTTGATATAACATCTGGCTCCAATTTAAATTGTAGAGGAAGTCACTCGAAGTTGTTGCACATGAACGATATTGGAGATACACCTGTACGGACTGCAGTAATCCAAGATGCAAAAATTCTATAATAATTTGTTTATATAAACAAAAATTCAATTCTGCTAATATTAACAGCAAACTCACTTAAATACTCGGTCTCTCAAAGTTGTTGTTCAACATGAACGATGTTGAAGATGCACCTGAACGGCTGTAGTAATCCAAGATGCAAAGCTTATAGCACTTGGCACTATTTTATAAAGCGTACTTTACTAGCTATGAGGACCGACTCTCAGACTGTCATTCTATCAACTGTTAAAATTTTCACACACATAGAAAAACATGACGTCACTCAAAATAAGTTCACGGGCTGAGGTCAAATTATATCTCATATCAGCTTAAAATTAAATTTTATCAGCAAGTTTGCTCAACCAAATGCACACAATTCTCATTTCATTACAACGAACCCGAAATATATAAAATTGCCAAAAATCCTCAAAGAAATGTGTTGTGGCCAGCACAAGACCTCTCGCCATTTCCAGATTAGGCTATATAAGTATTGTATTGCAATTCGCTATCGAACCATCGTTTTATAACAAAAAATTACAGAACTTTACCCAAATATTGGTTTTTATTGTATTTAACATATCTTCTGCACACATATAATTCGAATTATATTTATTTTTCATTGTATGAGGAAGTTCCTAAATGTCAGAGATTCTTCCAATTCAATTCAACCAGATTGGCGGTATTTCCGATGGATATATGCATTTTACCTATAATTTTAAATATTTAATTAATAAAACAATAAGAAAGATTAAATGTACTTCTTAAATTGTGATTATTCAGTAAAATCTGGATATGCGAATTTTAGCATAAATCAGAGTTCTAACACATGTTTGTTAAAATTTTCACTCACAAAAATAAAAAGTCAATCAAAATAAGTTCACGGTATAAGGTCAAATTATATCTAATATCAGGCTAAAATTAAATTTTATCAGCTCAGCTATTGCAAGTTTGCTCGCCAAATACACACTCAAAATTATACATCTCTAATACTGCTGCTGCTGCTGCCAGGCCACAGCCACGGCCGCGGCCATAGCCATAGCCTAACTCCAAATAAAACCACCATTATCACACAGATGGCACTAAAGTCACACCCCACCCCACATGACTGCCAACCCAAACTCACAGGGTTGCCAACAAACCCCCCACACAAAAAAACACTAAAAAATCTACCCCCCAAAGGCTGCTGAAGAACTAACAAGGGTTGCACAAGAACTACCCCTAAAACCAAGGCCAAGGCCAAAAATTCACACTCATGGTAGCTGCGGATGGACACATGCCATCGAGTTTGAGCCAGAAACGGTCCAGCATATCTACTTATGAATATAGAAAATCCTACACAATTGTCATATTTACAACTTGGTAAATATAAATGTTTAGTTGACTCAGGTAGTACCAGATCCTCCAAAATTTTACAAGAAAATAAAAATTAATACGAAATATTTAATGAAAATTTTACGTTATCTACGGCTCATGGTATTTCAAAAGGTAAAAATTATGTAAATATATATTTTGACAAGATTCCGATAAAATTTTGTTTTTGACTTCCATAATCAGTTCGACATATTATTAGGATTGGAAGATTTAAAAATTTTGAAAGCTCAATACGATATCGTAAATGATAAAATTTATTTACTAGGACATGAGTACAAATTAAAATATAATACGAACAAAATAACCCTAAAACCGAAAGAAACAAAATTAATAAGTTATTTTATTAATGAAGAAGATTTCGACGTTTTATTAGGGAATAATAATATTAACGCCCATTTCAAAATTCCTGATAGTCTCGTAAAAATAAAAGATAAAACATTAACAGTACCCTTGATAAATAAATCAGACAAAGAAATTGAAATAGATAATTTAACTATTCCAAATTTTACCAAAAAATTCAAAATTAGTAATCCACTACAAGAACCAATTGATCTTTCAAACTTTAGAACAGATCACTTGAATGAACATGAAAAGGAAAAATTAGTAAAAGTAATTCAAGAATTTCGCGACATATTTCATAGAGAAAAAGATAAACTAACATTTAATGAATGAGATCAAACATGAGATAAAAACTTATGACGAAATTCCCGTACATGCAAAAACCTACCGCTATCCAAATTGTTACAAAGAAGAGGTCCAAAATCAAATTAAAAAGTTATTAGAAGACGATATTATAAGGCCTAGTTATTCACCTTGGTCGTCCCCAGTGTGGATTGTCCCAAAGAAGCCTGACGCTTCAGGAAAGAAAAAATTCCGTATGGTCATTGATTATCGGAAACTTAATGAAAAAACTATAGATGACAAATACCCTATTCCGAATATTAACGATATATTAGATAAATTAGGGAGATGTAAGTATTTTACCACTCTCGATCTAGTCTCAGGTTATCACCAAATTGAAGTAACACCCAATGATATTCCCAAAACAGCATTTAACGTCGAAAACGGTCATTATGAATTTACTCGAATGCCGTTCGGATTGAAAAACGCCCCTAGTACTTTTCAGCGTTTAATGAATTACGTATTAAGAGAACATATTGGAACTATATGCTTAGTTTATTTGGATGATATTATCATATTAGGAAACAGTTTAAAAGAACATTTAGAAAACATTCGAAAAATATTTGAAACATTACGTCAAGCCAATTTGAAAATACAATTGGATAAGTCCGAATTTTTAAGGAAAGAAGTAGAATATCTCGGACATATAGTAACTGAAAATGGAGTAAAACCTAATCCAAACAAAATTGAAGCTATTCAAAATTTCCCTATTCCTAAAAATCAGACAGAAATTAAATCATTTCTCGGATTAATCGGTTATTATAGACGCTTTATAGACAAATTTGCAAAAATTAAAAACCCCTAACTAAAGCATTGAAAAAAGGTTCAAAAATTGATATTAATAATGCGGAATATAAAGAAAGTTTTGAGACATGTACAAACCTCCTTGTGAATGACCCCATTTTACAATACCCTGATTATACGGAACAATTTATAGTAACAACAGATGCCAGTAATGTGGCTATAGGCGCAGTATTGTCCCAACATATTAACGGCAAAGAATTACCCATTGCTTATGCCAGTAGAACTCCAAACAATCACTAAGAAAATTACTCTACATATGAGAAAGAGTTACTAGCCATTGTGTGGGCTGTAACAAAACAGTTTAGGCATTATATTTACGGTTAAGTTCAAAATAGTTACTGACCATAAATCCCTAGTATGGCTGTTTAACCTTAAAGAACCAAATTCAAAATTACTACGATGGAAAATTAGGTTACAAGAATTTAATTATACTGTAGAATACAAAAAAGGTAAATTAAACACAAACGCGGACGCATTATCTAGAATTAAAATAAACAATTTCGAAATAATAAAAAAAGAAGGAAATTTACTAAATATTAATGACAACCTAGCTCACTGCATAAGTGTAGATAGAAAACTTGCAAGTGCAATAGCAGCAGAAATAAATTCAAAATTCGATAGTAAAAGATATTTATTAAAATTCAAAGAACCAAAAGTTACGGACATATGAATGCAGAAATTACCCAACGAAAAATTATTATTTCATTTAGTAAATAAAGAAAAATTTAATCGTAAACCATCTTATAAAAATTTCAGAGAAACATTAAAAAATTTAAAAGGATACTTAATAAGTAATAACATAGATAGTATTTCTATCCCAAAAATCGGATTCGGAAAATATAAATTATCATGGGAAAGAGTAAAAACAATATTACACGAAATCTTTTCAGATTCAAATATAAAAATAACAGTATACTTATTACCACAAAAAATTGAAAATTTTGCAATAGACACCGAAAACGAAAGTAACATGGCAGATACGAACGTATCATCCGATTCGCAAAAAAACATGTCATTCAGACGACGAAAACCCAATTTCTGGAGTGAGATTCCTAGATGCACCGGTAAACACAGGTAAAAATCAAATAATTTTTAATACAACAGACTTCCCACATTTGAAAGTAGATATAACTAAACCTTTCAATGGAAAACCAGATTAGACGTTTACATACCAAAAATAAAAGTAGCAGAATCTATATTATCATTTATAAAAGACTATTGTAAACCAAATACTAGGTATTTTTGTATTTTCAATAATAACTTATATTTCAGCGTAAACGAAATGTTACAGAAATTCTTTCAAAACAAAAGTTTAGATTTTATTAGTTGCAAAAATAAATTAAAAGATATTACAAGGGAGGATCAACAAATTGAAACAATCACTTTATATCATGAAGGGAAAACCAACCACCGCGGAATTAAGGACAAAATAAAAAGAATTAAAGAAAAATATTATTGGCCAAATCTTCACGTATCAAAACAAAATTATATTAACACTTGCCTCCAAAACAAATATGAAAGGAACCCAATTGAGCTAAAACTACGAGGTACTCTAACAAGTACAAAGCCTTTAGAAACTATACACATGGATATTGTTTCATTAGAAAAGGATAAATACCTCACGATCATTGATAGCTTTTCAAAATTCGCACAAGCTTATAGACTGACAAATATGACTTCAATAGAAATTGCAAATAAATTATTAAATTTTTTATCACAATATAGTATTCTTGATAAAATAATGTGACAATGGCAAAGAGTTTAATAAAGTAGCAATAAAAGAATTTTTAGCTTTACATAAAATTAATATTCATTTTACCAGTATAGATAACCCAAATTCAAATGGTCAAATCGAACGATTCCATTCAACCCTGATTGAACATCTTAGACTACTAAATTTACAAAAAGAGTATAAAAATCTACCATTAAAAGATAAAGTAAAGTATGCCATGATAGGATACAATAATACTATTCATTCGGCAACAAATTATAAACCCATTGATATACTTTTCGGGCACTTTAAAAGTGGCGAAATAAATTTGGATTTAGAGAAGCAACTTAGTCAAAATTATGTGCAAAATCATAAGGAAAAAATGCAAGTCATTTATAGAGATATAGAGAATTGAATGAAAGGAAAATAAATATAGCAGAAAAACGAAATAAAGACAAAATTGAAGAAATTCCCGGAAATTTAGAGGAAGCTAGAATAAAACAAAATATAAGACACTCGGGTAAAATTACCAAACAGAAGTATGTTTCACACGAAGTAGCCAGTATCCAATCACTAAAAACAAAGAAAGATAAGAAATATAAAATTTCGAAAATCAAAACACCCGGAAAAATAACACAAGAATCTGTTGTCCCAGGCTCATCCTGCTCGGGTCAGGAGAATCGGCCAAATACCTAAATGAGATAACACACAACCCTGGCGTACTGTTAACCAAATTAGGCATTGCCAAAATTTATTCGAATAGACATACTATTCATTTCTATTATAATTTTAAAACACTCTACACTGAGTACTTATTTTTGAACGATCAATCTGCCCACCCAAAATGCCCACGCAACCTGCCCACCCAAACTGCCCACCCAACATGCCTACGGAACCTCTCATTTGATACCGAATACGACATGGTTCTGACAACTTTAAGAAAAAACAAAAGCCGATCGAGCTGTCAAATTTTTGACATTTCTGCATGGCAGCCCCCAACAATACCTCTCGTTTGATACCAAGCACGACATGGTTCTAACAACCTTAAGCAAAAAACAGAAGCCGATCGAGCTGTCAAATCTTTAACATTTTTGCATGACAGCCCTTGACGTTACCTCTCATTTGATACCAAACACGACATGGTTCTGTCAACTTTAAGCAAAAAAACAAAAGCTGAGCGAGCTGTCAAATTTTTGACATTTCTGCAAGACAGCCCTCGGCGATACCTCTCATTTGTTACCAAACACGACATGGTTCTGACGACTTTAACCCTCCGTTACCCGCGCGAATGTTCATTACATCGCTACCCGCGTGGCGTCTGAGAGACTCCAACGAATATATCGATAACAAATAATTTATTTAAACTTTTTTATGTTTTCGTCGGACAATAAACAAATAATATTAACTTTTAAACATGTTCTTTTATTTAATTTACTAAAAATGCTAATAAATTAAAAGAAAATAATAAAATTAAAATATAAAGTAAAAATTATTAAATTTAGTATACAAACAAAAGTAAATCCTTCATACGAACTTTAATTGAAGCAAATTATTCATTTTTGCAACTACAAATTTTACAAACATTGTTAGCCTGCTCTAAACAAATATAATTATTACATTGTTTACATTTATATTTCGTCATTCGATTATTTTTTCTTTCGCGGATGTAACACCTTTTTCTTATATTTTCAGAACCTTCAACGCTGGTTTCCTATTTCATTTTTTGCTGGGAAACACTTGTATTGGTGTTTGCTTCATCAAAATCGATTTGAACAATTAGTTTACTAGTGCGTTTTCTTAGTTTCCTAAGTAGGCATGTTGTTTTTGATCGATTTTTTATATGTTATTGAGTTAATTTTAAAGCTAAAGTTTTTATGAAATTACGTCTGTTTATTTTCTCTTTTGGTTAATATTGTTTTATTTATATTTCAATCACTAAAACTTACGTTTTTTTTACAAAAATTACAATTGATGAAAGTAAAACGTAAGTACCCGCGTGGCGTCTGACAGACTCTGATCCAAATTTATTGCTCTTTACTATACATCATATAGCAGTTGAATGCTGTGGCGTGTAGTATCTCATCCTCGGTCAGTATAAGGAAGGTATGTAAGAGAACAATGTCCCACCCTTCCGATTTCAAAAGTTATGTAAGTAAATATACACAGTGGCGTCTGATAGACGCCACGCGGGTAACGGAGGGTTAAGCAAAAAACAAAAACCGATCGAGCTGTCAAATTTTTGACATTTCTGCATGGCAGCCCCCGACAATACCTCTCGTTTGATACCAAGCACGACATGGTTCTAATAACTTTAAGCAAAAAACAAAAGCCGATCGAGCTATCAAATTTTTAACATTTCTGCATGACAGCCCTTGACGTTACCTCTCATTTGATACCAAACACGACATGGTTCTGTCAACTTTAAGCAATAAACAAAAGCCGATCGAGCTATCAAATTTCTGACATTTCTGCATGGCAGCCCTTAACGAGACCTCTCATCTTATACGAAACACGACATGTTTCTGACAACTTTAAGCAAAAAACAAAATCCGATCGAGCTGAATTTTTGACATATCTGCATGGCAGTCTTCGACGATACTTCTCATTTGATACCAAACACGACATGGGTCTGACAACTTTAAGAAAAAAAACAAAATCCGATTGAACTGACAAATGTTTGACATTTCTGCATGGCAGCCCCCGACGATACCTCTCATTTGATACCAAACACGACATGGTTCTGACAACTTTAAGCGAAATACAAAAGCCGATCGAGCTGATAAATTTATGACTTTTCTGCATGGCAGCCCTCGACGATACCTCTCATTTGATATCAAACACGACATGGTTCTGACAATTTTAAGCGAAAAACAAATGCCGAACGAGCTGACATATTTTTAACATTTCTGCATGGCAGCCCTTGAGGGTCCCTCTCATTTGATACCAAACACGACATGGTTCTGACAATCTCATGAAAAAAAAAAAAAAATAGTCGATCTTGCTGTCAAATTCTTGACATTGAAATATTTGTTTTTTACTTAGTTACTTATGTGAAGTCTGGCAACACTTTCGAAATGCACATGAATCACGGACATGAACCTTCAAAAATTATGATTTTTAAATATAATATTTTAGGGCTTTTTAACTACTGTGGAATAACCGCCCATTGTCATTATTTATGTTTATGAATTTAACTTTATTTAAATTGTCCTCATGTTTTAAATAATTCCATTTAAAAGTTCTGATTGACATGTCAAAGAAACGTTCTTTGTCTTAAAATTTTCATGGAGAACTCAGATATTTTGTTTCAAAAATTAAGGAGCAATAATGACGTCATCCTCCTGGGACCTCCCGTGAGGTGGCGGTGTTACAATATATATATATATATATATATATATATATATATATATATATATATATATATATATATATATATATATAGTGAATAGTTGTTTAGTATAAAAGATAATAAAAGTTTCTTTTTATCAAATTATTTTTAATTTTTTTTCTGTTACGTATACGCATTTGGGTACTAATATTGTAGTCAAATAAATTATATAAACTATTATATAAATTACCGTTTCAAGTATTTTATGACAAAACAATTTAAAAAAATGAAATTTGATATAAGTTTTATTTCCTTACATTGCAGTTCACCCAGTCGTAAGCTAATAAATTTCTTGTTTTATAACTGGTAAGATAGTATTGCTTTATTTTCCATAATCACTTTACTGTATGTAATTAAAAAATTGACATTCTTGCAGTTGCAAATATTATTATATTATAATTATGTAACAAACGTGCGATAATTTCAGTAGTAAATTTTGCCGCTCTATACACTTTGGGATCGAACATATTTGATTCACAACGATGGTAGACGAACGTACACGAAGTATGTAAGCCACCAGCCTGTCACCCCAAGGGGGTGATGAGCAGTAAAATTGAAAAAGTGCGACTTCTTCGGTTTTAACAATTAATTGCACGTTATTGAATTGCTGTATGTAATTATTTTTATGTTTTTCTTTCATTTCAATAATCATACAATCCGTATATATGGACATTTTTTTAATATTTTTTCTGTATGTAAAGTTAGCTAATGTTAAGTTTTTCTTTATTTGTAACAAATTTCAGTAATTATAATACTTCTTTTCTTCCTCAAATTGTAGAAAAAGGTACATATTAACACATATTACATTTTGAAAAGCATAGATTTGACGATATAAGAATAACATTAATTTGAAGTTAGTGTATCTTGAAATTTCAATAAAAATGTGTCTCATTTTTTACATTTCATAATGTAATATTTAAATGGCAAAACAAAAAAAAATATTTTTATTCGTATAAAATAGAAATAATCATAGAATATCATCGTGCAAACCGCGATTTTGTTTCGTTTTATTTTGTAGAAGATATAGTGTTCTAAATTCACGGGACTTTACTTTTGAAAACGATAACACCATCCGTTTGTTCGGCTTTAATAGTATTTTACTACCATTATTATGATTAGACGATTAAATAATGTTAGCTTACTCCTAAGCACGTTGAGAAGAATAACAATTCATTACTGTTATTAAAAATAAGATGTTTGGCATTAGCGCAGATTGCTAGATAAAATTAATTAAAAAAATTAAACGGTGCACTCACTTAGATTTTATTTTTTTTCTGTGTGAACCGTAAGTTATCACAAATTAAAGAAAGAGAGAGAATAGTTTACTATTGAATGCATCTTTCTGAAGAAAAATAATTTTACGTCAACGGCGTGGCCATTAAAAAGTTTCTGTTTAATCAATGTCGGGACACTCAAATTTCATACACTAGTAGTGTAGAGCTTAATTTCCACCGAATGTTTTAATGCTTAATGCTTAGTGCATTATGACAGTTTACTAGGACACCATCTCCAGCTACTTTGTTTAGTGACTAATTCATCAGAAATGTCACAATTTTATCCCTCATTTCTTGTTGTTTAATAGATTGTCATTGCAGCAGCAATTCTTCTTTTTACCTTCCGTCAAAAGGAAGGTATTGTTTTTGGTCAAAAAATTCGGTGGTGAGTTTTTAATGAATAAGCACGTTTTAGGGTCCCTACAATACGAATGTACTATTTTGAAGATGATGTCTGTATGTGTGTGTCCGTGTGTGTGTGTGTGTGTGTGTCCGCGTGTGTGTGTGTGACAATTTTTTCTCCGACGATAACTTCAAAACTACAATTCTAAAAATTATGATTCTTTCGTATTCCTCTTCTTTACAACCATATGAAGAGCTGATTAGATTTTGGTTATAAATGGTCAACCGGAAGTACCTTTATTTGAAGTTCTTAACAGTTTTTCTGGAAAAAATGCAGTGAAATAGCATTTTTCGACATTTTATGATAATTAATATGAAAGAAAATCTTATTCTCTATACGATTTGATTATATATTTTCCATCATATTCATTAGATATAGAGTTATAGAAATATTAAGAGAAGTTAACTTTCAAAATTCAGTCAGCTTTGCAAAAATTATGGAAACAGCAGACATATTTAAAAAATTCTAATTGACAGATGTCATTGTCAAGTGCAAAACCAAAGTGGAAAGTATAGGATCAGAAAGTAACATAAGTGACAGAGTGTCCCTAGCAAGTGACTTGCAGTTTCAATGCCGGGAGTACGAGGAAGGCCAAAGAGAAGATGGAAGGAATGTGTAGCAGAATATTTGAGAGAGGAAGAATTGTGTGAAGAAGATGCGTTGGATAGGAATGAAAAAGTGTGAAGTGCAATTTACAGAATGTACATTCGTGTTATAATTATATTGGATTTATAGAATCTTTTCAAAAGGAACATGCAATATGGAATTTGTAAAAAATAGTGAGTTCGTGTTACAATTTTACAGGATATATAGAATCTTTTCAAGGAACTTTTGGTATCGGATTTGTACAAAATATATCGAAATGACGGAAGGTTTTGTGCTGGCCACAACATATTTTTTTAAATATGTTATATACATAATTTTCTGTATCTATATCCATACCGAAAAATTAAAAATTTAATAATTATAAAATAGATTGACAGTTGACAATTCTAGGTTAGATGTTTGCAATCTTTTGGTCTTACGCATTGCTCTCAGGTCTTAAGCATTAATCCTTATGTAAAGCTGGAAATGGCAGCAAACGTTGCCATATGATAAACTTTTTTACGCATTGCTCTTAGTTGTTAATTATAGCTCTTACGCATTAGGACAATCGGTGGAAATGAGGCTTAATCATAAAAGATTATTTATAACGACGTAAAGTGTCATACCAAATTTCATCCTAATCGAATAAAGTGTTTTGTTATTATAAGATTTTTTTTAACTTTGTAGCAGATTACTGGCTAAACGGTACACTTTTCGGTAAAGGTTTGTTTAGTTAGTTACATACTGTAAATCCATTACGTCTTGAGAAATAGGAGACCACTGATACAGCATATGAAATATGTTATAAATAGGAATATTGTAACAAAAAGCAGAGTTGATAGTAGAGTTGATAGTTGTCAGTCGTTAGTCGTAGAAACTTGCAGTATTGTAGTCTTAGAATAAAGTAATAAAGTTGTAATTTTTCCTTTTTAAAAAACCTCCTTTCAATTTGAAAACATAATTGGCGTAGTCGCTGTAGGATTCTCGAAATTGAGCGTATCGTACGAACAATTTTCGTTTCAACAATTAATAAAGAATTAACGGTCGGTTCGGTAGTGCAACGATAAAAATCGTGCGCATATCAGTTCAACACCAAAGTCACACCTGCCGTCCTTAAGAACCTAGTTAGAAGGCGAGGAAAGAAAAAAATTACAACTACTGGTCGAGGACAAGCATCACCGAAGCCAGCCTAGCAGTAAGAAGACCTGTGGGAAGAACAAATTGTCGGAACCTATACTAACCTTCAGTAAGAAGAATGAAAACAACTATTTTATAGTATATCGCTCATATCCACTTATCCATTCTACACTTATATATAAAAAAAAATTAAATAGACGGGATTGGGGGATTCTGGCTCAAACTCGATGGCATCTGCAATATCTTTCCAAGTTTCTAATTCCGTTCTTGAACCGTTAAAAATATTTGCGCGACCAGATAATTTACCCAAATTTACTCTGAATAAGAAATTTTGAAAACTTGGATCTGTACTGTTAAAAGTTTGAATAATATTTTGGCAATTTTCAATAAATATGTTCAATGTATGTGGATTTCCTTCATATTTCAGAATTGAATCTAAATATAATCTCAAAAGCTGGTAATCAATAAAGACAATATTAACTGGCTGGGTTGGTGGTGCCATTTCCGTTTCTCGTAAATTTATATTACTTAGTAATTGTGTTAAATTATTGAGTTCTGTATTAGACATAAAATCATTTTGAAATTGTAATATTAATAATTGAGAAACCGTTAGTAGATAGGCTTGGGGGATTCTGACTCAAACTGGATGGCATGTGTTCATCCGCAGCTACCACGGGGGTGCCTTAGCCTTGGTTTTAGGGGTAGTTCTTGTGCATCCCTTTGGTAGTTCTTTAGCAGCCTCTGGTGGATTAGGGGTATATTTTTAAGCAGCCCCTAGTTATTTTTTCGGGGATTGTTGGCAACCCAGTATATTTGGGGTTGTTCTTTAGCAACACCCTTTGATTGGTTAGGTGGTGGGGGGTGGCACATGGGGCTCAATACCTGGGGTTAGGGGTATGTGTCATTGAGGTTGAGTCATTGTTTAATTTGGTGCCATCTATGTGATAACAATGGTAATATTTGGAACTAGTTATAGCGGTAGCTATGGCGGCGGCTATGGCAGCGGCTAAGGCGGCGGCTATAGCAGCAGTTGTTGTTGCAGCAGTTCGTATTATGGAATGAAATGATGTATAACGTGTGTGTGTACTTGATTTAGCAAACTTGCAATAGCTGAGCTGATAAAATTTAATTTTAGCCTGATATTAGATACATTTTGACCTTATACCGTGAACTTATTTTGATTGACGACATGCTTCTCTGTGTATTGATATTTTGAGAGCTTATATATGTTGATAAAAAGTTATTTGAAAAGTATATAATTTCGACCTTAGACCTTATATTGATAAATGTTGTAGACGTGAATTTTGGTTAATTAAGTAATTTTTAATTGATAATTTCTTTAAAATGTTTAAAATTTGTTTACATAAACAAGTTATAGGCGATAACTTTATTGAACTCACATTTTTGCAAATTTAGAAATTTTTCTTAATTAAGTAATTTTTAAATGAATTTTTTTTAAATGTTTAAATTTGTTTATATAAAAAAAATATTATACAATTTTACGTCAGTACTTTAATAAACATTCAGTGTATTACACTCTGATAAACATACATTGCATTATATCTAGTAATGGAAAGTTAACCTGTTAATAAGAAAACGGAATCATTTCTAAAGCCGGCTTCCCACGGCCTGTGGCGCGTACACGCCACTACCTGCTTTTACGCGCAACGGGCCATGGGAAGAGGCAGCGCGTGGCGCGTTCGCGCAGCGCGTCCTCTCCCATCATTTGTCGGTAAATGTTGCACGCGTCAAAGGAAACCCTCGGCGCGAGATGGCGCGGCGTGTGTAAGTATTCCCATGGCCTGTGCTTGCTTGTCCCTACACACGTTCAGAACGGTTCTTTTCAATACATTTTAGAATATAATAATTATGATTTTTGTATACTTACGTATACGTAGTTCGACTTTTGTTGAAAGTTGACATCCACCAGCGTCTTTTTTGTTTAATTCTCTTTTGTTTTAAAAATTCTCCCGACAATAAAACACATGTAGCTGCACACACAGCAATTTTTCTCTATTGATTATTCATAATGAACTGCATAAGCATATGCATAAGCGTCAAATTATCTTAAAATTAAGATGGCGGGTGGCTCGGCCAAGCCCGTGCATGCTTGCGCGCGCTCCACGTATTGCGCGCCAACGCGCCGTGGGAATGGTCGAGGTTTGTAGAAGCTCGTGGAGCGAAGCGCGTCTACTCAGGTAGTGGCGTGTACGCGCCACAGGCCGTGGGAAGCCGGCTTAACAAGGATTATTAATCGTGAAATATTTGGTAAGCATATAGCACCATCATATTGTAGAAAAAATGATGAATTAGAAGTAATTGCAAAAGTAAAGAATATTCAATTATTTACACGGAAAATTTAATACGGGGAGAGAATATGTTTGATAAACAAATAAAAATACTTACAAATTCAATTATTTTATCAAATCGGAAAAGAAAAAAATAGTAAATAAAATATTTTCACAGACAAGCAAGTAAGCAAGCAATTACATTTTTATATTTTTTATTGACAATTTTAAACCTTTTAATCGTACAAATAGCATGAACGCTGCAGTAACACTTGATATATTTGTTTTGAATTAAACACTATAAAGTTAATTATTATTTTTTTTTGACGAAAAACTGCTCAAATGTAGTAGTAAAAGAAAACTATATAAGTAATATGTTAGTAGTAAACGGTGGCTCATTAGAAAGTGCAAATAGTGCAGAAGCATTATTTGGTTTTATGCTATATCAACTAAGTGAAATATTTTTAATAAATAATAATAATGACCAATTAAGAAAGTGGTATAAAATAACTGATAAAGCAACCACGTGTTTTGAGAGCAAGAAAATCTTAATACATCTTACGACTTTGAAAAAGAAGAAAATAATGTAATAGTGGTAAATAAAGTGAACAGTGATATTAATATTGAAGATATTTTTCATAATTTAAAATCTTGTTACATTTGGAATCCATTAAATTTCAATATTTTGTTTACTATGAGAATTTTGTTTTATTGTTTTATTTTTGCAATAATGGCCGAATAAATTTTTCTAATTAACATTATTGCAACAACTGCAATTACTACGTATAATAATATGTCGTAGAATATAGAATGTGATTCTGTTTTGTAGACTTGATTTAAATGAGTTATTTGTTGTGTTGGAATTTTGATTGTTTCTAAATTTCTTATATTTAAGGTTTTATTAAATATTAACTTTGTTATTATTAACAATATTCAAATTTATTACTTTATCGTAATTAATGTTTTTATAAAGTTTTTGTTTCTTGAAAAGCAATTTCTTAGAGAGTAAATACCAGAGATTTATCTTTCTTGTATTTCGTTATCACATTCGATATTCATCGATTCCTTATGTGGTAAATATATACAATATTTGAATTTCGAATTGAAATTATTTCGTTATGGCTAAGTATCTAACATAATTACAATTATTATTATTTCTATGAAAATACAAATTTTCTAAACACTTGTCGGGTATTGAACTGCCCTGACTACAAATGTACAATTTGTTTTCTATTAGTGTGCATTTATTCAAATGTGTGATCTGTATGTTGGAGGTAGAGTAATACCCTGGTTTTACACTTAGGGTTAGTGGGTACAGGGGTGACTTGTATGAATTCGGTTTTATGAGAGGAATAGGAACGTCTATTATCAGTTCTAGCGCGAGTTTTTCATATTTACAATAAGCTTTAATTATTTGTTGATTTTGCCAATTTTTAATTATGAGGTTTTTGAAAACGTTTGGCAATAATTTAGCAATTTCCATTTTGATATCTTCTCTGGATAATATTCCGAAATATAGAGTATTTGTTTCACAGAATGCGAAAGCCGTTTCAATTTCATTCATAATGCTTATTAGGTTTGTTGACGTGAACATGAGTTGGGTGATAATGTTTTCGAGGTAGAGTTTATCGTTCATTACGTTTATCATTTTTACATATGAATTTCTCTAAATTGATTATTTTGTCTTGAATTGATTTATTATATTTATTAATTCTATCAACTTGGTTGTTGAAATAATTTGAGATATTTTTGTTAAAGACAATTACTTGATTTAAATTATCTTTGAGTATGTTTTCGTTTTCGTTTATAGATTTTAGTGCATTGTCATATTTTTCCTGGTCTGAAGCGTCTAAATTTCCTGTTATGGTCTTAATAATGAAACCTAGTTAGCTATTGCTGGTTTATCTTTATTACTATCATGAAATAAAATCTGTATTTTATTATTAATTATATCTAAAAAGTTCTCTAATACTATAAAATTTTATTTATTTCTTCTACATATTCATCGCTACTGTATTTATTGTACATTTTGGATTTTATTTTATTATAATGAATCGTGAGATTATTGTAGGATTCTTTAATTTTATTAAGATTCAAGTTCACGTAAATGTACTTATTATTACTGGATATTAGGGTCTCGCTTAGTTTCAGGACGTTAATTCCGGGGTTGTCTCTTTGGTCTCTGATGTTGTCGGCTGTGCCGGATCGCATGGCTCTGTAAATTTACGATAAGATTTTAGATTATCAAGTTTTATCTTTTTGTTGTTATTTGTTATTATCTGTGCACGGTCTTTAATGTACTTTTTAATTTCTTGTTTTTTATATCGCGGTTTTTCTATTTTATAGGTATTGCGTTTAGCCTGCTGTTCGTACACTTTCTTTTGCAATTTGCAAGTGCCCGCTTGTGAGGTGGCGTATTTCGTTTTATTTTTATCTAGCAAAATTTTGGTTTCCTCGTAAATTTTTTTCATTATATCCTTATGTATTTCAACGTAATTATCTGTTATTATTTCGGGAGATATTTCTTCTTGTGATTCGTTAAAATGGCCGAAAAGGATTTCATTTGGAGTTCGTTTAGTTGCTGAATGGATAGTTTGATTGTATGACAGAAGGGCGTATCGGGTTCTGTTGCTTGTGCTTAAATCTTTATAGTCTTTGTTTTGTTCTAATATTCTCATATGCTCTTTAAGAGTGGAGTGAAATCTTTCTGTTACCGTTGCTTTTGGGATTATTTACCCTGATTAAGTGTATACGAATATTTTTAGAGAATAAGATATTGAAAATTAGTTGATTGGTAAATTGCAAGCCATTATATGAGATAATTAATTTTGGATTTCCGAATATTGAAAAGTATTTAATTAATTTTTCAACTATGGTTGCTGTATTAGTTTCTGGCAAATGATATATCTGGGCGTGTTTTGAAAAACTGTCGATAATTGTTAAGAATTTGTCCTTTTTTAAGGATAGTATATCGATATGAATTATTTCAAGGGGTTTTGAAGCAGTTCGGGTTTTTATTAATGGAATTTTGGGTGGATTTCTTTCGTATTTGTTTTCTTGACAAACTTCGCAATTATTTATAAATTTCGTAATAGTTAACTGCATGTTAGGCCAATAATAATTTTGTTTTAGTTTCTTGTAGGTTTCAACTATGCCACGGTGGTTGGTTTTACCCCAATGATAATTTTGAATTAGTTCTTGTTGTTCATCTGAGAATTCGATATCATGCGGTTGATTTTTACAGCAAATTAATTGATACGTGCCTGGTTGAAAGTATACTTGTAAGATATTGTTTAGCATGTTTCTAAATGATTCTGGTACTATACAATGATATTTATTTCCTGGTGCTAGATATTCTTTAATAATTTTTAATAATGTATCTTTATAATTTGTTTTATTTATGTACATATACATTCTTTGTTTATCATGTCCAAATAATTTTTCTACTTCGAAAGTACTTTTTGAATTAGTTTCTTTGAATACTATTTGATTTTTTCCGAAATTTATGGGACCGTCTATGTAAGAGAGTTCGTTTACCGGTGACTCGTCATCAGAGTGTTGCTTGCAGCTGTCGGTGTCCTTTTCCGCGATAACAGAGTTAGCGTAATTTTCAATGTTATTTGAAGTGAATACGTTTATTTGTATTTTTAAATATATCTTTCAACGAATATTCTATGTCGGTCCAATTTTGTCGATCTAGTCCTGAACAAATTTTTGGAATGTTAATTTTGTTAATGTTATTTTGAATTAAATAGTCTCTTAATTGTTTTAGACAACTTTCTATGTTTTTATGAGAAGGAATTTCGTCGTATTTGTTTTTTGTCATTAAATGAATTATGAGTCGTGGTGAAATCTGAATGGCAATATAATTTTTTATAGTTCTTTATTTATATTATTGGTCGTTTGGAATTTTTCATTTATTTGTTTTGCAAAACCCTTACCCATTTTAAAATCTCTGGATATGCAGTGTGCTATAGGTTCGGTATGATCAAAAATATTATCGTTTCTGTAATTGATTTTGAAAGGTTTAGGGATTCTTGAGAGGTAATCTGCAACAACATTTTGTTTTCCTTTTTGGTATTCTATATCATAGTTGTACTCTGATAATTTTAATTTCCATCTAATAAATTTCTGATTAGTTTCTTTTAGGGTATGCAGCCAAATTAAGGGTTTGTGGTCCGTTATTAATTTAAATTTAGTTCCGTATAGATATCTGTGAAAGTGTTTGATTGCCCAAATAATAGCTAGTAACTCTTTTTCGGTGGTGGAGTAGTTAATTTCGTGTTCATTTAGTGTCCTACTTGCGTATGCTATTGGTAAGTCCTTTCCGTCAGTGTTTTGTGAGAGTACCGATCCTAATGCGTAATTTGAAGCGTCAGTTGTTAGTCGAAATTGTTTTGATAGATCTGGGTACTATAATATGGGTGAATTTGAGAGTAATGCTTTACATTTTTCAAAACAGGAAACATGTTCTTTGTCATCAATATTAATTTTTGCCTTTTTTTTCAAACATCGTGTAAATGGTTTTGTCAAATTTGCGAAATTTTGAATAAATCTGAGGTAATAACCGAGTAGGCCTAAAAATTGTTTAATCTCCTTTTGAGTTTTTTGGGATAGTGATTTTTTTAATAATTTCGATTTTATCAGGATTTGGACGTACGCCTGCGGTGGTAATTAAATGGCCAAGATAAGCGACTTCTTTTCTCAAAAACTCGCTCTTATCAAGTTGTAATTTGAGGTGTGCTTCTCTGAGTCTGTGGAAAACAGTTTTGATATTATTTATATGTTCCTGCAATGAAGTGCCTAAAATTATTATATCATCTAAATAGACAAAGCAAATTTTGTTTACAAGATCCTTCAAAACGAAATTCATCAGTCTCTGAAAAGTACTGGGAAATTTTTTAAGCCAAAGGGCATTCTGAGAAATTCAAAATGTCCCTGGTCGGTGGAGAAAGCAGTTTTTTCGATTGAATCGGAATCCATTTCTATTTGGTGGAATCCGCTTTTTAAGTCAATGGTTGTAAAGTAGTTCGATTTTTCTAATTTGTTCAATATTTCCGGAATTGGAAATTTGTCGTAAATAGTTTTAGAATTTAATTTTCGGTAGTCGATAACTAATCGAATTTTTTCTTTGCCAGACATCCTGTTTTTTGGGTACAATCCAAATTGGACTGCTCCAAGGTGAATATGAATGTTTTATGATTTTTTGGTTTAATAATTTGTTTATTTGAGAATTTACCTCTTCTTTATAAATGTATGGGTACTTATAAAATCTTTGGTACATTGGCGTCTCATCGGTAATTTTAATTTTGTTTTATTTTATTAGTAAAGGTCAAGTCTTGACTGTCGCGTATAGTCAAGTCTTCGAATACTTTTATTAATTTATTTAGCTCGGTTTTTTGGATGTCGTTAAGATGCTCAGTCCGGAGATTTAATTTTTCGGATATTTCTTGAACATTTTTTCTAATTTATTTTTATGAAAATAATTGAAATTAAATTTGTGTTTACTTAGTAAACTTATTGTTTCATCGGGATAGTTTATTTTTGCGTTTAATAATTTTAAGCCTGAGTTACCTATTACAATATTAAAATCTTTATGAAATTCATAAATATAACATAACAGTTTTTTATTAAATAATTCTACAAAGGTGTAGTGGTTTCCATGAGAGGTAGCATTAGCTGTTTGAATTTCGAAATATTCGGGGAAAATTTTGAATTTATTTTCATTTTCCATGACAAATTTTTTGCTGATAAAATTTTCGGATGATCCTGTGTCGATTAAAACTCTACAATTTTGAAATTGAATAAAAGGTAGTTTTGAAGAATAATTTGGTAAGGATTCAAATTTTCTAGAAAGTTCTAAATAAAAATTTTCGTCACATTCTTCTGTTTTTCTTCTGGTTTTTCAATAATTTCTGGTATTGTCTACATTTTCGATATATTCAATTACAGTTTCATTGTTTGAATCTGTGGGGTTATCTAATATTTGTAAATCTTGTCGTTGGTCTTTTTACTTGTGGTCTAAATGTTTTTGCCCTAATAGACATAGGTTGTGGGTAGTTTTGTCTTGGTGTTACCTAAATGGGTTGTCGTGGATAATTTTGTGATTGAGGATGTCTCAGTAGTGGGGATCTGTGTTGGTTTTGATTCTGGGAAAAAGAATGTTTGTATTGAGGAGTTGGTGCATTTATTTTGGGTTTGTGTGTGTGTGCGTTAAGATAATGAAAATCGTTTTTGATTAAATTTTGTATCTCCGTCAGAGATTTTGGGTTTCTAGCCGCTAGTTGACTTTTGTATGGTTCTTTACAAGTTATTATAAAGTTATGTGATACATAACTAGACAGAAATGTGGCTAAATTTTCGAAACCGGGGCCAAAATTTAATTTTAATAAACTTATCATTCTTTTGAAAATATCTTCGTATTTCTCAAAGTAAGTACATATGTCTTCATTTTGTTCGAGATGTGATAGTTATGTTAAGAAGTGAACTTCATTTCTTTTATCTCCATATTCTTCGAATAGTAATGTTTTTAAAGATTTCCAGTCTGTATAAGTTTTAGTTGCAAGTTTTGTGTTAGCCTCGTTAGTTATTTTCTTTCGAATTGTATGTAAAATAATTCTTTTAACAATTGCAGATAAATTTTGTTTATCGATAATTTTAATTATTTCATCGCAAATATTAATAAAGTATGACAGGGTGCCAGTGCTCCCGTCATATTCAGGTATGATATCTATTAATTCTTTAATCTCGTTAGGGATTTTTGGAATTGTGCTCAATGTGGCTGGTTGGATTTGTGGTGGATTCATTGTGTGTGTTTGTGTAATGTGTTTTATAACAGTTATACAGTAATAAGTTTATTACTAAAATAAAATAATGTAGATTGTTATTACTTTGTAATATTTGAATAGCGTAATATGAATAATAATTATTAAAATAATTTCTAAGTTGTTTAACAACAATGAATAGTAAAATGTAATAAACTTATATTAATATTAATAGTAAATTCACGACGGCCAATTTTATGGTCTTGGTGGAGTGAATTTGGGGTGGTTCCTGATGTGCGCTCAGGTGGTGGAGTCGAGATATCTTCTGCGGGCGATCCGCTTCTGATGACTTTCTCGGAATTAACGACGATATGATTAGCCTTTCCTCATCGGAGGTTGTGTAGAGGGTCTTGTAGCCTGATGTACTTGTAGTTTTGGTTCCACTGCTTCGGAGTGTGAAATCTTCGACGAATTGATCTCACTAATAATTATTGTAGTGAGATTTCGAACTTCTTTAGCACTCTGGGAACTTGATGGTTCGTACATGCCACGTTTAACACTTGAAAGTGACGACTTAAACTCTTCAACGAATTAGAGATTCTAGTTTAGAAAATCTTCGGAGTTTAAAGCCTTTTGGGCATCCTACAGCGACTGCGCCAATTAAATCAGGGATCCGTAGGATTTGATTTTTAAAAATAATTTATATTTTATTTTAAAGTTTATTATTGTTTATTTATTTAAACAAAGAACACTTATTTATCGAAGCAAGACTTATCTAGTAAAAGATTACTTACCACAAACTGAGATTCCTAGTGAATCTCATGTACTAGGTTGACATCAGATACCTGCTTATTCAGCTACGGAAAGTTACTAGTGGCTGATGCAATAGTTGTGCAATAAGGGTTAGGACCCTACATAAATTATATATATATATATATATATATATATATATATATATATATATATATATATATATATACAGGGTGTCTCAATAAGCTTGCTCACTATTGGTAACTTTTTTATTTGAAGAGGTACGAGGTTGGTTAAATGAGCAAAATTGTGCCATTTTATATTAGAAAATTGGTCATGTAGACAAAATAAAATTTGTGTCAGCGGTTCTCAAAATTTGGGACAATATATGTATTTTTTAAATGGAACTATATATTTTTTATTATCTTATTGGAAAGAGTATTTTTTTCTCTTTCCAATAAGGTAATGTTGTTTATGTACAATTTTTTCAAATAAACGAGTTATTTACTGTTAAAAATTTAAATTTTGTAAACTATTTTATTAGTTTTTTAGTCAAGTAAGCCATGGAAACAATTGATTCTTTGTTTGTTTGACGTTTAATAATTTCTCCCGTAAAGTTCTTCTGTGTTTAATAATGTTTAATAACTTTACAAATGAAGAAAAGTAAGATATGATCGTGCTATATGGAAAGTTATATCTAGACACCAGTTACGTAGAACGGTCGGCTCTTTTTCCAAAAGAGTTTAAATGTGCGAAAGAAATAATGGCTTTCAATTTGAATATTTTCTTTGTTTTGTTATTACTGTAAAATAAATAAATAAAATAATAATTTTATAAAAGACAATTGTTTCCATAGTTTACTTGACCTAAATTAATAAAAGATAATTTTTATCTTTAAACGTAAATAACTCGTTTATTTAAAAAAATTGTACATAAACAACATTGCCTTATTGGAAAGAGAAAAAAATACTCTTTCCAATAAGATAATGAAAAATATATAGTTCCATTTAAAAAATATATATTCTGTCCCAAATTTTGGGAACCGCTGACACAATTTTTATTTTGTCTACATGACCAATATTTTAATATAAAATGGCATAATTTTGCTAATTTAACCAACCTCGTATCTCTTCAAATAAAAAAGTTACCAATAGTGAGCAAGCTTATTGAGACACCCTGTATATGTATATATATATATATATATATATATATATATATATATATATATATATATATATAAAAGAAGAAATTTTTCGTAATCGTGCTGGTTATGTCAAAGAAAAAAACGAGGGTGATTATGAAGAAATAAGTGCAACTAACATAAGTGATTTATTTAATTAAAATAATGTCAAAAGAAGAATAAACAGTTACTTATTTAAGTGATAATGTTATAAAAACATTTCAAACAGTAATTAATTTAATTAAAAATAAAATAAATAAATTTATAAAAAATTATAAAAAAATCAAAGAATTAAAAAATAAAAAATGAAAATTTGTTTAAATTCGAAATAAATTTATCCCATCTAAAATATTTTCGACTAAATTTAACACAAATTGAACAACAAAATATTTTAAATCAAAACGCTGTTGCCTCTGAATCAGGGTACTCTAACGCTAAGAACAAAAGTACCTACAGGAATAATTGCGAATAATTATTATGTTAATCCTAGATTGTTTTTAAAAAAAATTGTGACAATTTTTTAACATTGTTGTAGTGTTAAATATTAAAAATAATGATTAAAAATTTATTAAAATATGATGAGATAAAATTTCCAATGCAATTAAAAAATATTTCAAAATTTAAAAAATTAAATGAAATAAGTATTAATATATATATTTCGAGAAAAATTTCAAGTTGTACGTGTGACGATAAGTAAAATTAATTTTAATAATAATAAAATATTTAATTTATTAATAATTAAATCAAATAGTGAACATTATAACACAGAAGTTAGCGATGAAGAAAAGGAATATGATGAAGATTAAATTGAAACATTTAAAAATATAAAGTATCATTATAAGTAGATTAAAAATTTATGACGTTTAGTGGGAAATAAAAAAAAAACTAAGAAATAGCTTTGCAATATTCATTTAAATTATTTTGGAAGTAAAGTACTATTACAAAAACATATTGAATACTGTAATTCTAAAAATAGCAATAAATGTCGTATTGATTTACCAGAAGGAAATAATAAAATTTAAAAATTAAATATTTATTACAAACAAAAAGTTCTATTTGTTATATATAGTGACATAGAATCACTTTTATAACCTTTAAATAAAAATAATAATAATACCAATTCTGTTTCTATTCATAAAAACACCATTTAGTATAGATTATTATTTAAAATATTCTTATGATGTTACTTTATCACAGTTTAGAATATTTAGGCTAAAAGATTATTTAAAATGGTTTTCTAAAGAGCTATTGAATATAAGTAGTAAATTAAACTTAATAATCAAAACTGTACAACCAATGACTTTGTCTAAAGATGAAGAATACATGTTTAAAAATGCTATAATTTGTCATATATGTGAAAAACTGTTTACGTTAGAAGATATACGTTTTCATGATCATTGTAGTTTATCTTCAAAATTTAGAGGTGCTGCACATCAGGAATTGTAATTTAAATTATTTTAAGTCTTATATAGTTCCAGTAGTATTTCATAATTTAAGTGGTTATGATGGTCATTTTATAATTAAAAGTATTGCTAATGTAATTAATGGTGGTGTTCGGACTGCTTGCGTGTCTGTAACAAGTGAATGGCGCATCATGTATGCGCTACTATTCGTTATATCCGCTTTCTGCGGCAGCTTCACTGTCAAACAAGCACATTTTTTTCTTTCTGTTTTGATCTCTAGTAATGAGAACACACGTTTTATTATCGCATTCTAATTGATTCTTTTGCACAATCATTCTTACAGTTATTGTTACTAGTACCGCTTTATATATATTTATATTAAGGCTAAAGTGTATTTCAAGTGCATTTTATATATTTACGCTAAGTTTGTGTGTTTAATTTCTAACGCATTACGCATGTGGTTTTTTCACCACTTTAAATTAAATATATCTTATACATATATTCTTTTCAGCATATATATTTAGCATTTACAGCACGTACATTTGTTCTCTATGAATCTCGATTTATCTTTAACATCGTACAAATATCATTTGCACATTTGACTGGACTTTGGATCTGCATTACACATTTTGCACAATATTACACCCTGCAAGTACACGCACATTCTGTACACGATTAGCAAGTATTCTTTATACAGTTTTATACATGTAAAACACAGTAAGTACTTTTTTCCATACATTATAGAATACAGTTTTACACGTGCATTATTCGTTAACTTTGTTCTATAATAGAAAATCCTCTACTTTAAATTCATTTTAATTATCAATTGCAATTCAATATAATCTGTAATCTTTGTATACAGTTTACATATGTTCTACAGTTTCCAGTTGTTTCTTAACACTATTTTAGTTCAGTTTAATGTAATTACATTTGACATACATTTGTACTATTGTTCATTTATCTTATATTTTTAAAAGCGCTTATATCATTTCTATTTATTTATTAATAATTTAGCATCATTTTTTGATGCAATTCATAAGGCTTTTTATTTGTCTTGGTCGCTACATTTGCACATTTAGTTTTGAATTCAAATTCAACTATTTCAGTATTTAATAATTCTCACTTGTATTTATACTTTATTTGTTTATTTTTGGGTTAAGTTTAAGCTATTACGATACATATTATCTTAGATTTTTTAGTTATTTCAGGGACTTTGTTATTTATTATTTGGTTAGTTTCTAGTAAATGTTAGCGTTCATATCTCACAATTTATTTATAAATTGCTTACAATAAATCTAAGTTCATCTGTTACGAATAGTTATACACTTTATATTTTCCCTGTATTTAATTTACAATAGCATAGCAGTCAACATAGTCTATATTTCTACAATACATACAACGCTTTTATGTAATACTTAGTTCTGATACGCATACACTTGTTTGTTTGCTGCTTCTTTTCTATGCTGTTGTTAGGAATACGAGTTTGTTAGCTGCGCTATTGTAAACCTGCTCGTGCAGGTGTAAAGTGTCTATCCTTGTCCAATCCTCCTCGTATTCACTTTATGTTCGCTTTGGATACATAGACACACTGACAAACATTTCACAGTTACCTTTTAAACATTTTCAGTTTCTCACACGCTTGCATATATTAGAGTTCACCCGAATTCACTGTGGACCACCGCATCGCCGCAACGCAACTGTCCAAATCAATCGACACGTCATTGAACCAGCGCATATTCCACAGTCCCATACCATCTTAAACAGTCAACGCCAACATCTATTGTGGATTAGGGCTCTCAGTCAAACTCAATAAGACCCTAGCTTTTGTTTTGACCTGTGTCTAAACAGGTGGTGTATCATTACTTCCAAATAATAAAAAACATTATATTTCATTTACAAAATATGTACATGATACAAAAATAATTTTTCGATTTATTGACTCATCGATTTATGGCTAGCAGTATTGATCAACTTGCATCATTTTTGAAAATACAGCCTTACCTATTACAATTCAATTTGTAAAAATGAAAAGAAATTTCAATTATTAACAAAAAAGGTATATTTCCATATGAATATGTAAAATCTTGTGACAAACTTGATGAAAAAACTTTACCATTAAAAATAAATTTTTGTAGTACACTAAAAAATAAAAATATTAGTAATGATGATTATGAACATGCATTAAATGTAGGGAATGAATTCTATATTAAAACGTTGGGAGCAGATGCAGATTTGTATTTAAAAACTTATGTTCTTTTATTAGCTGATATTTTTCAAAAATTTAAAAAAAGTTGTTTAGAAATATATAAATTAGATAGTTTATGGTATTTTACTGCTCCAGGACTTGCTTTTGATGCTATCTTAAAATGTACACAAGTAGTACTTGAATTACTTACTGACGTTGATAAAATTTTATTTATAGAAAAAGGAATACGAGGATGTATTTCACAATGTTCAAATAGGTATGCAAAAGCAAACAATCGGTATATGGGTAATTTATGTAATTGTTAATTTAAACACTAATTGAAGAACAAAATCTAACAATGAATTTAAAAAAAAATATAAGTTAATGAATAATGCAGTATTTGGAAAAACTATGGAAAATGTTCAGAAATACAAAGATGTTAAAATTGTTACTAAATGATCTGGTATATATGGAGCTAAGTATTATAAGGTAAAATAATTAACACTTGGCTAAGTTTCACAAAATAAAGTTTATTATCTTACCGCGATTTCGGATTTTACGCCATCTTCAGAAGACTCAGTCTTCTCGGTTATTCGGTGAAGATGTTTATAAGTCATTGATTTTATAACAAACAGAAGAATTTTGACATTATTTTGGTTAAAATTTAGAAAAATAAATAATATATATATAGAGTATTCATTTTAACTTGTACACTATTGCTATCTTGAGAACTATAAGAGCTTCGAGGTCGGTTAAAGTAGCATACAATTTCTATTTTATAAGACTACTTTAACGAGCGAAACAAGAATTTTTTAGACCAGTGGTTCTCAAAATGCGGGATGCAACTTTATTATTTTAAAAGGCAACCTATTTTTTATGCGCTTATTCGATTCAGTATTTTTCTCTGAATTCAACGATATATTAGTTTCATACCCTTGTATAACAAAAAATCGAGAAAAATGCAAAATTAAATATGCGTAATTTTTATTCAAGTATGGCTATGCAAAGAGTGCTATGGAAGAAAACAAATAAATCAGATGTAGAAATAATTGCAAAAACTGTAATAACTTTTATTTTTATTTAAGTTGTGAATAATTATATAATAAACAATAATGTTCTTCCGTCAATATTAGTTAGAACAAATTCAATATTATTCTTTAATTCATTTAAATTATTGTGAACGCTGCCATAAATTTTATGCTTTAAATATCCCCATAAGTAAAAATCTAAGGGGCTTAAATCAGGAGATCTGGCTGGGCAATGGATGGGACCGTTAATGCCTATCCATTTGTCAGAAAACATTTCGTTGAGATATTCTGTAACCTGATGAGAATTGTGTGCAGGTGCTCCGTCTTGTTGAAAGTGAATATCTCTTAACAAGCCCAGTGGTAAATCATCTAAAATATCTTCTAGAATATTTCGCAAAAATGCTAAATAACGATCTCCGGTCAATGTATCTTCGTACATGTGAAAATATACTTTATCATTTAAAATGCCACACCAAACATTAACACTAAATTTTGTTTGAAAATTTCTTTTACGAATTAATATAGGGTGTTCAGTACTCCAATACTGATTATTTTTTACATTGTACATGCCGTTATTGCAAAAATTAGCTTCATCAGTCCAAATAATTTTTTAACATATTTTCTCCTTCATTCAAAAATAAATAACAAAATTCCAGTCGCCTGTCGTAATCACCAGGTTGCAGATGATGTACTTTATAAAGTTTGTAAGGCTTATATTTATTTTATTTTTTTTTTCAAAATTTTATGTACTGCGCCTACACTTACACCACATTCAACAGCGGCTCTTCTAATGGAATCTCTTATATTGGCTTCGAAATATACAAAACATTAATTTCATGGTTTTCGTCATTATTACGTCTTCGTTTACTTCTAAATGCAGAGGTATTGAACGTAAACAAATTTACAATCTCCGAAAGTAATTATGACCCGGTAACTGTCGCTCAGGATACAAGTCTCTGTAAATGTTTATAGCTGCATACGAATTTTTCCTACATAAAATGTATACTTCATACATATCTACCTTCTCATTATGAGAAAAATTATTCATTTTGATATAATTCAGTAGTACATTTAAAATTTTGATTAATAATATTGACAAATTGTTTTATTGATTAATTTGTTTTCTTCCATAGCGCTCTTTGTATAGCCATACTTAAATCGATTTTTTTGTTATACAAGGGTATGAAACTAATATATCGTTGAATTCAAAAAAAAAAAAAAAAAGTTGCACCCCGCATTTTGAGAACCACTGGTCTAAAAAAATTCTTGTTTCGCTCACTAAAGTAGTCTTATAAAATAGAAATCGTATGCTAATTTAACCGACCTCGTAGCTCTTATAGTTCTCAAGATAGCAATAGTGTACAAGTTAAAATGAATACTCTGTATATATATTATTTATTTTTCTAAATTTTAACCAAAATAATGTCAAAATTCTTCTGTTTATTATAAAATCAATGACTTATAAACATCTTCACCGAAACTGTCCTGATGATGTGTAAAAACCAAATACACGAAAGCTTGACATATTTTATAAGAATCAACTTTAATTAAAGCCCAAAATCCACTGTCACACCCACAAATATTCCTCCTTTTATATATATATATATATATATATATATATATATATATATATATATATATATATATATATATAGGGTGTTGATACTAAGTCGTTACACCCGAAAATGGTAGTTAGAACTTATTAAAACAAACAACTTTTCTTAGTTCCAATTTTTGATTTGGTGCCCCTGTTCGTAGTTATTGGATTTCTTTTGTTTTTCGAAAAATCGTCATAACTCCCTTATTTTAAAAACTATTGAATATTTACTTTCTTTCAAAATTACCTTTGGGCTTTCAAAAACGTTTGGCATTTATAATTATTTTCTATTTTTTCAAATGACAAAATGGAGATCGATCAAAAATTTCAATACATGATTTTTTGATAACTACTCCCATCGATTTTTGAAAGTAAAACATTTATAAAATCCTTAAGCTATCTACTACAATATTTGTCATAAACATTTTTTCCAATCTATCCAATAAAAGTATTTATTCAGTTACTTGACTTACATAATTGCAGTGTGTTCAAAAATAATCATAATCTGGAGTAGGCTGTGAACAAAAAAAACGTATATCAATTTGAAAGTATTTAATTAAATGTCATTTTGACAAGAGATATTGTCAAAAATGTTATCTAAAGAAATATTCTTGTATCTTTATTTTAGAAATAGAAATAAATTAGAAAACGGTGAATGGCAATAATCTGTATCCTCCTTTATTATCTTTTCTCCTTAAAGTTACATTTCGCGATCAATTGTGACAACTTGATTTTTGAATTGAACAATGATCAGACATACGTTTCTGTGTTCATAGCCTACTCCGAATTAGGTTTTTTTCTGAACACACTGCACTTATGTAAGTCAATTAAATGAATAAATAATTTTTTTGGATAGATTGAAAATATGTTTATGACAAATATTGTAGTAGATAGTTTAAGGATTTTATATATATTTTACTTTCGAAAATCGATGGAGTAGTTACCAAAAAATCATGTATTGAAATTTTTGATCGATCGCCATTTTGTCATTTGAAAAAATAGAAAATGATTATAAATGCCAAATGTTTTTGAAAGCCCAAAGGTAATTTTAAAACAAAATAAATATTCAATAGTCTTTAAAATAAGGGAGTTATGACGATTTTTCGAAAAACAAACGAAATCCTATAACTACGAACAGGGGCACCAAATCAAAAATTGGAACTAAGAAAAGTTGTTTGTTTTAATAAGTTCTAACTACCATTTTCGGTTGTAACGCCTTAGTAATAACACCCTGTACATATATATATATATATATATATATATATATATATATATATATATATATATATATTGTAAAAATAATTTTAATTACTATTGCTTTATATTTTAAGTAATAAAAATAAAATCAACATGAAAATGATGAATTTGTAGAGCATGTATTTTATTATTTCAATAAAAGTCAGTATGTGTTAATAAATCTTTTATTTTACACATACACAATACAATTAATTTTCATTACATTCCTTTACAATATTATCATTTTGTGGGTTTGCTTCAGTTACTTACTTAATCCTGCATCTTTCTACCCTTACGGGTGTAAGGCGTTCGCCCGGCTTGCGGGGGAGTGGTTGAGTTCTGGTTCGTTGGTCTTCTTCATATTTCTTTCCACTCTGCTCTATCTTGTGTTGCTGTCTTCGTTTCTTCCCAAGTTAAACCTCTTTTTTGCTCTGCATCCTTTACTTCATCCAGTCACGTTCTTCTTGGTCGTCCTCGTAGTTTCTTTCTTCCAATTTTTGCTTCAAACACCTTTTTAACTATTCTCTCCTCTCCCATCGTTTCTACATGACCATACCATCTCAGCTGTCCTTCTGCTATCTTATCTTCTATTGATTTTACTTTTAAGTTTTGTCTGTAGGTTGTGTTTTCAATTCTGTGCAGTCTTGTATTCCTTTCTTTTTTTTCTCAAGAATCTCATTTAATGGCCGTAATTTTTTTTTTGTTGTATCGTGTGGCGTTGTTCATTTCTTCCTAGTATCATGGTTTTCGTTTTTTCTTTATTGATCTTCATATTTAATTTTTGTAGCGCTTTATCATATATTTCTATATTCCTTGTTAACGTTTTTTCGCCTTCTGCTATGATGACCATGTCATCTGCATAGCATAGTTCTGCTATTTCCACTCTTCTTAATTTCCAATGTCCTATGTACGAGGGCTGTTTGATAAGTCAGTGACTTTTTGAATTTCCCAAGCAGTAACTTTAAATATAACACTGCTCCCATCAACTGCCATCTATTAGTAAGCTACTGAAAAATTTTGAACAAGCTGCACCATTTGGTTTATGTTTGACAGCTATTTATATTAGACAACTTCGTTAATTTAATTGAAAATGGAAAAAAAGTGAATTTCGTGTGTTGATTAAGCATTATTTTTTGCGTAAAAAAAACTATCACCGAAACCAAGGAAAAGCTTTTAAGTACTATGGGGTCTCTGCTCCATCAATTTCAACGGTTAAGAAGTGGTTTACCGAGTTCCGTTGTGGTCGTACCGGCACAAGTGAAGCCGAACGTTCAGGTCGCCCAAAAGAAGTCGTCACGCCAGAAATCGTAGATAAAATTCATGGAATGATATTGGACGATCGGAGAATGAAAGTGCGTGAGGTGGCTAAGGCCGTAGGCATCTCAACTGAACGGGTGCATCACGTTTTGCATGAATATTTGGACATGAAAAAGGTATCCGCGCGCTGAGTGCCGCGATTACTGACACTCGACCATAAGCGCAACCGTGTGACCATTTCAAAGGAGTGTTGGGCGATGTTCAACCGCTATCCGAAAGAGTTTTTGCGTCGTTTAGTTACCGTAGACGAAACTTGGATCCATCACACCACATCAGAGACCAAGGAACATTCAAAACAGTGGGTTTTTTCGGGTGAACGTGCACCAAAGAAGGCCAAGGTGGGTCTTTCGGCCAACAAGGTTATGACCACAGTTTTTTGTGATGCACGCGCTGTCATTCACGTCGATTACCCTGAAAAGGGTAAAAAGATCACCGGCGATTATTATTCCGAGCTTTTGGACCGATTTGATATTGATTCGAAGCAGAATCGTCCGCATTTAACGAAGACAAAAAGTACTGTTCCATCAAGACAATGCACGGGTGCACACGTGTGTAGTCGCCATGGGAAGAATTCATAAATTGGGCTACGAACTGCTACCCCATCCAGCATATTCTCCAGATTTAGCTCCCTGCGACTATTTCCTGTTTCCAAACCTGAGGAAATGGCTGGGCGGTAAGAGATTTGGGTTGAATGAAAAGGTCATCGCTGAAACAAACGCCTAGTTTGAGAGCCTTAAGAAAAGCTATTTTTAGAAGGAATAAAAAAATTGGAAAAACGTTGGAATAAATGAATCGAGCTAAAAGGAGATTATGTGGAGAAATAAAACGCTTATTTGCCGAAAATAATATTTTTTATTCAACACGTGACGGACCTATCAAACAGCCCTCGTAGTTTTCTTTACTTCCTTCTTTATCTCTTTTATTCCTTCGTCAAGAATTAGAGTAAACAGAAGCGGGCTCAAAATGCATCCTTGTCTTACTCCGGCTGTAGTTTCAAATGTATTGGAGGTCTCTTGTTTCACTCTTACATGGCTCTTAGCCTTTGAATATAGGCTCTGATTTCCTGTTACTAACGTATTTGATATTCCCCTGTTTCTTAGCCTTTTCCATATGTCTTCTCTATTGATTCTATTAAACGCTATCTCTAGATCAATGAAGCACATATGTACGTTTCTCCCTTCTTTTATTTCCTTTTCCCCTATTTGTCTTAGTATGAATATCGCATCATTTACTCCTCTATTTGGTCTAAAACCAAATTGAGTTTCCTCTAACGATTCTTATAGCTCTGTTCTTAATCTACTCTTCAGGATTTTTGCATATACTTTGGCCACTGTGCTTATTAGGGTTATTCCTCTATAGTTCTGGCACTCTCTGCTATCTCCTTTTTTAAATATTGGTGTTATGATACCTATTTGCCATTCTGTTGGTGTTATTCCTTTTAGCGCTTCATTCATTATGTCTTTAAGTTCTTGTAGTGCTGATTCGGGTAGTGCTTTCAGCATGTCTGCTGTTATTTTGTCATGTCCGGGAGCTTTTCCTCTTTTGGTTTTTCTTATTGCTTCTATTATTTCCTTCAAGCTTATTTCTTCTTGTTGTGTTATTTCTGTTTCCTTTGTTCGTGTGCGATGGCTTTCTTGTTGTTCTTCATCTTTAGTATGCTTTCCCTCTAGTAGGTCTATGAAATACTGTCTTTATCTGTCCATTATTCTGTCTTCTTCTGCTATCGTCTTTCCTTCCTTGTCTTTAATGTTCGTAATTGTTGCTGTCTTTTTTTGTCTTATATTTTTAAGTGTTCCATAAAATAATTTCTGGTTTTTATTATATGCGTTTTTCATTTTTTCACCAAATTCTTTCCATGCTTTTTCTTTTTCTTCCTTTATTACTCTTTTTACATTTTTCCTTTGTTCTTTATATTTTTCATAGTCAATAGGTTCTTTCGTTTGTAGATATTTATTCCACTTGTTCTTTTTTTCTTTCACTGCACCTTTTACCCTTTCCGACCACCATCTAGTTTTATTTGTGTTTCTGTTCACTATTCTAGTTGTGCCGCAGCTTTCTTTCTGCTGCCTCTAGTATTGTCTTTTTGAAGTTCTTCCATTTCTTTTCTATGTTTCCTTCTTTTTCTTTTGCTTTTTTCTTAAACTCTTCATTGACGTTCTTTTGGAATTTTTCTTCTATCTCTTGTCTTCTAAGTTCATGGCATTTTATTTTCTTATTTACTATCTTTCTTTTGGTTTCGTTTTTTGTGATTACTTCTTGATTTAATAACATTGTTACAAGGTCCTCTTTTTACTTTTATGTCTTTACTCTATTCCAGCGGTCTATGTTAATTAGGAAATAATCTATAATCGATTTTTCATTTCTGCTTATAACTTGTTTAGTTATTTTATGTATTTCTTTGTGCTTGAAGTGTGTATTTCCGATTTTAAATTCATTCTCTAGGCAAAAGTCTATTATTCTTACCCCGTTTGTTTTCATCACTTTCTCTCCATTCCTTCCTAAGCACCACTCTATTCCATCATTCTTATTTCCTACCCTCCCGTTAAGGTCTCCCATTATTATTACTCTCTTTTCACGTCTGTCTACTATTTCTTGTAGTTCTTTAAAGAAGTTATCTTTTTCTTATTTTCTTGCGTCTTCGTTTGGTCCATAGCCCACAATTAGAGTGTATTCTTCGTTTTCGTCTCCTTCCTTAACATTTATTGATAGTAGTCTTTCGTTCATTAGGTTTTCTTTCGAAACATATTTCATCTTATCCTCTTTAATTAAAATTGCCACCCCTGCCTTGGCGTTTTAATTTCTTGATACTCCTACCCAGTACATCCAGTATCCATTTTGTGTCTTTGTGATTCCATTGCCTTTCCTCTTTGTTTCTGTTATACCCACGTAATCCATATTCATTTTTGCCAGTTCTTCTGTTAATTCATATTCTTTCCCTGTTAAACTTTTTACATTCCATGTTCCAAATTTTATTATTTTCCTTGGTTTATTTACTCTATTGTTTATTTTGCCCTTCCCGTACTTAATTATATTTTGTTGTTCCTTATCGTATCCTTTTCCTTTGCTTGTGACGTCTTTCTTTTTTGTTGCAGTTTTCCTCGTTTTCCCCTTAGTTTTTTGACGCAGTACATCCTTCTTTGACCTCTGTCAGCTTCTTTTCTGTTTTGTTTCATTTCCATTCCTTTACATTTATTGTTATTTTCTGATAGCCTATCTTCAATATATCTCCTGCATTTTTATTCTTCTCCGCTAACATTTATATTTTCTTTTGTATTTCGCGCTCGTTTCTTGTTAGTTCGTTGCTTATGAAAATTTTGTCCTTTAAGGTTCGTACGTTCTTTTTATTCGCCATTACTTTTTGCTTATCTAGAAAATTTTCCATTTGTACCTTACATGTCTTCTCTCCTACCTTTAGTGCTTCCTTCACTTGTACATTAACTCCAATTTTCTTGTGTATGAAGTCTTCCACAGTGTTTTTAGGTCTTTTCTGTTGACTGAGTCTGTTCTTAGCCCTACAATCACGAAATTATTTTTGATTTTTTTCTTCTCTAATCACTCGATTCTCTCTTTCATGTCGTTCAATTCTTTTTTAATCTCTATGTTTTCTTCCTTCAGCTGTTCATTTTTCTGTTTCATTCGTAGTAGTTCTTCTTGATATTCTTTCTGATCCTGTTTTATCTCTTTTGTATCATTCTTTATTTGTAATATAATTTTCATTAAAACTCTTAATTCTATTTTATCACTTCCCTCTTTGTTACTTTTGTCCGATGTTCTCAGTCTTTTTACTTCTTTTTGTTATATCTTGGCCATTTTTACTCTCTCTCTTTCTTTTACTGTCATCCGACGTGCAATCTTCTCTATCCCATGACATATTTGCAAAACTTTCCTGAGTAGGGCCTGACTATATTTTTATCTTGGTATGCACGTTCTAACTTCTCGTACACCACTACGTTATGCTCGCTTACAGTTGTGTTTGTATGTCCTTGGCTACTTGTGGGTGTGTCAGTGGATTTTGGGCTTTAATTAAAGTTGATTCTTTTAAAATCTGTCAAGCTTTCGTGTATTTGGTTTTTACACATCAGGACAGTTTTACAAAATATAACTTGTTGCGCAACTACAACGTACTCACACATGTGATTTAGTCAAAATTATTCTAAGTTTTTATTTTTATAAATTTTAACCAAAATAATGTCAAAATTCTTCTGTTTTTTATAAAATATATGACCTATAAACATCTTCACCGAAACTGTCCTGATAATGTGTAAAAACCAAATACACGAAAGCTTGACAGATTTTAAAAGAATCAACTTTAATTAAAGCCCAAAATAACTTTCCTCCTTTGCTTATATATATATATATATATATATATATATATATATATATATATATATATATATATATATATATATATATAATTTTAATTACTATTGCTTTATTTTTTAAATAATAAAAATAAAATCAACATGAAAATGATGAATTTGTAAGGCATATGTTTTATTATTTCAATAAAAGTCAGTAAATGTTAATATAGTATATTACGTAATGAGAGATGTAAGAAGCAGATTACGTACGAGTAAAATGATTGACACACGAGACGCGTAGCGTCGAGTTTGTAATTTTACGAGTGAGTAATTGCTTTACATCTCGAATTATGTACTATACTTTTTCTACGACCACTGATTAATATTTCTAAATTCAAACAAAATTCAGATAAATTGATTATTTTTTATTTTATTACGTACAAATTACAAATAATAATATCAACTAATTTTGTTTATAATAATAATTATTAATTGTAACAGTGCAGTTATTAAATACGTTATCATTAGAAGGGTATTTTACATTTTCGCTGTTTTCATTAACATTGTAGGCTGCCAGTACACTGTTGTTCGAGGTGGAGATATTTTTATTGCTTACTATTACACTGTTTGATGTGGAGGCATTGCTGTTTATTGCATTTGTTATTTTTGTTGAAGTGTCAGTTTTATTTAGTATGGAATGATCCACATAACTTTCAGCCACAGCTGAAGATTGCTAACCATCATGTCGCTTAATTGATAATAGATCACCACCGGCATCAGCGAGAATAGTGGCTGATGACCTTCTGAAGCAATGGCCTGTATATGCTTTTGGATCTGGTAAATTAAGGTATTCAGCAATTTGTTTCGGTACTGAACTAATTTTATTTATTCCTACACATTGTTTTGTGCATTTTCCATTTCTATAATTTAGAAAAAATGGCATATGTTTGACATCGTCTCCAGGAGGTAGCAAATTTATATATGTTTTGCAAATTGCATAAAATGATTCTGCGACAACAAATGCACGTGGTTTTTTAATTTTAGAGTCCGGAATATTTATTATTAATGATTTTCTTGTATCTTCCACATCTGCAGGTTTTAAATTTCTTAATTCTTGTTTTCTACAAGCTCTACTTATACCAATTATAAGAATTACCTAAAAAAGAACGAAATACGAGATACTATTTTTCTAATTATACAACTAAAACCAGATATACTTTGGAAAGCAAATATTTATCATCTAAAGCATTTTTTAAAAAATCATTGTTGTGTTTGGGGGTTAAAAATTTTGATATTTTACTTTTGAAGCCGTCAGAATTTCTTTTTAATAGAGCAATAAATTTAGCGTATTTTGAAATGTGAATAGAATTGTTTATATCTATTGTTAATTTCAGCATGGAATAGGTCGCCCAAAGTTATGATAGTTTCAATTCACTGGAGAGTTTTTCGAAATAGGCTATTAATATGTTTTCGGATAACGCATTGATCTTATTCCTTAATCTCCAGTCCATGAATTTTTGATAGACAAATTCATATCTTTCTCGAGATTTTGTCGGCAAGACATTATTTGTTGCACTTTTAGCTTTCGCTTTAATATCTGGTTGTGTACAAATAAATGAAGTATTGCTACCGTTTGACATTGTATAGCTAAAATTAATAAATAGGTATAACTAAACAGTAATATTATTTTTAGTAGAATATATGTATTTACCTCAGTTTATTTGTAATCACACAAAAAAACAGCAGTTCGAAACGTCATAAAGGTTGGTGAGTTTTGTTTATGAAAATAAAACTGCGCAAGCGCAACGATGTTACCATGGTTGCTGTTACGCGTAGGTATATACGATGAAAAGTAGTTACCTACTGCAAATTTGATTGAAATATGTATTGTTGTCAAAATATAATATTAATATAATAACCCAACAAAATATGTAGATATTTATATAGGTAAGTTAATCAGTCAGCTAAATTTCATTTTATTATAATTAAATCTTAAATTTTATTTATCAAATTTTAATCATTTTGTTACAGTTTGACATTCAGTCCTGCTAACTTAAATTTGCTTTTCATTACGTAACAGTGTTACGTAATGAAAGTTCATTACGTAACACTATTTGTAATCACGGACTTACATTGTTAGTAGTCTGTTCTGTAATAACCCACTTAAAGTAATGGTCGTAGAAAAAATCTTTTATTTTACACATACATAATACAATTAATTTTCATTACATTCCTTCACAATATTATCATTTTGTGGGTTTGCTACAGTTACAGGTGTTAAATTTTGCCATCGTTTCCTTTCCTCCATACGGAAATTTTTCTTTGCACGTTTAGACATGATATACACTTGGAAGTAATATAATTTTTTTTTATTTTTTATATTTCCTAACGGTTTGAAAGTAGATGAATCATCATTATCCCATTTTTTCAGATGATTCTACGATATAATTTTTAGATGAAGCCATGATTGATTAGCGTTTAAAAAACATTTATTTGCTATTACTTACTACATTATTTTTAGTATTGTTTACGTCGTTTTTAACAAATAGAGCTGATGCTTTAAATATCAATTGATCTAACACATTCATTACTTGGTTTAATTGTTATTAAAGACGCTTCACAATGAAAAGAAAAACGTGGGTATACTGTATCTCTAACATTTTCATTCAAATTATGTTTTTCTTTAATCATGAAGTGAATATGTTCTGGTGGCACATCCCGCAATGTTTGTTGTAAATGCAGTTTATAACACGCTACACAAATAGTTATCTGTCCAAAATCATGAATTCCTTCTCCTTCTTGTCCAATATCTGTAGCAATAAAAATATCCGCAGGAAGCCAGCAATGCTCGAATTTTATGACTTATAATGAAATGCAAATGTGATTTGCACCACTACAAGTGTTAGTAACTTGTATAGTAACCATGCCCGTCTGCCGACGTAAATTAAGTTGGCAATAAAGTTTGATGTTGATGCAGGCTTCTAAAAAATATTTTTAAAGTTTTCCCACAATGAAAATAAGTTAAGCATAAAATGAAAAAAAAAAATGAAAAGCTCTCCCCACGAAAATTGAATATATATATATTCGTGGGAAACGTTTTTCATTTTTTTCATTTTAAACATGGCAATAAAATAATTACAGTTGGTTATAAAGTAACTTTTAGTAACAGCAATGATTTTATACACTATTGAGGGTGAATGAAAGGAGGTTAACTCTCGAGTTACGTTAACTTAAGGTTAGGTAAACTGAAAGAGAGTTACCAGCTAGTTTGACAGCTAATATTAGCTCAAATAATAATAATAGTAATATGTTAATCGGTTGTCAGTTGTCATTTCATGCTTCATAATCCTGTACGCCCTATTCAAAATCAACAACAATCAAAAGAGTATGTACCTGAGCCAATGGACACTACATCAGCTCGTGCTAGAATGACTACGCAAAAATCTTTTACATCAAACCAACTTTATAATCAAAACATTAACAATGATAATTCCGAAATTCAAAATTGCGCAGAAAATGAAATTTGTGAGAACTGTGCTCACGAACATCCTATGTATGAGAATTCCGAGACAGACTATAGTTACTTTGCTAACTATGACGGATCAAGTTACACCATTCATAACAGTGCCTATGAACTCGAACACCTGGGGAACAAACAAAATTTTCATATGTCATCAATAAACTCGAATCAAACCCAATACAATTAAATACATTAAAAGCAAATCTACCCCATATTTACGTACCCGAAATTAATGAAAATTTCTTAATTGAAACTGGCAGTACCAAAAGTTTAATTAATCCTAATTCGAATACTAATTTTAGAGTGTCAAGCCCCTCATTAAAAGTTTCAGACGCAATTAAAATATCGTCAAAATAGACAATAACTTTCTCGTATCTTAAATTTCCCAATATGTTATGTAGCATCCGCTGAAAAGTAGCGGGTGCATTCGCAAGCCCAAAAGGCATATTACAAAATTCAAATTGTCCATCCGGCGTAACAAATGCAGTTTTGTGGGTGGAGCTTGGTGCTACCGGAATTTGATAATAACTTTGAGCCATATCTAGAGTACAAAAGTATCTTTTGTTATGCAGGCGTGCAATTAGATCTTCTATGTGCGGTAAGGGATATTTGTCTTTAACTGTAACTGAATTTAACTTTCTGTAATCAACACAAAGCCTGTAATCACCATTTTTTTTTCTTAATTAATACTACGGGGCTAGAAAAATTTGAATATGACTCTCTAATACCAGCCGATATAAGTTCATTTACCTTATTCCTAACAATATCTCGTTCATACATGGATAATCTATATGGCCTATATACGAGATGGTTTTTCACGTGTAAGGTTTACATTTAACTCTACCGAATTACAAGTTCCTAATTCTTGTGTATTTGCCACAAAACATCGGCTATATTCTGTTAGTGTGTTACGCAATTTACTTAGCGCAAAATCAGATATGGAGCCGCACTTAATTCTTTGAACATCTAAGGAGTAAATTTGTGCATCTTGCTTGCCTTTTTCGTAAATTGGATTCAATTGAACATGTATTAAATATTAACGAGGTGGTGATGAAAACGTTTACAATTTTTAAATCGACTTGATAAGTGCCTAAAGGGATGATTACATTATCACCAAAACCTCTGATTATATCATCGGAGTGCTGTAGGTTAAGATTTATTATATATGAGCAACATTGATTTGACTACCGGTATCGATATATGCATTAACATTTTGATTATTAATAGTTACAGTAATACAATACATAGTGTCAGATACTTGCCGATTGAGAGTATTGATGTCCTGTTTTTCCACATTTCACACATTTGACTTTTGCATTTCTCCAACACATTTCTTCGGTATGCCCACTCTTTCCACAGGAACACACTCTGCTAGAATGTTGCAGACTGTCTCTGCGAGGCAGAATAGGGCTTCTCTTTGTAGATCTACAATGTCTCGCGGTGTGACAAAATTTCCTATAACTGAAGCATTTGATCGAACGAGACGTTCTCGGCTGAGGTATAATGTCGCTGGCAGTCTTCCTATCCCTTTCTACAGGTTCATGGTTATCTACTTTACTTAAAAATCCATAGAACAAATCATCTGGGTTTCCAAAATTGCCAGCTTTGGCATTGCCTTGAAGTTCTAAGGCAATCCATCTATAACGTACGATACGGCATCAGCGCCCGTAATGCTACATTTCGTGATCAGCATATTTTTAGAATAAAAGTAATGCATCACAGAATCACTTTTGGTCTTTTTACGTGCTATAATTTGTACAAGCAGATCTACATAGACTACGTAAGCTGGAAAGGCACGTACAAGGGCGTTCTTCCACGCACTCCAAGTCAAATCATATTCCCTCAAACCATTGTACCAGACTTTAGCTAGCCCAGTGAGGCGGGACTGCATGTAGAATGATTTAGTTTCGTCATCCCAATTATGTATCAGTCCGATTTGGTCTATTTTATGTAACCAGCTCAATGACGTAATGTCGGAATTCTTTGATTCAAACAATGGAATCAGTTCTGATTTACCAGAATCCTTTTGTAGAGAAAATTGTGACAGATCATTTATCTGCCTCTGTCGTAGGACATCGTTAACATTCTGAGCTACCAGTTCGTCGATGTCTGCTTTAAATTCTTGGTCATCAATTCGAATTTTCTTTTTGGGTACCGTAACATATTGACCACACTCACTTTCACTACTATCACTTGTATCACTCATTGTTTTATCATATAATTACACTAAAAGGAAAAGAGCTGCACAGTTTCATATCCCACTTCTGAAATGTTAGGATTAAGGAAAAAGGTAGACACGTGTTAAGATTATGGAATAGGTAGGCATAAAATAATTATCCCTAAATATATATATATATATATATATATATATATATATATATATATATATATATATATATATAGATTGTATCTCACAATTAGTGAAATTGATGGCTCTATTTGATATAACATGTTCTGTGTAACATCTATCGAAGATTGAACAGTTTTATAATTAATTCGTTCGTTACAAAAAATCTTATACAATACTTATGAGGAAATACGTGTGATTTTCGCCTAAATAAAATACTCGCTTGCGTTTCTCGCTCGTACTTCAAACAAAGGTTCATGTACGGAAGTTCATATTTCCACAATTGTATTGTAAATAACTATATCACATGTATTTCCATACTGAACACCTTTATAAAGATTTTAGTAGAGGTAAGACCGCAATTAATATTAGCAATGCTCTAATAAAATACTTTTCATCATTTGGTGTTCCCGAAAATTTAATTATGGACAGCGGAAAAGAATTCAACAGTACTGCTGTACACGAATTCCTAAAATTACACAAAATTAATGTTCACTGTACTACAACATATCAGCATGAATCAAATGGAATTTTTGAACGATTTCATTCGATCATCATCGAACATTTAAAAATTTTAAAGGAATCTATTCCAGATGATAACAGCGGTCTAATGAATTATGCACTTATGGGGTACAATAATTCGATCCATAGTTCAACCAATTACACACGCTTTGAGCTAGTTTTTGGTCATACAAAGTTAAGAAATTCAAATGAAATAGTTACCTCAAAGTCATTTTATGACTACGTAGAGATTCACAATGAAAGATTAGAACATGTTTACCAAGCAATTTCAGACAAATTGCAAACAAACAAAGAGAAAGTAGTTCTGAAATCTAATACAAAAGGACATAAAACAACGAATTTAAATTACATCAAATTGTGTTTAAACAGAATCCCTTGCACAGGAATAAAAATAATTTTAAAATTTTTAGGACTTTATAAAATTACAAAAATATGAAACAAAAACCGAGTAGAAATAACAAATCAAAATAAAAAAGATAAATCTGAAGTAATACATATTAAAGAACTAAGAAAACATGTTACAGATCATGGTTCTTCATCGTTACCGCAACGTTGGAATTACCAAAATACCAATACCTTAATCATAATCCTGACCTTTTCCCTCTAAACCTGTGTCATGCCCAAATACTGACAGACTGCTGCTCATTTATACAAACATTTGACATTACAGACATTACTAATGAATTTCGTATATTAAAAAAATAAATTTTCTTTTATTAAACAAGAAATGGAAAGTTCAACATTAGGTCATCATTCTTATCAAAAACTTTCAGACAACCAAATTCGTTTAAATTCAAAGATAGAAGAATAAGAATTAATTATTAATAGCACTCTAATAGAAAGTGCAGAAACAATGAATAATGCACTTTTGCAAACTGTAATAACACAATATACATCCATCCTACAAATTATTTACGATATGCTTGAAAAAATCGAAGTGGCTATTACTTTTTCTAAATCAAATGTATTTCACAATTCCATTATTGAACCATACGATTTATTTTCCAAAATTATTTTATTAAACAAACAATTAAAAACAAGTAAATATCCTTTAAAACCTTCATTAGAAAATTTTCTGTTATTCGAAAAAATTATTAACGTTACAAGTTATAGTAAAGGTAATCAAATAACATTTTTATTAGAAATCTGAATTATCATTTATATTATTTACCTACCTCAAACTATATTTCATTCAAAACCATTATTCCATGTTCAAAATTCTTCATTTCCAATGAGCAAAGTTATTCGTTCTTCGATTCGCAATTTGAAGAGATTTTTTTTATTTATTTATTTTTATTTATTTTTATTTATATTTATTTATTTTTATTTATTTTTATTTATTTTTATTTATTTTTATTTATTTATTTTTATTTATTTATTTTTATTTGTTTGTTTTTATTTATTCATTTTTATTTATTTTTATTTATTTATTTTTATTTATTTTTATTTATTTTTTTTATTTATTTTTTTTTATTTATTTATTTTTATTTATTTTTATTTATTTATTTTTATTTATTTACTTATTTTTATTTATTTTTATTTATTTATTTTTATTTGTTTTTATTTATTTTTATTTATTTTTATATTTATTTTATTTATTTATTTTTATTTATTTATTTTTATTTATTTATTTATATTTATTTATTTTTATTTATTTGTTTATAAGAAGAAGGCTGCACAACAGGACAAGTCCCAATAACTGTGCAACACTAATTACATACAAAAATTACCACATCATTGTCAAAACAAATACACATAAACATATTTATATACCTATACATAGGTGCATAATTAAAAGAAATGAAGTTAAATAAAGTTACGAGTAAAAATTACAACAGAAAAGAAAAGAAAAACATTTTAATTTCACAGAAAATACCTTTAAATACAGTACTTAAAGACAAAAGACCTAAAAGTTCTTAATGGACAGTTATATATGTCTGGAAAATTAGACATCACTGACCAGTTATTAAATGTGGATATCATTCTAAGAAGTGGGGCATTGACGCCTGAGTTAGTTCTACAGCTTGAAACAGTAAATAAATTTCGTAACCTGGTAGAATATGACGGTATTCTGAATGTTATTTTATTAAGTAGTGCTGGTCTGTCAATGATATTGTTTAGCAATTTAAATAAAAGGTTAGATCCATCATTGTTCGACGCTTTTGTAGAGATGTTAACACAATAGATTTATCTGGAATTTTTTTACTTAAAATGTATAAAAATTTTCTTTGGGTTCCTTCAATTGTATTAGTGTATATTTGATAAAAAGATGACCAACAAATAGCGGCAAATTCAAGATGCGAACGAACAAGTGAGTAGTATAAAGATATGAAAGTTCCACTACTTTTGAATTTATCCCCAATTCTTAAAATAAATCCTAGCATTTTATATGATTTTTTGACAACATAACTCCTAAATCCTTTACATGATTTACTCGATTCACATTTTTCCCGTCAAAACTGTAATTATAATCATATGTATTTCTGTTCCTAGAGAATGTTATACATGAACATTTGTTATAATTAAGAGCTAAATCATTATCAATATAGCAGTCAAGCCTGCTAAGGTCCTCTTGAAGGGCCAAACAGTCAGATAATGAATTAATACGCATATAAACTTTTAAATCATCGGCGTACATATTAAAGTTAGCATGTACGAAACATTTTTTAATATCATTTATAAAAATAATAAATAAAAGAGGTCCAAGATGGGATCCCTGCGGGACACCAGAAGTGACAGTGAAATATTTAGATTGATATCCATTTAGTGTAACACATTGTTGTCTGTTACTAAGGTAAGATCTAAACCAAGAAAGCAAATTACCATGTATACCAAGTGTTTCTAGCTTTGATAATAAGATTATGTGATTAATCTTATCGAAAGCCTTACTGAAGTCCGTATAAACCGCATCAACATGTACCATGTCGTCCATGGATGAAAGAATGTAATCAGTAAATTCAATTACGTTTGTTTCAACTGATCTTCCGGAATAGAAACCATGTTGCTCAAAATTTATAATATTTTTGACTGAAGCAAATAATTGTTTGTAAATAATTTTTTCAAAAACTTTTTCGAAGACACATAGTATTGATATTGGGCGATAATTCTGAACAAGGTTTCTATTAATATTTTTATGAATAGGAATAACTAAAGCTTTTTTCCAAGAATTCGGACAGTGACCTTCAGTAAGTGATTTCTCAAAGATTAACTTTAAAGGCAGAGAAAGAGATTCAGCACATTGTTTTACAAAGAGGCTAGGGATACCATCGTGGCCAGCACCTTTAGTAATATCAAGAGATGCTAAAATTTCATGAACCTCACTCTCCATAATTGATATCTTAAGATACTTAAGATACCACTGTAGATTAACAGTGGTATTACAATGATCATTAGTATACTGTGTATGTGAAATATTAGTATCTAAAAATGCAGTCTGAAAATGGTTAGCAAACATATTACATATTTGAGTGCCATCAGATGAGTTGTCCCCGTTGAACGTCATGTTGCAAGGGATGTTGGATTTTTTGACAGAGGAAACGAATGAAAATTATTTCACATTATTTGAGATTTCATTTTCAACATTATTTATGTATTTTGTATAACATATTTTCGTTAAAGTTTTTACCTTAAACGTTTAAATTTAGTGTGAGCTTTGTATTTAGCTTTGATAAGCCGTATTAGTTCAGAAGAATACCAGATAGGACATGACTTTTTTCGATATATTTTTTAGGCACAAAATTATTAATTACAGTATTTAAAATACTGTAAAATTTATCCAACGCATCTTTAGTAGTCAAATTCTCAAATTCAGAGGTCCAGTTAATATTTGTTAAGTAATTATTTAATAAAATGTAATCTGCTTTTTTAAATAATATTATTTCTCTTGAGTTAAATGTCAAGACGGGATTGACTTCAAATTTACAGTGAATAAGTAATGGAGGATGATATTCATCAATTTTAGGAAGAGGACTGTAACACGGCTTGACAGTTACATAATTATTATTAGAAAAAATTAAATCGAGACAATGATTATTTTGATTAGGAACACCATTAAACTGTTTAAGATTACAATACGACATAAAATCAACAAATTCAGAGGATACAGCATTATTTGTTGTGACGAAGTCACATTGTTTCGCCATGAAATTCCAACACGCCATCGTCCAGAGAACATCACCGGCCACTGTGGGGCTGCATCGTATCATGTAATCGTTGTCCAGAAGCCGCTGTAGCACAAGAACAGGATGCTGCAGTCCAAACTGGCCGTACAATGTCCATAACCTCACATTCAGCACATGGTTAGCACGCGGTATTTTCCATGAACCTTCACCGTCCACTTCGGGGCCGTATTACAGCGTGTAAACGATTACCAGAGACAGCTGTGACACAAAAACAGAATTCGACAGTTTAAAATTGCTCTTAATATGCCCTTAACCTTACCTGTAGCACATGGTGAGCACGCGGTAACAGCCGACGAATTATCCTCTAGTTTCCAGCCTGCCACTACCTTTCCGGGGTTTTTCGTGGCCGGCATTTCACTGTGCACATCACACGGCAACTTCAAAATCAACCGTTTACCTAGATTTCACAACTAGAGCACGCATTCCACACCTGTCAAGACCGCAGCGCCAATTAAACCGGAACAAACCTACAACTGGATATATTTGTCAATTTTTATTTTATTAAAATATTATTGTATATATTTTACCTGTTAGTTTGAAATAAGAAAAACTGGATTTCCACATTTTCTCTTGAGTATAGAATTATCTAGAAATGTTTTAAGGGCCCAGCCTCACGACGAATAGTAAGCCGAGTCTGTTCTCTCACTGGGCCAATCAAATACGAATAAAACCCTTCCACATAAACCGCGCTCGTTTGAACGAGAATTATCAAAATCCGGCTATAAAAGGCGCAGCAGCAGCCCTAGAATTCATTCTGTCTTCTGGCTAGCCGTTCTAGTCAGAACCAGGAGTTCTATAGCCGTTCTATAGAATTGAAACCAGTACCAGCATTACCCGACCGACACCGAGATCTCCAAGTCCATCGAGTGGTGAGTGAGAATTGCCACGACGAACCAGCGGGAATCGTACGTCGACGAGTAAATATATTTTTGTAAGTCCCGTGTCGGGACAACGACGAGTAAATATATTTTTCTAAGTCCCGGGTCGGGACAATAATTCACGACTCTGCGTTTGATTGCAGAGTATACAGTTCACAGTCTAAATCAGTTTGCTAGTTTTTCTTGAGTCAAACAGTTCATGTTAGTAGTTTATCAGTAAAGTCAGTAATTCAATTTCAGAGTTTATTTAGTTAATAAATAATCAATTTCAACATTTCACAACATATATTCTATACATAGTGTGTAAATAAAATTTAGTTAAGCCAAAATATCTGATTGTGTTCCAACCCTGGGCCCACCGGCGAGCTATCCACAACTTCTACCCTCTCCAGGTCCACAAATTGGCGCCCGAGCACGAAAACCACTCAGTAGCGAGGGTAGAGCGTCACAATTTGGCGATCGAACAATGACGTTATAAAATGGCGCCAGAGCAGTCCCGTCACAAAATGATATATTTTATTTTTATTTATCACATATTGTTTTTTACAAATTGTGTCACTTGATTACACTGGTTATGAACTGTGTGAGTACACCACTTGATTTTATATTCTACACTCCCCCTCACAAATGCAGTTCATGATCGGTTAAACCAAGTTGACTTCGGTGATGTGCGAACTTCGATGCTGGAAGAGGTTTCGTGAAGATATCTGCATGCATATCTTCTGTTGGTCGAAAACTGATGACGACGTCACCTCTGGTAACAGCTTCTCTTATGAAGTGTTCTTTTATACTGATATGTTTTGACCTGGAACTAATTATAGAGTTTTCACATAAAGTTTTGTCAGCTTGGTTCTCATTAAATAAATTGACAGTTTTAATTGGCATGCCCATGTCATTTGCCAATTGTTTTATATGAATTGCTTCCTTAGCCGCCTCTGTCAATGACATGTATTCTGCCTCGGCTGTGGAAAGTGCTACAGTTTTCTGTTTTCTTGATTCCCAGCTTATGACAGTTCCGCCAAATATAAAACAATATCCAGTGTACGAACGACGATCTAGTGTGCATGATGCCCAGTCTGCATCTGCAAATCCAGTTAATCCCTCACTGGTCTTTTTAAAAGTTAACTCCAGATTTTTCGTTCCTAGTAAATATCGAAGAACTCGTTTTGCAGCAAGCCAATGTTCTTTACCAAAACATGAATTAAATTGACTTAGATGACTAACTGCATGCGAAATATCTGGTCTGGTGGCAACTGCTAAGTACATCAAGGATCCTATTAAATTTTGATACGGGAAATTCATTTTTTCTTTTAATTCAGATTTCACCAGTTTAATTTTTGAGTCCATTGGAGTTGAAACAGGTTTACAATTTTCCATATTAAATTTTTTAAGAACTTCATTTATATATTTCTTCTGCGATGCTGCTATTTTTCCATTTTTATAAGTAAATTCTATTCCCAAACAATAATGTAATTTTCCAAGATCTTTTATTTTGTAAATATTCATTAATTTTTCTTTTATTTCATTTATTTTCGTTTGACTTGACGATGCAATGATGATGTCATCCACGTAAATAGCTATTATTATTTTTTCTTCTCCCCCTTTCGAAAAGATGTAAATACAAGGATCTGCATGAGAAGATGTAAATCCTAGTTTCTTTAAGGACTCATCCAATTTTAAAAACCATTGACGGCCAGCTTGTTTTAAGCCATATAGTGCCTTTCTCAATAAACATACCTTTTCTTTACCACTTCTTAAATCATTTAACATTTTTCTTGCTTTCAAATTTAATTCGGAATCTTCATTTTCGTCAAATATTATATCTTGTATGTATTTTTCGAGATTTTTAGGTTTCTTTATATAAATTTCTTCATTTATATCACCATTTAAAAATGCTGTAGATACATCCATTTGATTTAAAATTAGATTTTCTTCCACTGCAGTAGCTAATAATAATCTAATCGAGCTTAATTTTGCAACAGGAGCGAAGGTTTGTAGAAAGTCTATACCAGGACGCTGTGCAAAACCTCTTGCTACGAGTCGTGCCTTTTTTCTTTCTAATTCTCCATTTGCTTTATATCTGGCACAGTTCAATATCTGGGCCCATAACCTGTAGTTTTAATTAAATAAATGTAGTCCTCAGATATCACACAGTTTATTTTATTATAGTACAAATTCAACTGACATATTTTATTTTTATTTATCACATATTGTTTTTTACAAATTGTGTCACTTGATTACACTGGTTATGAACTGTGTGAGTGCACCACTTGATTTTATATTCTACAAGCCGACACAACAGGCACAGTGGAGGAACTGCGCAAGCGAGTGGGGGCCCTGATGAAAATCGCAATCACCCCACAAACCGAGGTACCAGTAGCGGCCCCAGGTAGCGCACCAGCAACCGTCTCCATGCCAGCCCTAGCAATGGCTCCTGTGTGTGAGCTCGTGCGTAAATGGAACGCACACTTCGATGGGAAAACCGACCCCATGTCCTTCCTCGAACGGATAAAAAAAACTGAAGGAAAGTTACGGCATCCAAGACGACCAGCTACTGTCGGCACTACCGGAGCTCTTCCGCGGCGCGCCCCTGCAGTGGGTTCGCAATAACAGGGAGCACTGGTCCACGTGGAAGAAATTCTTGCACGACTTCCAGTTGTAGTACGTCGGCTCCGACTACACCCTAAGAATGCAGGAAGAGATTAGTCGTCGCAAACAAAAGCCAGGCGAAAAGGGTGAGGAATACATTACTGAGATACAGACCTTAATTCGCCGGCAGAGGAAGCTGACCTCGCAGGAAGAGCTCTTTCGCATCTACCAGAACATGGCTCCAAAGTACCGACAATACATACGCCGCCGTGATTTCACAAATCTACGCGAGTTGGTCCAAAAAATCGAGGAATACGAGCGGCTCCAGAAGGAAATAAAGCCGGAGACTGTGGCGACGCGTCTCAATGCCGTTACCTCCACGTCAGCTCCGAAGGAGGGTGGTGCACCGCAACACACTACGCCGGAGGCAGGCATCCAGTGCTGGCGGTGCGGTCACATACGAGCAAGGTGCCGCAATCAGGTAAAGATCTTTTGTTGGAACTGGAACAAGACAGGTGTTCTGACAAGAGACTGCGACTGAAAAAGCAGCCGGCGGGAAACGCTCCGTGAGCTGTTCTGACAAGGGGCCAGCACAGCTCACTTACCACCAGCCCTAAACGACCAACAACATCAATGCATTACCTGTGGTAGTACGAGAGGACGCCAGCGAGAATCGGCTGTTCCTCGATGTCCAGATACATGGCCAAACCTTCCGGGCCCTGGTGGATACCGGAGCTTTGTGCTCCTATATCAACGCACAGACAGCCACGGAGCTATGCAACTCGCGGGTACAAATACAGCCACCACTTCACCCACAGGCACAACTCGCGGACGGCACGACTGTCAAGACACAAGGTACTCTCACAGTAGGGTGCATCATTAGCGGCATTTGGAAGCCACTCTCGCTGCAATGCCTTTCCCGACTGACGAGCCCCATCATACTAGGGATGAGCGCCCTCGAGAAGCCAGGGGCCACCATCAGCACTCATCTAAAGCGCATCACATTGCAGACAGCTTCCGCCAGGGCTATGCAGATAAGCACAGTACAAAACCAAACCTGGGAGGAACATCTGGCACAATTCCTGGCCGATGAGCTCCCTGGCTTTGAGCAACTGCAAGGGGTGACACCAAAAATAAAACATAGAATCAAACTTCAGAATGACACGCCGATTAAACAACGCTACTTACATCGCAACCCGTGCATGCAGGAAATCATTAATGAGGAAGTGGACGCCATGTTTGCAGACGGCATCATCGAAAAGTCACAAAACCCGTGGAGCTCGCCTGCCGTCATCGTACGTAAAAACGATGGACGGCCGACATTTTGCATTGATTTCAGACAGCTGAACAAAGTCACCGAGAAAGACGCATACCCGCTGCCGTATATTTCAGCGATCTTGGATAAACTGTGGCCAGCAAAATATTTTTCAACAATCGACTTGAAAAATGGATACTGGCAGGTGGCCCTGACGGAGGAAAGTAAGCCATTGACCGCCTCTTCCAGTTTGTTTTCCTGTGTTCCTTTTTTTTTCACCAGGAAAGCGGAGAGTGTGACGAAGTCACATTGTTTCGCCATGAAATTCCAACACGCCATCGTCCAGAGAACATCACCGGCCACTGTGGGGCTGCAGCATAGCATGTAATCGTTGTTCAGAAGCCGCTGTAGCACAAGAACAGGATGCTACAGTCCAAACTGGCCGTACAATGTCCATAACCTCACATTCAGCACATGGTTAGCACGCGGTATTTTCCATGAAGCTTCACCGTCCACTTCGGGGCCGTATCACAGCGTGTAAACGATTACAAGAGACAGCTGTGACACAAAAACAGAATTCGACAGTTTAAAATTGCTCCTAACATGCTCTTAACCTTACCTGTAGCACATGGTGAGCACGCGGTAACAGCCGACGGATTATCCTCTAGTTTCCAGCCTGCCACTATCATTCCGGGGTTTTTCGTGGCCGGCATTCACTCTGCACATTACACGGCAACTTCAAAAGCAACAGTTCACCTCGATTTCACAACTAGAGCACGCATTCCAGATCTGTCAAGACCGCAGCGCCAAAACCAGGCGGAATAAACTAGAACTTGAGATATTTGTTAATTTCTATTTTATTGTAATAATTTTTTATATATTTTACCTGTTAGTTTCAAGCAAGAAAAACTGGATTATCGCATTTTCTCTTGAGTATAGAATTTTCTAGAAATATTTTAAGAGCCCAGCCTCACGACCAATAGTAAGTCGAGTCTGTTCTCCCACTCGGACAATCAAGTACGAATAAAGCCCTTCCACATAAACCGCGTGCGCTTGAACGAGAATTGCTAAAATCCGGCTATAAAAGACGCAGCAGCAGCCCTAGAATTCATTCTGTCTTCTGGCTAGCTGTTCTAGTCAGATGCAGGAGTTCTATAGCCGTTCTATAGAATTAAGTTCCAGTACCAGCCCCAGAAGGCAGAGTCCAGATCTTCTGCAGTTGTTCTGTAGAATTCAGTCACCGAGTGTCGCTGTTCGACAAGTCTACGTTTTACAGAGTGAATATTACTTCACGTTTGTCTTCAGAGTAAGAATATTTCACGTACTAAGTTTCTCAGAGTTAATATTTCACGTACTAAGTTTCACGGAGTAAAGATTTCACGTACAAGTTCTCAGAGTAAATATTATTTCAAGTTTATCAAGAATATAAATAATATTTCTCGTACTAAGTTCACAAAGTTGATATATCTAGTTTTACTTGATAATAAAATTCTCAGTAGTTTGAATAACATTAGTCACAGTTTGGCAATCATTTATTACATTATACATAGTGTGTAAATAAACATAGTCTTAGTGTACTGCAATTTTTCCTCATCCTTCTCTCAGTTACACGAAGATACAAGATGGCGCCCGAGCATGAAACAACCTAGACAGCAGCGATGGAGGGTGAGGATAACGTCACAATTTGGCGACCGAATAATGACGTCACAATTTGGCAATCGAACAATGACGTTACAAAATGGCGCCAGAGTAGTCCCGTCATATTATATTATTAGAAATATAACAATTATTAAATGGACGCCACTGTAATAGTGGTAAATTAAAGTCGCCACATATTAACACCAAAAGAATTTTTATGTCGAGATGTCCACGTCGCCAAGATAAACGAAGACGTCCCATGTGAAGTACAACTCTTGAATTTCAACACATACATAACAAAGTACGTAGCTGTCCCAGATGTTATACCGAATATCAAAATCCAGAAGATAGAGAAGAATCAATGGATTATCATCACACCGTATAGTGTTGCTGCCGTTCAAAAGTGTGGTAGAAATACAAACAATATTCCCTTAAACGGAACTTACTTGATTGAAATTAATAATGAGTGTGAAGTGAAAATAAAAAAAAAACTAAAAACTTTCTAAACCAGTAAAACATAAATAAACATTAATTTGCCAAATTTACCACCAATACTAAGTCGGAACACAAAGACATTTTAAACTATACACAAATTAAATTACACACAATAAACCTAGACGAAACAAAAAACTGTTACATTACTTTTTCGGCTGTCGTTCTGTTTTGTTCTTTCCTCTTCTTTAATCTTTATTTCTTCTTGTTCTGCCTTCTTACTTATTCTGTTCTTTCCTTTCCACACTCTTCACGGCAATATTGTAAATATTTGCACAACATTTCATAGGTTATTATTATTAAAAATATAACTGAAAATTTTTATCGTATAAAGTACATTGTTTAAGAATATTTAGTAACGTACCTTTTCATGTAATTGTTGTTAGAGTTTAGTAGTTTGTACTATGAATAAGTTGTCATTTACTTTATTGTTTATAATACTTGACAGCACAGAGCGCGCGGTATTAACCTTCACATGTCTATAAATTAAAGTAATGTTTACACTAGCAACTAGTTGCACGTTCTACTCAACAAAATTTTAAATAAATAATGTCAGTGTTCCTTTTCAATTTCTTTATTTATTCATAATAATATTCAGGTAGTACTGTTTGTTTATTTCACATTTGGAATTTATTTTATTCTTTTATTTACATTAATAATTGTGCTGCAATTGAAGTTACTGCCGTGAATGAGTCTTTAGTTCTTAACTTTCTTCTTTACATTCAATTTCTTTATTTCTTTCTTTCTTTCTTCTTCCGCTGTGAACTTTTTCAGTTCTGGAAAAAAAGAGAATTTCCGGGGATTCGTGGGTTGGTCTTGAAGTAAGACAGTAGTCCGTCGTCGTGTTTTTCACGTTTTCATTTTTACGCGTGGAAATAAGTAATTTCCCGAGCGCTATCTTGAACCCCTAAGTGGTTTCGCGTAACGCGGATTACTAGTGCCGGGATTTGTGAGGACTTTCTATCCTTGTGGGGTATCCTGTGGAAACCACGTGCTTCGTGGCAGGACTATCCACGTGTTGGAAGGAGTCCGGCTCTTCGGAGGATCCTTTTATTTATTTCCTACGTCATCGTTTGTGGACAACTCCAGCTGGTTTGGTGCCGCTTGCCTTTTTGCCATTGTCTGCCTTCCAGACGCTCAACTGCCGCCTAGACCCCGCCGTTATACCTTTCATTGTTGTATCCTGAAAACAACTATACATTGTCATTGTAACTTTACTAGTTACGCTGTTTCCTCTCTTTTAGAGAACGTTTATATCAAAGTTTATAAAGTCGTCATTATTAGACGGCAAGCAAGGTTTCATTGTTTAATTTGATGGTGTGCCTAGCACACAAGTTTCATATATATTTATATTTTTTTTTATGTACACTTTTGTCGTTCGCGGATTGTTCGTGCCCCGGTTTCAACTGTCTGTATTTAGCCCTGCGTCGTATGGTTGGCCAACAATAGGCGTATAACTGTTCATCGGGTTACGGTCTTTTTCGCGTCGCCAAAGTTACATTTGTTTATTCGTTAGAAATAGTTACGATTGTTAATTTGCTGCATTGTTGCAGATCGTACTTTTACGAGTACTTTACTTTTATATTATTCAATTAACTTTTTATTAAGTATTAAATATTTATTTATTAAATATTTATATATATTAATTTATATTCAAACTTAACTTCATATTAAACATTTATCTCTTTTTTTCTGTTTTGGAAACCTTGTGTTTTATTTTGGGGAAAGCCTTTTTTTTGACGTTTTCAGGCAACAACGGAATCACGGTAGGTAACAGTAATTTTCTACGTTTTCGTAATTTTGCCGTCAAAAATTACGTGGCGCCCATCCGACCCTTTTTTGGGTCGTTCACTTAATTTCCAACCCGCTCCCTTCTCCACTGTTAAAAGCTGGCAGCCGCACACCAAACCAACTAGGGTGCGTTTAGTTACAATTGCGTCATCGCCTATTCGAGGTGCACGCGGAGCACGTAACAAAACTTAATTTCAATAATGGACAATGAAAAATTTACTTCAGAAAATCGAAGATCAACCAATCGATTATAATAAAACCAGTATATACACAGTGCTATTTTACACATTAATTATTTTAGTTGTGTTAAGTTGTACTTTTTATTACTTTGTGCAGAAACAAGGGCCCGCTTTTAAGTCCAAGAAGGTATTGCAATGTCAGTGAACTCTGTGGCTAAAACCCCCATAGTTCTTTACTAGGGATGGAGGAGTTACATCCTGCAAACCCATTACGTCTTAAGAAATAGGAGACCGCTGATACAGCACATGAAATATGAGAATTGTAACAAAAAACACAGAGTTGATAGTTGTTAGTCGTTAGTCGTAGAAACTTGTAGTATTGTAGTCTTAGAATAAAGTAATAAAGCTGTAATTTTTCTTTTTAAAAAATCCCCTTTCAATTTGACAAACATAATTAGTTAAATCGTCTTATTTTAGACTCGGGAATCGGTGGTTAAGCCATATCCCCCTGTTTTAGCGACACGCTGTATATAGCAAAAGAACTCAGGATTCTAACTATATCAATGTAGAAAAATAAGTTTGTTAAATTAAATGTAAAACTATTTTAGTAATTTTAATACAAATTATTTTCGTAATCCAGCGGGTTTTATATGGAAACAAGTATTCATGAACGCTTCTTTTATTGAGACGAACGAACGTTACGTCAATCATTAACGTTATTATTATGTCTTCTATAACATAAATTAAAATTTAGGAATTAATCAGAAACAGAGAATATATAATCATTTATTTCTAAGTAAATAAATAACAACATACTGATATACGTTATTGAATCATTTATGACAGTTACATAAAATCAGATATTTTCATGTAACTCCTAACTGGCAACATAGTCTTTCAAATAATCAGGTGATTTTATCGTCCTTTTTGTTCGTGGCGTGGCCTGTAATGATTATGGCGATAAAGATGCAGCACGTTTTTCTGAAATTACTGGAGTAAGTGAATATGATATTTCAACTTCTTCAGATGGTGTTCGGTCTGCCATCAGATCCACATGGCGTCGAATGTATTTTCCTTCCGGTGTTTTTGCTTCATAGGAAACAGATATAAGAACATAAACTAGTTCATCGATGTTGAACTGTCGAATTTTTCTCTTTTCAAGATGAGTTACGAGTTCTTTATCTTTCTTCAGTTGTTGGTCTAGGCTGTAATCAGGATGTAACCTATCTAAACATGTTCTTATTCTTCGTCCCATAAGTGGTTCTGCTCGACTAAATTCAGGTCACCTATTCTGCGCAATGTCACTGTCACGATGGTGACTTGAGTTAATGACGTAACAAATTATAAGCAACCCGCATATCGTGTTTTCTTGAAGTGATTTCTTAGGGATTTTTGTTACACTATGTTTTACTATTTCAAACTAAGTAGTGGTAGAATATACAAATTGAAACATTTGTTTGGATTTGAAAGCGTGTACCTTTATCTATTTTTCTTTTTATTTTAATTTTCATAATTTTTTTGTATTTTAATATATGTAGTATAAGTAGTGTACGTATAGTTTTCTTGTATTATTTTTCTTTTTAGTTTAGGTTAAGTTAATTTTTAGTATAGTATTTTTTAAATATTTTTCTTTATTATATAATAATAATAATAATAATAATAATAATAATAAATTTATTACTTTAAAAGGTTTACAACCCATGATAAGTAAATGAATAAATTACAGTACTAGAGTTTACAAAAAGAAAATATCTATCAAAAACAGAATTATAATAACTACACATAACATAAATTGGTGATTTGCACAGCACATTTGAATTATATGAAGAAAGATAAAAGCTTTAAGTACAACGTAAAGATAATCTCGGTACACGAAAATAAAGTTTCTCTAGTAAATCTGAACAATCAACCTTGTAGTGAATTATTTTGAATAAATAATCTATTTTGATATCATTAAATCTTGATCTAATTGAGTCAATATTGAATTTTCTAAATAGGGTATCAGCAGGCGTATTTTGATCAGGATAATAGTGAAAACATTTAAACCAAAAATACTTTAACATTTTACGTTGTAACTTTTCTAGTCTCGCTATATGAGTTTCATAAACGGGATACCAAATGATTATAGCATATTCCATCTTGGACTGTATGAAAGCATAATATAAAACTTGCAGTGCATTAATATTAGAAAAATCCGTACAACTTCTAATGATGAAACCTATCATTCTATTGACTGATGCAATTAAATTGACAATATGGAATGTAAAAGTAAGTTCTGGATCGAAATAGACTCCTAGGTCTTTAATTTGCGAGGAACGAGATAAATTGACAGTGTCTATATTATAGTTATATAAAATTGGTGATTTCCGACGAGTAAATGACCTAACTTCACATTTACTAATGTTAAGTTCAAGTTTGTTAATATTACACCAATTTGCAATACTATTTAAGTTATTTTGTAGCTTATTACAATCCCGTACATTTTGGATCTCAGTAAAAATTTTCACATCATCAGCGTAGATTAACACGTTACAAGTCAAATTTTCCACAATGTAATTCACAACAAGGAGAAATAAAAGCGGTCCTAAGTTTGACCCTTGTGGTACACCCGACTTAGCAATATAATAGTTGGAACGGTAGTTATTGTAACATACAAACTGTCGACGGTTACATAAGTACGATGCAAAGAAATGAATTAGATCATCATGGAATCCGAAGTTGCGAATTTTATGCAATAATATCTTATGATTTATTTTATCAAAGGCTTTTGACATGTCTGTATAGATAACATCTACCTGGCCTTTTTTATCCAAAACTTCGGAAACATACTGTGTAAAAACGCAAAGATTAGTTGTAGTTGATCTTTTAGGCATAAAACCATGTTGGTATTGCGAGATGTACTGCCTTACTTGCGGAAAAATCTGATTATATATGACAATTTCAAATAATTTTGCGAAGTTACACAATATGGATATCGGTCTATAATTTTGAATAACTGATGGATCTCCCGATTTCAGTACAGGACAAACTTTAGTTAATTTCCAAGCGTCCGGAAATTATATGGTTGAAATTGATTTATTAAAAATAAAAAGTAGAGGAACTATCAAAGCTACAACACAATCTTTTACTACGAAACTAGGAATCTGATCATGTCCAGCAGTTAAAGTATTTTTAAGGTTTTCTCTAGCTTTCAGTAAATCAGACTCTGTTATGCTAAGGTCTACATTATGTGACATAATTAAACTGTTTGGCACTAATTTTTGACAGTTACTAAAGACAGATAAATCTGAATAAACACTACTAAAATATTCACTAAAAAGTTCTAAGATTGAATGTGGAGTGTCGCTGATTGTATTATGTGATTTCATAATGTTAGGTATCCTTGATGTGCCTTTCTTGTTCTGTACAAATGACCAAAATTGTTTAGGATTTGATGTCACAGTGTTCTCAATATCCGAAATATAGCTATTATACGATGGTTTTAATGCATTTTTCACAGAACATTTAGTTTGTTTGTATTTGTTTAAGAAGTAAATAGAATTTGTTTTCTTGTACTTTGCATAGTATTTGGATTTAAGTTTGATATTATGAATAATGTCGCGAGTAAACCATGGCGGATAGCTATTTTTCTTATGTTTATATGTAGGTACATACATGTCAAAAATAGTGTATGTAGTTTTAAAAACGTAGTGTAGAAATTTTATATTCCCCCTTTAACCTTCTTGGTTTTGACATTGTTTTGGTGTTGGTGGGTTTGAAAGTTTGAAGCATCTCTTATTTGTCTTCTAAATAAGCGATCTACATGAATTCTTTCCTCATTTTCAAGTGCTTCTATTCCAACCAAGACTCCATATATAAACGATATTGTCAGTGATTCTTTTGTTGTTGGAAACATTCGCTTCGCTTGTCTATTACTGGCTGCATGAGATGGTGATATTGAAATTGATCTAGTTAGTGGCCGTTTGCACCAGTTTCCCTTAAATATTCGGCTTAGTAAAGGGGTACTTAATTTCTAAGGTATCCTTAAGCTTAGTTCGTTTGCATAGTTGTAGTTTGATCGTCTCTTAGCTAAGTGCCACTTAGGAGAAATTCTAGTGTTTTTGTTTTACTTTGCACATTCATAAATGTAGTAACTTATATGTCAAATGTGACATGACATATGTATCAGCGTTCTGAATTTTTTGAGTGCTGTTTTCATTATCTGTATCCGTCCACCATGTCCTTAAGGGAACGCGCACCGAATTATACTGAGGAAGAAAAAATGTTGATCTTAAATATTATTAATGAATATAAACACATATCAAAAGAACCAAATATAAAATACGTACAAATTATAACGGAATTCCAATTCATGTTCATTGCTTCTTATTAAGTCTAGTACGGTATGTTTTGTTAGACGAAAACGTTTAAAAAAATTCAGTTCGTCAAATGAGTAAAAGTAATTAGCTCTCTCATAAATTTGTCGCGGAATTCGATTTTGCACAAATTCTAATATCTCTAACTCCAAAATATCATCTTCTATAATATTTAGCGCTAATTCCATTTTATAAATTAATATCAACCAGCTATCAAAAACACAAATGTCAAGTGATATTTGTAGAATAATTGCGATCAAGTGCATCTCTGAATTAAGGAGTCCTTAAGGGGAAGACAAACTTGCGCTTAACTTAAGGGTACCTATTTGTAAGTTAAGGTACCCTTAACAATTGATGCAACGAATTTATATTCTTAAGGTGTACTTAATATTTAAGGGAAACTGGTGCAAACGGCCATAAATTGCTTTTCACAAATAATTTAAATTGATTTGATGGAAACTGAGGCCCGTTATCTGATACTACGAATACCATGTGTAGCAAACAATTCGCGCAGTGCTTTTATAACAGCAGCGTTTGTTGTTGAAGGTATACCTACGTTTTACCTTTACCCATTTTGAATAAGAATCTACAATTATAAGGAACTCTTGACCTTGATATGGGCCTGCGAAATCTAACTGTAAACGTACCACGGATTTTTTCGTGTTTCCCAAGAATTGTGCTTTCGGTGCAACATTTCGCGTTACTTGGCATGGTCCACATCCTTTTATATAATTTTTAATGTCTGTATCGATGTTCGACCCCCATATATATGAACGAGCTAGAGCTTTCATTCGAACGATACCTGGGTGTGCGATGTGTAGCTCTTGGGGTACTCGTTTATGTGCTTCATTTGGAATAATTACACGGTGTCCCCATAGCAAGAAATCTTTATGATTTGAAAACTCATGTTGTTCAATAGAAAATGCGTCAAAACCTTCAGTTGTTTTGTGTGTTCATTGAAATAGAGTGTCAGTGAAGAAAACGTCTGATAGTTCTGGAAGGTCTGGAAACGGGCAAGGTAGACGACTTAGTGCATTAGTATTTGCAATCTTAGATCCTGGACGATATTCAAGCTTACAGTCATATGACTGTAAGATGATGGACCAACGCAACATCCGCGGAGAGATGACGTCTGTAGTTGGATTAGATATTTCGAAAAGTCTCAAAAGTGGTTTGTAGTCGATTACAAGAGTGAATGGGCGATCATACAGGAAGTGAGGAAATTTCATTATATCTGCAACTAAAGAGAGTGTTTCCTTGTCGATTTGTGCATAGTTGTGTTATGTTGCAGTCGCATTCTTGAAGCAAACATGGTAAGAGAGTCTCTTCAATCAGGTTGTGATTGACTCCTATTCCATACGGCGATGCATCACATGTCGGGGTTGTCGGTTGTACTGTATTAAAAGGAACAAGCACACTTACTGAAGATAAAAGTTCTTTTACCTTATTGAAGCTATCTTTTGTACAGAAGTCTAAATCCAAAATGTTGACTTATCCAACAATCTGTGTAACGGTTCTGCTTGAAATTCTAGTTTGTTTTTGGAGATAACGCATTCTTAATTGCTTTTACCTTGGATTCAGCAGGATGAATAACTTCTTTATCAACTCGATATCCTAAGAATTCTAAGAATGTGACACCAAAAATACATTTATTTCGGTTTGCTCGTAGTCCTCTGTCTTTGAATCTTTGTAGAATTTGTTTCTATCTTTCTGTGAGTTGAAGTATTGCCCTAGTTCCGATAAGCATATCGTCAAAATAAGGCGTTACACCGGGTATATTTCGAAGAAATTCATCCATGATATTCGGATAAATTCCTGGTGCCATACTTACTCCAAATTGCAGACGTTAACTTCGAACGCACCCTGATTTGTAATTATTATTTGAGCTTCGGCTGCTGACTCTTCAACAAGTAACTGAAGATAAACTTGTGACATGTCTATCATGGCGAAATACCCTCTTCCTGTCAGATTTGACAGAAGATGATTTATTGCAGGAAAATATAATAATAATAATAATAATAATAATAATAATAATAATAATTTATTTGGCTAAAGCGATCCATACAGCAGATATGTAGCAAGTCAATAAATAAAATGCATCAATAAAATACAGTTACGAAATTAAACAGTATCATACATATATTCGTTCACACTATAATATGTTCTATCAATTAAAAACTGTTTTAGTCTAAATTTAAACAAATTGTTTGACTCAATATTTTTTATGGAATGAGGGAGTTTGTTAAAAAATTTAATACCCATTGAGAGAGGGTTGTTGGAAACTAATTTCAACTTATGTTTTGGAGTAACAAAATTCGATTTGTTTCTCGTGTTGTAGCTATGTATGTCTTCATGTGTTAATATTTTACTAGAGTTTTTTCGTGTAAATAATATTACTGAAAAAATATACATACAAGGTACAGTTAATATTCCTCGACTTCTGAAAGTGTCTCTACATGATTCACGATACTTCAGATGAAACATATTTCTTACAGCGACTTTTTGAAGTTTAAAAATTCGTAATGCTGCTGGCGCAGAGCCCCAAAACATTATACCATATGTAACAATAGAGTTAAATTTAGCATAATAAAAAATTCGTACTGTCCGTGTGTCACTGATTTGGGCTAAACGCTTAATTGCGTAACATAAAACAGTAAGTTTGGAGCACCTTTCATTAATATCAAATTCCCAGCACAGTTTTTCATGTAATTGAAGGCATAGAATTTTGTTACTGTCAACTTGAGGCAAAGATTGAGAGTTGCATTTTATTAACATACTTTCTTTCCGTTTACTAGTACTGAAATTGATCACAACAGATTTAACAATGTTAAGTGTGAGTTGTAAAGACATGAACTACTCTGACAGTTTACTTACTAATTGAGATATATTAGCTGAATGTTCAGTGGTGTTAGTAACTGGCATCAAAATAGAAATATCGTCAGCGTAAGCTACGAAAGAATGTTGTTGAATAACTTGCTTTATATTATTTATGTATAGTATAAATAATACTGGGCCAAGTATACTACCTTGTGGAACTCCACACGAAATTGACTGGTAATCAGATGCAGTATTATTGAAAAACACACATTGTTTTCGATTGAACAGATAAGATTCAAGCCAATTTGAAAAAATACCACGTAGTCCATAATTCCTCACAATTTCTATTAGCTTATTGTGATCAACGCAGTCAAAAGCTTTGGATAAATCTAAAAACATTCCCGTTATGGCACTACCTGCATCTAAACTTTTATAGATGTTGTCTAACAATTGAAACAACGCAGTACTAGTGCTGCAATTTTTACGAAAACCGAATTGTTCGGCAATCAATGTCTTATTCTTCGAGAGAAAAGATAAAATTCGATTTAATACAACTTTTTCGAAAATTTTGTAGAAAACTGATACTATGCTTATTGGCCTATAGTTTGACGCTTCATCTTTATTACCTTTTTTATGTAATGCAACTACTTTAATGTTTTTTAATGCATCGGGAAAAACTCCATCCGACATTGAGCTATTTATGCAATGTGTTAGTGGCATAATAATTGAATCACAACATTCTTTCAAAAGCTTGCTTGGAATTTCATCTAATCCTACGGAAGACGAGTTATTTAAGGACATTATCACCGAAGTTACTTCAGTTTAGGTTGCGGGTTCTAAAAAAAATGTATTAATCGTGCCATTGTTATTAAGAATGATACTGTTCGAGGCAATTTGATTATTCTTCATTGTGTCACAAAGTTCAGCAGGAATGTTTACAAAATACTCATTTAGCAGGTTTGCTACTTCTTTAGGTGCACTGGCCGCAGCATCACCATGAGACATGAAAGAAATATTAGAATTATTAGTTTTTTTCATTTTGATTAAGGTTATTATTGATAATATTCCATATTTTCTTACTGTTATTAACAGATTTTTCTATTAAGAACATATTATATTGCTTTTTGCTGTTGAGTAGTAATGTTCTATATTTTTGTTTACTTAATTTATAGTTCTCTGTTGATATTAATCCAGCTTTATAAAGATTAAATAAATCTCGTAACTCGTTTGAAAATTTCCCAATATTATTACCCAACCAGCTATTGTATTTGTTATGATTAGACTGATAAACTTTGGGAAAACATAATTCAAAATAGTATTGGAAAGAGTTCATAAAATTATTGTACTTACTATTTACATCGTCAGAAATATATACAATATTCCAATTTTCTTTAGATAAATAAAACTTGAACATGCTCATGTTACTAGTACTAAAATTACGAGTATAAGTTTTTGAGGTTTTTTCTCTACAATTTGAATTAATTTTAGTGATAATATTTTAAAGCGAGTGATCTGAAATAATGTATTGAACTACTTTAGCTTCATAAGAGTTTGATGTTAAATTTGTAAAAATATTGTCAACACACCTTCCCGAACTGACTCTAGTTGGTTCTTTAATGGTAGCATGTAAATTATAAGACGCCATTAAATCTGTAAATAATTTTGTTTCAAGGCAGTTGCTCAAAATATTAACATTAAAATCACCAGCAACAAATATGTTTACATTATTATGATGAGACAAAATTAATGATAAACAACTATTCAGCAATGTTAAAAATTCCCGGAAGTCACCATCAGGGGAGCGGTAAATAGTCAGAACAATAGAAGTTATATTATCGCTTGATTTAAATTTAACACAGCAACATTCGAACGTTATTTCATTGTTAAATTTCTCAATATATTTAATAGGTTCACCAAATAGGTTATCTTTTAGAAATATTGCAACTCCACCGTGGATATGAGATTGCCTGAAAAACCCAGATATATATTTGAAATTATTAAGATTTAATAAAATTTCTTCTTCTTTACGCATCCAATGTTCGGAAATACATAACACATCACAGGGATATTGTTCTAAAAAGATTTCTAGTTCTTCTATTTTATTCCTGAGGCACTGAATGTTCAAATGGGTCTGTTATATCAGTCACAAAATACTACACAATAAATATTGTGGTTTATTACAAAAAACTCGGTACATCATTGAAATATTTATCAATCAAACATATCATTTTTTTTGTTATCAAATCCAAAGCACTCCATAACACTTCTTTCCCATTAATTAAAAGCGTACCGTCGTTGGCTGGGATTACAAACAAGATGACGAGTTGATTTTCTTGTTCGAGTGGATCTACGAAGATCTGATTGCGATAGTTCATCATTTTCTTGATCTTCACAACTTGTACTTTCTTCCGCTTCAACAGTTTCTTGATCTTCTTGACTTGTACTTGAACCTGAAACTATTTCACGTTCTTTTGGACACGTACTTGGACCTGAAACTTTACATTTTTCATTATTTTGTAAATGCTCCGGAATAAATGACAAATAAAAATCTTCTAACAAATTAGATAAAGTTTTTTGATTTAAACGCGGGCGAATTTGATTTGCATGACGAATCCAAACTTTTTCATCAACTAATATCTCATATATAGTTCTTCCTCTTTTTCGTAGAATTTTACCCAGTTTCCAAGATGGTTTACTTGGCAAACGGTAATCTCGCACATACACAAATTCATTATTATGGAATTCTCTAAATTTAGTTCCATGATGTCTGTTAAAATTTCTTTCCATAGTACTTTCCACTTTTTGACATCTATCACTATCTAATACCAACATTGAAATTGGTGTTCGAAGTGGTCGACCAATAAAATTTTCAGCTGGTGACCGCTCTCCAGGTGAAGATTTGCAAGGCGTACTTCTGTAAGTCCATAAAAATGTTTGTAAAACCTCTGACATTATCCCCTCTCCCTTAAGTTTTTGTAGATTTCGTTTAAATGTATCTACGAAACGTTCAACTTGTCCATTTGATTGCGGGTGAAATGGCGGAGTTCTAATATGTTTGATACCATATTCCTTGCAAAATTCTTCAAAATCTTTGGAGACAAATTGAGTACCATTGTAACGATTGTCTTTGGAAATCCAAATTGCGCAAATATTTTTAATAATTCTTGTATTGTAACTTTACTAGTTGCACTTGTCATTTCTTTGATTTCTGGCCATTTTGAAAAGGCATCTACTGCAACCAAAAACATTTTACCTTCCAATGGACCTGCGAAATCAATATGAATTCGTTCCCATGCTTTTTCTGGGGTTGGCCATTGATATAATTCATTCTTAATTGGCATTTTTAATGCTGTTTGACATTTGTGACATAATTTAACCATTTTTTCAATTTCTGCATCCAAATTTTGCCAATAAACATATGATCGAGCCAACATCTTCATCCGGGTAGACCCAGGATGCCCAGTATGGAGAAGTTTGAGAATTTTTGACTGCATATTCTGAGGAATAACAATTTTTAAACCTATAAAAAGACAATTATTGTGTATAGATAGATCTATACGTCGACTATAAAAATTATAAAATGCTGATCCAGGCTTACCTAGCGGCCAATTTCCAGATTTTACAGCTTCTATTATCCTTGGTAATACAAGATCTTTTGCTGTAGCAGCTTCAATGTCTTTTTGTGATACAGGTAAGATTTTTATTATATTTTCATAAACATAATTTACATCTTCTTCGATTCTGGCTATAATAACATCTTCATTTGTACAATTTCGAGATTGATCAATGAGTCTTGAAAGTGCATCCGCTTGGCCAAAATCTTTACTTCGTCTGTATTCGATTTTAAAATCGTATGCTAGCAAAATCAGCGACCATCTCTGGAGTCGGTTTGACGTGTGAACAGAAATACCTTTTTTACTACTAAAAATAGACAAAAGTGGCTTGTGATCTGTTAATAACGTAAATCGACGCCCGTAGATATAACGATGAAACTTCTTTACAGCATACACTAAAGACAAAGCTTTTTTTTCTATTTGAGAATATTTTCTCTCTGCTATTGTGAGTGTTCTGCTGGCATGAGATATAGCTTTTTCTGATTCGTTTGCATATTTGTGTAATATGACAGCACCAATGCCATATTCGCATGCATCTGCTGCTACTACGATACTTTGCTCTGGATCGTAATTAGTTAAAAGTAGATCAGACTGTAAAACATTTTTAAGTTTCTCGAATGCTGTTTGACAATTATCTGACCAATCCCATTTAGAGTCTTTTCTCTTAGGAACGAAAATTGGTTTAGAATTTACCTTTAACGCCAGTTTTGCTTTAATTTTGGTGCAATGTCCCAACTCCTTCTTAAAAACTTCGGCAAATTTATCCTTTAATTTCGCAACACATCTTTGCAAAGGTTTCGTTGAAAGGTGGTAATTTTGTAATCCAATCGTTCCCCATTAGCAATAAATCATCTGTTACATAACACATTCCTTGACCTTTATATTCTTTACATTGGAATTCCACTTGAATACGTCCGTGCGTAGCTATTGGAGTACCATTTGCAGCTCCTAAACAATTCTTTGTTTCTTCTAACAGCGGTGTCCCCAACAATTTCCATGTACGTAAATCAATTAACGTAGCATCCGCTCCTGTATCTAGTTGCATACTAGTGTCAATGTCATTGATTTTGACGTCAATATACTTTCGATTATGTACCGAAGCAATGACATTGTTATCTTCAATTTTCTGAAACTTCTTCTTATGTTTGTTTTTTTCATTACAATTTCTAATGTAGTGATCTGGCGATCCACATGCATAACAACATCCTTTTCTCATAGGTTGTCTTTCTGACGGCACCTTGCTAAACTTTCTATTTTGTTTACTTTCAACTCGTCGATTCTTCTTTATGAAATTTATCTCAGAATCAGTATTTGCCGCAATTGTTTGTATATCTTGACGAAGACTTGTAACCAAATCACATTCTTGTAACAACATTTCTAATGTTGGTGATTCTTCTTTTTCCAACTTTGATAATAGACGAGCACGAACATCTTTATCATCTGCATTATTTAGCCCAGAAACAAATACAAGACATTTTACATTTTCTTCCTTTATTTCTTTTATTTTTTGCTGCGTCGCATTTTCTATTGACAGTTGCTCCAAATGTTCTATAATCATCGTCTGGTTTCTTGGTAAGACGAAAAGTATCATACCTACGCCGAAATAAAGTTATTCTGTCACCAAATAATTTCTCAAGAATAGCTTTACAATCTTCATATGACAATTCTTTCGCAGTCTTTGGTAATATAGAATCTGAAAATCGCGCATATGTTATACTGTCTAGTTTTGAAACTAATAATCGTGACTTATCTTCATCACTCAAAGACGGTTCGACTGCAATTATATCTTCAAATCTTGAAAACCATTTTGTAAATGTCAAACCTTCTGCCGCATCAAACTGGAATTCAGGAATTCTTGAAGCTAACACATTCACGACTGATGCAGAACCACCCTGAATCCTACTCGTATTTTCAACCTGTGCAGCTAAAATTTCTTTAAATTTTGTGGCCTGATCTTCCAACAACTTGTTGAAAAATGCCTGTTGCATTTCTAAAAGAGCTTTAACACCTTCCATGTTACTCCTCGTCGCCAGTTGTTATATCAGTCACAAAATACTACTCAATAAATATTGTGGTTTATTACAAAAAACTCGGTACATCATTGAAATATTTATCAATCAAACATATCATTTTTTTGTTATCAAATCCAAAGCACTCCATAACAGGGTCAGACTGATACATTTGGTAGACGGCTTCTCTGAAACTACATTTTTATGGGTTTCTTGGCAATTCGGTGAAAAAAACGATTGATACAAGCTCCTTGTGGCCAAATGTTTGGATCCATTGCTCGTTGTAAGTTCGTTTCATAAATGGCTATTTTAAATGACAAGTATTGATTAGGATATTTTGCATCAATTTTTTCAACTTGGACTTCTGCAAAAGTACTATGAAGATATTTTTTTACATTTAAATCTGTGGTTTCTGGGTGTAATCTGAAAGCATGAAGATAAAGGTATTTGGGAACAGATTTTAAAGAGTTGGTATTGTTTTGATTGTCCTTCTTCCCAATTATTGGCACATTGTTTCGCGATTTTAAGTATTTTTGGGTTCCAGTTTTACTGTTTCTATTTTGTTGTTCATTTAATTCTACTTTATTATCTTCAGTAGTAGTAGTAGTTCCATCATTCATAAATTTAGTTTCACTCTGTTTTGATATTCTGTTTATCACGCCATTTTGTAGACGCTTGTCATTGCCGATATCACTATTTTTAACTTTACCGTCCTGAGATTTCTTAATTAATGCCGGCTCTGCCGGTAAATCGCTAACACTGGTTGGCTTTAATAATTTCTCCTTTTGTTTATTATGTTTGTGTTTAGATGGCGATGATTGCTGGAGTTTAAAATTATTAGTTTCAGTGATAATTTTATTTAGAATATCTAATTGTTTTTGAAGTATATTGATTGTGTTATTCTGTGATGGAATCATATCGTCTTTTTGTTTAATTAGTTCTTTCAAAAACTGTAATTTATTTACTTCAGAGTCCTTTAAGTCACTTACACTTCTAAATGAGGTATCAAGGTCATTGTCAATGTCCACATTTTCGTTTTCACAACAATTTGTTGTATTGTCACTAATCACAGGTAACTTTACCGCTTGTACGCAACTAGTATGTGATAATGTACCACATTTTATACATTTTAAACCACTCTGTGCCGTTTTACGACACCTCTTGCAGTACTTTTTATCAGCTTTACTTAGCACTTAATGGTCGTTCGCCATCTTTACTTTCAAGCCTTTCAATAGGCTATGGATGTTCATGCAGCGCCTTGTTGATGGCGACTTTGTAGTCCCTACATAGTCGAATAGCCCCATTTGGTTCGATTGTAGGAAATACTGGAGTAGACCACTTTGCGTTTGATATCGGCTGTAATACATTTCCTTTCAATAATCGTTCAATATCTAAATCGATGCGCGGTCGCAGATCTAAAGGAACATTACGTGCTATAAGGCGTACAGGAGGAGGACTTTGTAATCAAGTCGAATGGGGACTGGTGGTCCTCTGTAATTTCCCAACGGCTCATTGAAAACTATTGAAAACTTCTTTGTACTGTGCAAGGATTTCGTTTATTGTAATTGATTTTTCAATTTCATTTATTCCTGTGGTTCAAACCATTCGAGGCCTAAAAAATTAGTAAAACTACCTTCGCTACTAAAAGCCTTAGTTGTTTTCTATATTTCTTTTAGCGGATATTTATGCTGCATGTCCCCTTCATCTTGATCTGGTTCTTTTGATCTCGCAAGTTGATGTGTAGAGGTTCAATTGTAGATCCTCCACATGGCCAAGAACTTCGGTACGTTGGAAACAAAATTATAGAATACTTGGAACCCGAGTCGATCTCTATTGCACAGTCGAGACCCTCTATTTCCACTGTAATTTTAATTTTCTTTATTGCAGGTGTGATATTACTTATATAGGAGTCATCGTTTGCGTTTATATCTCTACATTGCTAACATGATTAGTTTTTGATTTGTTTGATATCGGTTGCTTTGGTTTTTAGGTGCTATTTGTTGTCCTTTTCCTAACCAGGCACACTCTTTTTATATGTCCCTTTTTATGACAAAAGTTACATTCCGCATTGCGGGACATACATTCGTCACGATTATGTGCACCTCCACAGCTAGCACATGTCTTTGTATGTGGTCTTTCTTGCTGCCCTGATGATTGTTTATTGAAATTTTTTCTTGCATTGCCTTGTACTTGAATCATTGTTGAGCTTGCAACTAAATTCTTTGTTACTACTAGAACCTGTAATTCTTTCACTTCAATTGAAGCGGCTTATCTTGCGAGTGACTTCTTGATGGCATCATCAAGTGTTAATGTGGATTCACATAATAGTCGTCTTTGAATATTGTCGTCACGTAATCAAGCAACACATTGGTCTAGCAGACGATCATTTAGGGTATCGGTGAATTCACATCCTTCAGCTAAACGCCGTAATTCTGTAACATGGGATGTAATTGATTTTTCTTTTTGTTTTGTTCTCTTACAAAATAAAAATCTTTTATATGTGCTTGAAGTCTGTGACATGAAATGTTTTATGAGAGTGTCCACAAGATCATCATATGATTTTGTGTCTGACTCTGCAGGTGATATAAGAGATTGTAATATACCAAATGTTGTTGGCTCGATGATTGTCAGAACTGCAGCACGTTTCTTTACTTGTGATGTAATGTAATTTGCTAAACAGTAATACTTCAGTTGTTGAACATACATATTCCATGTATGTGGTTTGTTGACTTTAAACTGTTGCACTGAGCGCACAGAATTAGTGTAGATTTTATAATTATTCAAGTTTTATTTTATTGAAATCCCTTATCTCGTTGCCAATATTATGTCTTCTACAACATAAATTAAGATTCAGGAATTAATCAGAACACAGAATATGAAATCATATATTTCTTGATAAATAACAACATACTGAAATACATTATTGAATTATTTATAACATTTACATACAATCAGATATTTTCATGGGTAACTTGTAATAATACACGACAATTATGGCACTAGTCGTGAAGATAATCAAACGAGGTGAAGCCGAGTTTAATAACACAACCTGTACTGATTAGTTGCGATTTACTTTACATACAAATTTTATTTGCTAGCATAAATCAATGAACAAATAAAATAAATTAATTGGTGTTGAACAAAAAAAAAATCTAAAAATCAGGTATTTTCCTTTTGTTTGGTACCTTGGATGATGAATATGTGGAGAGGAGTTATTTGTTCTCGCCTTCTCAAGGTTAAATAAAAAACACTGTTATTATTAAAAATTTGGACTTTTCGAGGGAAACAAGGCCCTCATCAGCAGCAGATTTAAAAATTTTTTTAATTAAAAATGTTTGCTACAATAATTAACACTATAAGTTTGATAGTTATATACATTTTAGAAAAAAAAAAAAAATGTTTTCTTACCTTATGTATTGTTTACACATTGACCCAAAAGTCATATTTTTAGAATATGTTTGCATACAATATTCCAACCGCTAGAGCCAACTTCACCTCCATACTGGAAACCGAAAAAGGGGCGGAAAGTTAAATTGTGAATAATGTTTTGATTTTATATTGATAGTACCTATTCTTTTGAGGGATTATAGCTTGATCACGTCTCTGACTCGAGGAGGTTGAAAATTATATTCATGATGCCGGCAACTATTTATCAAAAAGTTTCGTTTACTGGTTGTCCTCGAGTCAGAGACGTGATCAAGCTATAATCCCTCAAAAGAATAGGTACTATCAATATAAAATCAAAACAGTTTTCACAATTTAACTTTCCGCCCCTTTTTCGGTTTCCAGTATGGAGGTGAAGTTGGCTCTAGCGGTTAGAATCTTGTATGCAAACATATTCTAAAAATACGACTTTTGGGTCAATGTGTAAACAATACATTAGATAAGAATTTTTTTTTTTTCTAAAATATATATAACTTTCAAAATTATAGTGTTATTTATTGTAGGAAACATTTTTAATTAAAAAAAAATTAAATCTGCTGTTGATGAGGGTCTTGGGTCCTTCGAAACTTCAAAATTTTTAGTAAAAACAGTGTTTTTTATTGAACCTTGAGAAGGCGAAAACAAATAACACCTCTCCCTAAAAATCAGGTAGTTCGTTACCATATCTCATCATGGTACTGAATGTTATACAGTTAAATTGAGGTCAATAATGTAGACAGCATATAAAAGTAGTTATTCCTTATTCTTTTGAATGATTCTCGATATGATCAAGAATCTCATTTTCTTCTAATTTATTTTAATCATCAATGAAATTTTGATTTATAGTTTCAAAATATATTTTGTTTCACGTTTACATAAGTATTTCTTTTTGCCTACTCAATACAATAAAATTACGGGTTTCCAAGTGAACTAAAAAGCCTTTGTTTCAATGTGCAACAAAACTAAGGATTGCTTAAATTTAAAACTTGGCAACATGAATTGTGCAAACGGGCATAAAAGTTGTACTTCTAGCTGCCAACCCATCATAATGGCTGGCTCCATCCAAGAACACCGATTGCTGTATATTGCCACATGACATTAGAGTTTCTGTTTATATTATAATTTAGTGCCCTACGCGAACCCGATTTGAACCACCCCGGTCCGCACTGAAAGAGCTCGACCCGACACAATCCCAACTTTATGTAATAACACAAACTCAACCCGATACTCCACAGTTTTGAGGCGAGTTGGGTTGGACTCCCGGTGTCATGCAGATTACTATTGAATTTTCCTGCATCATGGGGTTGGTATGGTCAAACGCATGTTGTGCTTTTACATATCATATTCTTTTATGATTTTATTCCGGCTTAGACAATTCAACGCCAGATTATATTGCATACCTGAAATTTTGAATATTAACTTGCAGACTATAAAGCAATAATATTGCCAGTAGATCAGCATTTATGTTAACATTTATTTCATTTGATTTGATAACTAAGGGCCGGTATTTTTACTTGCGAATTAAGATTTAAATAATCTAACCGTCGGATAAATATTTTTGCTGTTTCTCTCCTGCCAAGTAAAGTTAATCCAAAAAATATCATCTGCTATTTGCGAAATAAATTAATCTGTAGTTGGGTAGTGAGTAAACAATTTATTCGTATATTACATTTATATATATATATATATATATATATATATATATATATATATATATATACCGTGTGTCCCAAGCAAACCTTGACATAGGCATTTAACATGGGAAAACAATTTTTTGTAAATAAAAAGTGTCCGGCAGAAAATTAAACCATTATATTGAACATGATAATAGTAGATTACCTTTTGTACGTTAATTATTATTCATTACTTTATAATCATTGCATAAATTAAAGAAAATTATAAATATTTGTGAAGAAATATTTGTTTCACTATTTTATACTGTGATATCAAATCGATTTTAATTCTTATCATGGCAGAGTGGATAGCGTGCTTGCTTACGGAACGAGGGAACGCTTGTAGGCTGGGGTTTAAATCCCCGTCAAGCCAGACTTTTTATATTTTTTTTTTATTTATGAATTAATTACGGATTATATTAAAAATATTATGAGATTATAATATGAAAGAATAATAAGTTTCTATGCATTATTTCTTATATCAATGTTTCGATTATTGTAATCAATTTTATCATTATTACAATCACGTACAAAAATTGAAATAATTTTCATCGGATTGATTATGTAGAATGTAGATGCCATTCAAATTAAAATATTCTATTAATATGAGAAAAGTTCTGCGCTATTTAGTTCTAGTACTTTCTTCAAATTTTGGCATTACAATGATTAAAAATACTTATCGGCTCATTTCATGTGGCAAAATCTCGGGAAAAATAGAATAACAAGTTTTTTATTATATTGTTAACGAATTAATAGTGTAATAAATCACTATGAACTAATTTATAGATAGATATTTTCTCTACTATTGTTTAAATACAAGTAAAATAAAAAAAGTCAAATACTGTGCAATCAAAAACTCATAATTATCTAAAGTTAAAATAGTTTTCTTTAATTTCTAAATTTGTTTCATTTAAAGGTAAAAGCGTGGATATCGTAAAAGAATAAACCAATTCAAATCCAGCTAGAACTTAATAATAAAGAAAATGGCGCGAAAATGTACTGGGGTGAATCGAGAAAATTTGAAGAAAATACTGGAACTAAATAGCACAAAACTTTTCGCAGATTAATAGAATATTTTAATTAATGACATCCACATAATCAATTCGATGAAAATTATTTCATTTTTATACTTGAATATAACAATGACAAAATTGATTATAATAATCAAAACACTGATGTAATCAAAAATGCGCTATATTTACTTTTGATCTTAAAAAAAGACATGATTAGCATAAAACGAATATGTGTATGTATTGTGTTTTTACTATGCTATATTTATAAAAAAAAAAAAAAAAATAGGTAATATAGCTTAAATTCTTGCTGAGTCATGATCACTACTTCCATTGAAACTAGTATTATCTATGGCATGATAAAAACTTATTTGTAATTTAAATACTTTCATATTATAATCTCATAATATTTTTAATATAATTCGTAATTATTCCATAAATAAAAAAAAAAAATATAAAAAGATTGGCTTGACGGGGATTTGAACCCCAACCTACAAGCGTTCCGTCGTTCCGTAAGCAAGCACGCTATCCACTCGGCCATGATAAGAATTTAAAATCGATTTGATATCACAGTGTAAAATAGTGAAACAAATATTTCTTTACAAATATTTATAATTTTCTTTAATTTATGCAATGATTATAAAGTAATGAATAATAAATAACGTACAAGAGGTAATCTATTATTATCATGTTCAATATAATGGTTTAATTTTCTGCCGGACACTTTTTATTTACAAAAAACTGTTTTCCCATGTTAAACGCCTATGTCAAGGTTTGCTTGGGACACACGGTATATATATATACATACAGGGTGTGCAACGAAACGCGGAGCATATGAGTTTAGCATAGGATTTTAAAAATTTGCGAATATTGGCTCCCTGTATATTTTAGAGCAAAAATATAAGAATAAAAAGATGTTTAGAATTAATTTTTACTTCCAAAAAGTCTTCATTTAATGCAATAGAATATCTGTAGTACTAGATATTTAGAAAATAAAATATGACATTTTCGTCAAAAATCAGATAGCCATGGAAATAAAAGAAATAGAAGAATAACTTCATTTATTATATTATATGTTGTTTTTCTTCCATGATGGTATATCGTATTATTTAAATAAATAAATATATATATATATATATATATATATATATATATATATATATATATTAATAATCTTCTTGATGATGTACCACAATTTTACTCTGAAGATGGTTGTATAAAACCGAAATCGATAAGAGGATATATGTTTATGTGTTTTATTTCACAATAACTATAATTATTAAATATTGTGGTACATCATCATGACATTTTATTTTAGTGCTATTGATGTTAATTGTTATAATAATTGTGTCTACATTGTTATAGTCCATAAATTTCTTTACTGTGCGTTTGTGCATTATAAAATGGATTTATTTAGTACCGAAGAATTTGTGATTTATTTTATTATTAAGGAGGTTCGAGCGATTCTCGTGTAAAAATTAATTTTTAACATTATGATTTCAAATTTTGTAATTATCACGAATAATATCTTATCCAACTATTCTAAAAAATAAAACACATTCCACCGTCTAGTTTCTTATAAATACGCTTATAAAGTTGACGTTTTCAATGTTCTAATACATAAGCTCTTACGGCAGACACATTTCCGTAGATACTTTTTTTATTTGATTTATATTGATCTTTCCAATTTTGATGAACAAAAAACAAGTATAATAAATCTGAAGACTTGTAGTATATTATGAGAAGTTTATAATGCCTTTTTACCGTTCAAATTAATTTGAAAATTAATGTTAAACATTATGTTTTCATTTTACATCGATAGTTGCAGAACAGATGAAGAATGACATGGCAACGTTGCACGTCCCAGCTGATATAAAGGAAAAAGATTGAAGTATTACTTGTATCTATATTATGGATAACTTTTTTTCGAATATAATAAAGCTATTTAGTTTTGTGCTTTTTAAAATATGTGCTTACTGAAATTGATAGATATATTTAATATAATAATTTTACAAGACGCGCTGTTGCCACATAACTTTCGTCCATCACATATGTTCAAAATACTGAAGTCATTTCAGTACTTTTTTTTGTTAAATACAAATTAATTATGTACTTATAGGCTTAATACACGTTTATTAATTGAAATTATAAATTTTTACAATTATTTTAGTAATTAAAAGAACAAAAAAATATAAATATTATTTTGACTCATTAGTTTCGCTCAAACCTCCTTAAGTATTTGACTTAAATTTTAGGATAATTCATCATTTTTGATATACTCTGAAATTATAGTTCATTTCAGTGTTATTAATCTTATTGTTGTAATCAATGGCTTGTAGTATGATCACGGTTTTAACTAGAACACTGTTTTAAGAAATGTCAAATTTCATTATTTAATGATAATAATAAATACTATCAAATTTATCAAAATATGATTTTAAGGCAGAATATAGTTTGTACTCAAACAAATACTTTTAAATAAATCGATCTTCTAACGTAAGGATGAAATTACATGTTGAAATTTGAATTTGACATTTCTTAAAACAGCGTTTTAGTTAAAACAGTGATCATACTACGGGCCAATATGTTTACAATGTTATAATTCAGCATTAAATATTTAAGTATTATGATTTTAATTGATATTTTGTTTTATTTGTTTTTTATTCCCATAGCTATCTGATATTTGGTAAAAATGTCATATTTTACTTTCTAATTATCTAGTGCTGCAGACAGGGGCGGATTGTCCTATCGGGCGATCGGGCAAATCCCGAAGGGCCGAGTGGTCCAAAGGGCCGGTTGGCCGCGTTCAATTAAATAATGTAGTCAGAATATATTTTTTATAATTTAAAAATGTAAATTTTGAACAATTACTCTTATATTTGGAAAACATGTTGTAATTTTTTCGTGGAACTTCGATAATTCGAAATTGAATACGAGTATGCCAGAAAAAAATTCGCGTTATCAAAAAAAGTAAACATTTTTCTTCTTGCACATATAAATTTTTCGTCCAGTTTCAAACTTCCAATTCAAACCAAATAAAAAGAACTAGGAATTTCCCCAAAATATTCGACTTAACGAAGTTCTGTATCTGATGGATTCCAGTTTTCGATTTAAGTTACCAAGAATTTCGAGTAATTTTAAAGTCGAGTTATCAAAAAGAAATTATATACATTTTTTACCCCAGACAATATTGCTAATGTATTTCGTTCCAAATATTAAATACTAGGGTTTTTTATGTTGGTATCATGGGAAAATTTGAATATCAAAACCAATCCTATAGGCCTAAGCCGGTAACGTGTTTCTGGACAATTTTAAAATACATTATATACAATTACTTACCGGATGGAGACACTAAAAATATATATACATATAACAGTGTGATAATTTTCATAAATAAAAATTATTATACACTGATGGATAAAAAACTCAAACACTTTGATTTTTAATTTTTATTTTTGTTATTATCTCGAGACCTATAAGAGGTACGAAGTCGGTTAATTAGGTTCTATATTTGGATGCCATTTTAGGAATGTATTATTTTGTTTGGTAGTGTAGCGCAAAATACAGTAGTGACAAAAAAATTAATATCGCCATTCGAAAGAGCTTTAAAAAGTGTCCTATAGAAGTGCAAATCAATATCTGGAATCATTTCATTTCTCGAGATAATAACAAAAATAAAAATATATAAAACCAAGTGTCCGATTTTTTTTCCAGCAGTGTACATATACGACCATGTATTATATCCTTTTCACTCTGAAGAGGGCCGGCCTAAGAATAATCGCCCGGGCCGATTTACTTCTCCAATCCGCCCCTGGCTGCAGATATTCTAATTTAATAATTGATGAATTTTTAAGAGTAAAAATTAGTTATAAACAACTGTTCATTCTTGTATTTTTGCTCTAAAATGTACAGGAGATCCAATTTTCGCACATTTTTAAAATCCTATGTTAAAGTCCAGTGCATTTTATTCGTATATATGACAAGTTACACAAAAAAATGATTAAGATATTTTGTAATGCAAAAGGGGGACACATTTTGGAATAACCACTATTATTGTAAAACCAGTAGTACTCAAGATATGGATAAATGTTATATTTTTTTAAATGGCATTATATATTGTTTATTAATTCTTTAAATAGATTATTTTGTTCTGAATTCAACGATATAATAATATCATACAATTACATTGCTAAAAATTTGATATAAATTAATTCAAAATTAGAATTTTATTTCTATTTTATTTTTTTAAGCAGGCTGAGCAAACATTCAATCCTTAAAACAAAAGAACATTAACTGTCTCCCATTATTAAATTAAGTTAATTTTCATTACCTTTTTTTTCTTTTATAGTCTCTCAACAGGTTTAAATCCCAGTGACTGAGTAGGTTCACATACACAAACATCCATGCCTTAGTTTGTGGGATTCAAACCCAGAACCCCGAGCGCACTCATGACTAAGAGGCGTTGCTCTAACCATTGAGCCATCGGAGCAGACAAATAATTAATTTAATAATGGCAGCAGATTTAACAAATACTTAGATTATTTTATTTATTGATAGGAGACCTATCAAAATGTATTTCAAGCATGCAATTTATTTGCTAATTAAAGAAGACCAAATAATAATCATCACTCGAAATAAAAAAATTAACGAATTTTGGAACATTTCGAATAACTAATTTAATAATTTGTAACAATGATACACGAAAATGACAGATAATTTTAATAGTTAAATGTTTGCTTAGCCCACTCAAAATTTTTGAAATAGAAATGAAATACTAACTTTGAATTGATTTTTATCAAAATTTTCGCAATGTAAGAGTATGATATTATTTAATTATTGAATTCTGAAGAAAATTCACTATTTAATAAGTTAATAAAAAATATATATAATGCCATTTAAAAAAAATATAACATTGATCCATAAGTTGAGTACTACTAGTTTTAAAATAATAGTGCCAAAATGTGTCCCCCTCTATGCCTTACAAAATATCTTTATCACAATTTTGTGTAACTTTACACATACATGAATAAAATGCACTGTTCCATTAACTTGATATACCCTATATATATATATACACGAGGGTGGTTTTACGGAAGAGTGACTTTTTAATAAAAAAAGTTATTTTACTTTTACAAGTATTTTATTTTTCAACATAATCCTTTTTTAATTGTACACACTTAGCCCATCGAGTTTCCAATTTTTTCAAAGCATCCAAAAAGTAATCTTTTGACCAGAGTCAACGGCGGGGTTCAGCCAAAGGCTGATCTTTCACCCAACCAGTACATGTAAATTACAAAAAATAACAAAAAAAGTCAACATAAATAGGTACATAATATGAAAGTATATCACAATATGTCAAATGAGAAGATAAGTTTACATCATAATAATTTACAGAAAATGATTAATTAATTTATACAAAACAAATTTTTAACACGAGCTTTGAAGGAGTGTAAAGACAGAGATTTTAATTCATCTGGGAGATTGTTATATAATTTGGGAGCTAGGTAAGAAAATGCATTTTTGGATTTATTTTTTTTGTATGAAGGTTACGATATATGAATTCTTATCACGTAGTTGATAATGTTGTTCTTTTAATTTAAGTTTTTCATATAGATAAGAAGGGCAACCTGTTTGTATGATCTTATGAATTTGACAAAGATAGAATATCTGCACACGTTCGTCAATATAATGAAGATTTGATGAAATACGAAATAAAGAAATATGGTCATATTTACGCACATTGTAAACGAATCGTAGCCATGAGTTTTGAAATAGCGTTATTTTATTTTTGTCGTTTTGTGTCAAGTGTGGAACATATACACACGCACAGTAGTCTAGTATAGGTAGTATCAAGGTGTTAATTAGTCTTAATTTTATTTCAGCTGATAATAGCTTGCGATACTGGTATAAATGTCGAAGTCTAAGTCTAGCAGCTATTAATTTTTTTGTCAAATGGTTACGGAAGTTGAGATCTTTGTCAATTATCATACCCAAACTCTTAATAGCCGGAGTACGATTTCAGATTTCTCCTTGCAATTTTATATCATATGTATCACAGTTTCCAACTACTAAGAGTGAAGATTTATCAGTATTTATCTTGAGCCCATTATTAGTAGTCCAAGTCTACAAGTTTTCAAGATCCTTATTTATTGCCTCACATTCATCCTTGACGTTCATCTTATTTACGGTTGCTAGCAACTGAGTATCATCAGCATATGAATGTGAGGAACAGTATTGCAGACTGTATGATAGATCGGCCACATACAAAAGGAAAAATAATGGTCCCAAGATAGAGCCTTGAGGAACTCCTTGGTGAAAAGGGAATCTCCGCGATTGATGAAAAGCTGAGTCTGGTGACATGACTACATGAAAATTTCTATTAAAAAAATAGCTTTTACACCAATGAGTTGCATCATCACTAAATCCGTAATATCGTAGTTTGGCTAGTAAGAGACTGTGATCCACCATATCGAAAGCCTTGGAAAAATCTATTTGTATTAGAAAAGTTGTTTTAGAGTTATCGTAATTTTTAATAATTTCATCGGTAATATTCATTAAGCAGGTGTTAGTGCTGTAACCATTTCTGAATCCAGACTGTGTAGTAGGTAAAATATTAGTACCTTGTAGGAAATTTGTTATCTGATTACAGCATATTCGTTCTAAAACCTTCGATAGGGTGGGTAGTATGCTAATAGGACGTAAGTCATTGTAGGTTAAAATATCACCTTTTTTGGGTATAGGTTTAATTATAGCTATTTTCCAAAGTTCTGGTACATCTCTATTCACAATACAAGTGTTTATTATATGCGTAATATAACCAATAATTTTGGGAAGAATAAATTGAATCATCTTTAAAGATATTCCATCAATTCCAGTTGCATTTGATTTAAGAGATTTAAGGATCTTTTCTATATCATCACTGTCAACGCAATGAAAACTGAAGTGATTTGAATTAGCGCATAATGGATATTTATTTTCATTATAATAAATCAGCGTATCCTGATTTATACTAGTAGTTCCCATCTTATTTACAAGAAATTCTCCATAGTCATCTGGATTCGAAAGAGTTTGCGGTATAACAGTTTGATTTTCTGTCTTAACTCCCAAATGTTTTAAATTGTTCCATAGCTGATTGGAATTATGAATGTTATTATTTATATTAAATTGAAGAAATGCCTGCTTTTCTCTTCGAATTGCGGCAGTTGTTAAATTTCTGAGTTGCTTATAATATTCAAATTTAGAGGATGTTTTAAGCTTCTTATAATCTAAGAGAGCATTATCTCTTTTTTGTTGCATTATTTGAATAACAGGCGTTATCCATGGGCAGTGTTTCTTATTTACTTTAATTTCCCTGGTGGGAGCATGTTTATCAAATAATGCTAGAATATTATTATTTAAATACTTAACTTTATCATCTATATTAGATATGTTTACAATATAATTCCAATCAACTAGATCACAATCAGCCAAAAAATTGTTTAAATTAAAGTTCTTAAAATCTCTGTAGGTCACAATTTTAGAAATATTTTTCGGTTTCGGTAAATTTAAAATACAAAATACACAATCATGATCTGATATGTTACTAGTATTCAATACTCCTGAGTCTTTACAAATATTTAGATTTGAAGTTAGAATAATATCTACTAACGATCCGGAGCGAGGCCTGGTCGGCTCTTTTATTAACTGAACCATTCCGTTAGTCGATATTATATCTGATACAAATTTTGAAAAATGAACATTTTTAAGCATGTTGACATTAATGTCGCCAACACAAAGTATAAAATCATATTTGGGTGTAAATTCAGAAAATATTGAATCTAGTAATTCTAACTCCCTGTAAAATTATACATTTGGATTATATATTAATCCTAGACATACCTTTTGTTTATTTATAGTACAACAAATCCACATATGTTCTATACTATTGCTGTTTACAAAGCTAGTATCAAGCGGTGTAAAAGAAATACTATTCCGGATGTAGAATGCAACTCCTCCCCCACGTTTATTTAACCTTTCTTTACTAATTAATTTGTAACCATTAATATTAAATAAATGTGCAGGAGATGTTTCACTAATCCATGTTTCGGTGATACCAATAATATCAAAATTGTTTTCTGTAATAAATTCACTAATATCAAGGAAACAAGAATTGAGTGATCGAACATTTAGTTGAACAAATGTAAACAAGTTATCTTTAAGTTCGGTGAACTTTGTATGAGAAACAGGTGATCCTGACATATGATGAATGAAATAATGAACAAGATGAGACAAAACATTTAATTTGCAGATGAACGAACTAAGAGAGAGGTTGTCTGGCAACGTGGTTCAGCAAATTTTGCTTAAAAAAAAAAAAAAAAAAAAAATCTGTTGTGGCCAGCACAAGACCTTCCGTCAATTCCATGTATTTTGTACAAATCCCATACCAAAAGGTCCTTGGAACAGATTCTATATAATATCATGTAAAATCGAACACGAACACATACTATTTTTTACAAATTCCATACCAAAAAGTTCATTTGAAAAGGTTCTATAAATTCAATAAAATTATAACATAAACTACACTAAGTAATGTCCTTCCATCTTCTCTTTGGCCTTTCTCTGCGTGTCACTTTCGAGCAACACTATGACATACCACATACCAATTTTAGATCCTATACTTTTTTCCATATTTGGTTTTGCACTTACAACTGACATCTGTCAATAAATTTTTTTTGAATAATTATGTCAGCTGTTTCCGTGATAAAGAAGCAAAGCTGACTAATTTTTGAAAAATAATTTCTTTATAATGCTTTAACTCTACATCTATTGAATATGAAGGAAAATGAATAATCAAACCATATAGAGAAGAGTATTTTCTTTAATAAATATAATAAGAAAATGTCAAAAAATAATATTTCACTGCGTTTTTTAAGAAAAACTGTTAAAAACTTCAAATAAGGGTACTTCCGGTGGATCAGTTATAACCAAAATCTAATCAACTCCTCATATGGATGTACAGAAGAGGAATACGAAAGAATTATAATTTTTAGAATTATGGTATTGGAGTTATCGTCGGAGAAAAATTTGTCACACATGGACACACATACACACACACGGACACACACACACATACATACAGACATCATCTTAAAAATAGTAAATTCGTATTGTAGGGACCCTAAAACGTGCTTATTCATTAAAAACTCACCACCGAATTTTTTGACCAAAGATAATACCTTCCTTACCTAAAGGTGACGGAAGGTAAAAAAACGTACCATTTTTGTAAATATATATGTATTGCAATATTGTATTAAGAATTTAATTTTTCAGGGTCCTTTTTTTTACCATTATTCGACCATCAAATGTCCAAACATTGTTAAAGCCAAACTTATCTGTAGTCGACTTGAGTAGGGCCAGCCGGCATTTTGTAAGGTCCTCGCGAATGGTAATCCCTGATTTTTTCAGCTTCTTCTTCTCCATGAAAACTTTGTTGCGCGAACGATAGCTGACGAATTTGCCAATAATAGGCCGTTTTACACCTTTTTTTGACCAACCCTGTGACACCAATCAATATCATTGATAGAAATGTCCACTTTTAGTTTTTCACGACACAAATTCACAACCAGTTCGTCAACATTTTCATCAGGAGCCTCAGGAAGTCCGAAGATGCGGATGTTGTTGCGGCGGGTGTACTGCTCCTCTTTGTCACGGCCCTCCTCTGTACTCGCACAGGCATTTATTAGTTCACTATTTATTTGCTTTAGATTTTTTATTTCATCTTCTAAAGCTTGTATTTTTTCTTCAAACACTTTTTTCACTGCACTAGTAATTAGCTCAGTGAATTTTTTATTTTCACCTATTTGCGAAAGTGCCAAAGTAATCATTTGGCTGATACTTTTTTCATCGTCGCGAGTGAGCATTTTGAGTATTTTTAAAAAAATTAAATAATTTACTTTACTGCTGCCAGAGACACACCTACGCGTCTATCCTTGCTGACAGTTCATTCAAGAATGCCATCTTCATTGGTGTGAAATCTATGTCCACCGGGCCATCGTTTTAAATTTGGAAATAAGAAGAAATCACTGAGAGCCAGATCTGGTGAAAATGGCGAATAAGGTAGCACCTCGTAACGCAATTCGACTAATTTTGTTGTAGAAACAGCGGACGAATGAAAAGGCGCATTTTTGACGTATAATGGTGTATCACGTTTCATCTACTGTGACATATCGGCGGAAAAAATCCCTCGGGTTACGTTTGAAGATAACCGAACATTCTTCTGAATTTTTAATGCGAGCGCGCATTTGATTTGCCGCGGCATCCATCTCGCGGATAGCTTTTTTATATGTAAACGTTCATGCAAAATATTACATACCCGTTCGGTTGAAATGTTGACTTCATTAGCTATCTCACGGACTTTTAATCGACGATCGCTAATTACTAGGGCATGGATTTTATTAACCATTTCTCGAGTAGTTACAGTAAATGACAGTCCCAGACGTTCTGCATCATCTGTGCTCATATGGCCACTTTTAAAAGCAGAAAACCACTTACAAATCATTCCATGGGACGCAATACATTCAGGATAATATTTATGATAATTTTTCCTGGGTTGCTTCAATTGTTTTTCCACATAAAAAATAATGTTTAATTAACACTCAAAATTATTTTTTCTCCATTTTTACAGAACAACAAAAACAGTTTTTTTTAGATTAGTATAAAACATAAACTACCTGTCAGATTTGTGTGAAATTTTAACAGTAGACATCAGAAACATGGTGGAAACCAGCAATATAATAAGAAGACAAATTTTAAAGTGGGATTACAGTCAAATGGAATTCAGTGGGCAGAAAAAAATTTTGACATTATTTTTAATAATAGTCAAGCTTTCGGTTTATTTCTTCCTCAGGACTTTAAAATATGTTTAAATATTGTGTCATACAAAAATTTTGACAATTATAGTAGTTGCAGTCAAAAATATTTGGGTATATGTATTTATATGTCCATTGTGAAAATGCCTAACGTACGTAGCTACTAGAGTTCTACACATAGATTTACTCAAATCAAAGAGTCAGGAACAATTTGAAAATATCCGAAAAATCCTTCATTTCAACGATAATTCAAAATCTGTACCGAAAGAGGATCCAAAACATGATCGTTTGTTTAAATTACGTTCTGTTATTGATCACCTTATTTCAAAATTTCAAACTGTGCCAATGTCTTTCAGTTGATGAACAAATGTGTGGAACGAAAGCACGATACCATATGAAACAATATATGCCTAGCAAACCTCATAAATGGGGATATAAATTATTTGTTATGCGGTATAAGTAGTTTTGCATACAATTTTGAGATCTACGCAGGTATCGAAAATGATACTAAATATCGTCCAAATAATGAGCCCGATTTAGGAGCATCTTCCAATAAAGTTGTACGTCTAGGACGAATCGTTCCAAAAAACGAAAACTTTCGTATTTTTTTTGACAACTATTTTACCTCACTCCTTCTATTAGTCTACTTGGCTAACAACGGGATATTTTCACTAGGGACAGTAAGACGGGCGCGTTTACCAAACTGTAAACTACCCACAGAGCGGGATTTGAAGAAAAAAGAGTGAGGCACTTCTGCCGAATAGGTCTGTAATATTGACGGGATTGAAATATCATCGGTTGTTCGGAAAGATAACGAACTTGTCAATTTAGTTTCTACATTCATAGGAAAACTACCTATGAATAACATAGATTATATGATAGGAAAAAAAGAGGGTATATCCGTAGAGTGCCCTAATCTTGTTATTGAATATAACAAATATATGGGCGGCGTAGACCTGATGGACAATTTGATTGGACGATATAAAATTAGTATCAAACTAAAAAGTGGTATTTACTATTATTTTACCATAATGGTTGAAGTAACACTAATTAATTCATGAATTTTATATAAGAAAGTAAGTACTGAAAGAAATGAAAAGAAAATACTGACACGAGCAGAATTTAGAGCTGACGTTGCAGACTGCTTGTGTCGTGTTGGTGACAAATCAAATTAAAAAAAAAATCAAGGAAAAAATCTTGTTCAGCGAGAACAGCATATGTGCCTCCAAAATATGTACAAATGGATGCGAATAGTCTGGCCTTTAAACACTGAAATCAGACAAAGATGCAAATTTCCAACATGTAAGTCATTTTCATTCATAAAATGTTCTAAATGTGGTCTTCATTTATGCTTAAATAAAAATATTAATTGTTTTATAATTTCCATATTAAATAAATGAACTGTAAAAATTCCTTGTAAAAGACTCTATGTATCATGTATGCTACAATTACAAATTTTGAAAAGTAACCTATATTGTAATATTTTTTTAAATATTTTCCCATGTTCCTTTCTTAAAACTAAAAAATATTTTTTTGAATAATCATTGTAGAAAATTGCGCAGTAAAGGAATATTGGTGACAGTATAACACAAGTGTGAGATTTACGTAATCGTGCCATAAATTCTGTCCCTAATAAAAGGGCTGCTTATTCTACATAAACAAAAGAAACACGTTAAAAAAAAAACAAATGTTATTTAATTGGTATATACTATAGTGACTGAATGTGTATAGTGTGGCCAATGGGGGACTCAATTCTGATTGGTTGGCAGATATGGCGGATATTATGCCAACTTCGATCTTTGTTTACATACAAGAAATACACAAAAGTGTTATTTTATTATATTGATTGTGAATTACATGTGAATTTGAAGTAATTATACCATATTTATATTTCCAATAGTGTAAACAATTATTTACTTACTTACTTAATCCAGAAGTCTTTCTACCTTGTAGACTTATGTCCTTACTTCTGTTTCCTCTTGCGTCGATTTTGTCGGATTTGTTTTCCATATATCTCTCCACATTTTACGATCTTGTGCAAACTCTCGTACTTCTCGCCAAGCTATCCCTCTTTCTTCTACAGCATTCTTGGCTTCGTCTATTCATTTCTTCACTGGTCTGCCTCTTCTTTTACCTAGTGGTCTTGTTTCGAATACTCTTTTCACTAGCCTGTTGCCATCCATTCTGTGTAGGTGATCGAGCTACCTTATCTGGTTCTGTTGTACTATTTGTTCAATTGGTTTAATGTTTAATTGTTCCCTATATGTTTCGTTTCTTATTCGATCTAGTCTTGTTTTTCCCTTAATTTTTCTCAGGAATCTCATCTCGGTGGCTTGTACTTTGTTTTTAAATTTTTCAGTTGTTACCCATGATTTGCAACCGTATGTTAGAATAGGAACTGCTACTTTTTTGACAACTTCCACTTGAGTCTCTTTCGGTACTTCCTTCTTTCCTTGAAATTTGTTGGGTATAGCATTGTATAGTCTTCCTGCGGCTGCTCTTTACTCCCTAATTCCCTCTTCTATTTTTCCAGATGCATGAATCACTACTCCTAAGTATTTAAATGATTTAACTTGTTTGTATTATTTATTGTCATATATTTTGTTTTGCTTGTATTGATTTTCATATTCCTTTTCTTTGGTTTATTATTTATTTCGTTGATATTGTTTTGCAATTTTTTTTCTGATTCACCAAAGATAACCATATCATTTGCGTAGCATAGTTCTGTTATATTGATGATTTCCAGGTTTCTGTATCCTATTTTGTATGGTTTTAATTTTCCTTTGCTCGCTTTTATTGCATCGTCGAGTATAAGGTTGAATAGAAGTGAACTTAGAATGCATCCTTGTCGCAGGCTTATTGAGGACTTACTGGATGTTGAGTTTCTCGTGCGTACATAGTTTTTATTTCTTTCATATAAACTTTTCACTGCTTCATTAATTTTTGGATTGATATTCCTGACCTCTAGATTTCTCCAAATATCTTGTCTTATCACTCTATCGAATGCTTTTTCCAGATCTATAAAGCACATATATATTATTCTTTATTTTGATTGGCCTTTTCTATTATCTGTCTTATAGTAAATATGTGGTCTTGCACTCCTCCATTTTCCCTAAAACCGCTCTGTGTATCTTCTAGACTATCCTCTATTTTATTTCTTATTTTTTTTCTAGAATACTTGTGTATATTTTTCCTGGAACGGTTAGAAGGGTGATTTCTCTATAGTTATGGTAGTCTTTTCAAATTCATTTTATTCGGCATACTACAAATACATGAAATGTTTAGCCTTGTCATTACAATAAAATATGATCATCTAAAATATATCACAAATACACGTGCAGATAAAGAAGTTACAGTTACAAACACATTAAAATATATTTAAAAATATTTCATAAAGACGAGTTAAAAACATGACAAATTAACAAAAACAACACAACAAACTAAAATTTGGTTAACTCGAGTCCAACAAAGTATAACACTATTATTAAGTCCATTTTATGTTTGCCTTTATAAAATCGTCTATGTTATAATAACTCTGTTTAATTAGTTCTTTTTTAATAACTTTTTTGAACGTAGTGGCAGTTGTTTAATATGGTCAGGTAGTTCGTTATTAAATTTTACACAGTTATGGAAAGGTCCATTTCTAGTCTTTTTTGATCTGTTATGAGGAATAATTAAGTTTTTATTATTTCGGGTATTTTATGAGTGGGTATCCTCAAATTTTTGGAAGTGGCTGGGATTCTTTTTTGTATAGACCAGGCACTCTACAATATATAAACCGGATAAGGCTAAGATTTCGAGATCTTGAGATAACGGTTTGCAATGTTCTCATGCGGGTACCCCTGCATAATAATAATCCGTATTATCTTCTTTTGGGTAATAAATATCTTGGTGTTGAATGAACTCCAAAACCACAGAATAATCCCATAGGAAAGCAACGACTGAACTAAGGCGAAGTATGCAATCCTGAATGTATTTCTTGATACTTGTCCTGACAATTTTCGGAATAGGTAGGTTAATTTTGTTAGTTTCTGGTGCACTTCATGACCGTGTTTATGCCACTTCAAGTCTGGGTCAATAAATATCCCTAATATTTTGGCATGATTGTTGGAATTATTTCTGCCACTTTTGAAAGTTATAATGTCAGTTTTATCTTCATTTAGCAATAGATTATCATTAAACCAACGTTTTGCTTCGTCAAGAACTCGGTCATATTGTTCGTGTCAATACTGCTATTTTTTTTAGGAAAAATGTGTCATCCGCGATCATTGAGATGTTACTTACAGTGACATGGTTTGGTAGGTCATTTATGTATATAATGAACAGTAGAAGTCCCAGTATGGATCCTTGAGGAATTCCATGTTGCATAACCTTAACTTCGGATGTGCTTTCATTGACGTTAACAGATTGTTGTCGTTTTAGCAAGTTGCTACGTATTAAATTGTTAGCGGATCCTCGGATTCCGTATCTATCTAATTTTTCTATGTGTCTCCCTTTTTATAGATCGGTGTAATTATGCATATTTGCCAGTCTTTTGGTGTGCTTCCTTGTTCTAGAGCTTCATTCAATATTTTTCTTAGCTTGTCTAAGCCGTGCTTTCCCATATATTTTATCATTTCAGGTCTTATATTGTCTGGTCCGGGTGCTTTTTCTTTTTTCCGTTTGCTTATGGCTTTCATTAATTCTTCTTCTGTTATTTCTTCTAGGCTTGTCAATTTCTTGTCTTTGTTTACTTTTATATCTGTGGTACTATGTAGTTTTTCAGCTTCTTTGTTTATTTCTCCTTCCATCAATTCCTTAAAGTAATTTTTCCATCTTTCCATAATGTCTCTTTCTTTATTGAGAATGTCTCCGTCGCCATTTTTAATTTTAAGTAGCGTAGTAGCTTTGTTCTTTCTCATTTGTTTCAGTATTCCGTAGAACATTTTCCTATTTTCTGGGTAAGCTACTTTTATTTTATTGCCAAAATGTATCCACTCCGTTTTTTTCTTCTTCAAATAACTCTTTAGATTTCTTTCTTTCTTTCTGTTTTGTATATTTAGTAGGTTTCTTTATTTTTTTTATTTAAATAGTTTTTCCGTTTTATATTTTCCTTTTAGCAGCTTCCTTTATTTCTTTTGACCACCAGTGTGTTTTATTTTGATGAAGTTATTTATGACTAACGTGTATTGGCAAAGATACTTTTTATGTTAGATTAACAAGAATAAATATGAATGACACTTATATCCTTTTTACCTTCCGTCAAAAGGAAGGTATTGTTTTTGGTCAAAAAATTCAGTGGTGAGTTTTTAATGTATAAGCACGTTTTAGGGTCCCTACAATACGAATGTACTATTTTTAAGATGATGTCTGTATGTGTGTATGTGTGTCCGTGTGTGTGTGTCTGTGTGTGTCTGTGTATGTGTCTGTGTGTGTGTCTGTGTGTGTGTCCCTGTGTGTGTGTGTGACAAATTTTTCTCCGACGATAACTCCAAAACTACAATTCTAAAAATTATGATTCTTTCATATTCCTCTTCTTTACAACCATATGAAGAGCTGATTAGATTTTGGTTATAATTGGTCAACCGGAAGTACCCTTATTTGAAGTTCTTAACAGTTTTTCTTGAAAAATCGCAGTTAAATATCATTTTCGACATTTTACGTGATTATCAATAGGAAGAATGTCTTATTCTCTATACGGTTCGATTATACATTTTCCTTCATATTCCATAGATATAGAGTTATAGAGAGATTAAGAGAGATTAACTTTCGAAAATCAGTCAGCATTGCAAAAATTATGAAAACAACAGAAATATTTAAAAAACTCTAATTGACAGATGTCAGTGGCAAGTGCAGAACCAAAGTGGAAAGTATGTGATCTGAAAGTGATATAAGTGACAGAGTGTCCCTCGCCAGTGACTTGCATTTGCGGCCTCGCCTCAAGATAGAAACATATAATGCCAGAAGTACGAGAAAGGCAAAAGAGAAGATGGAAGGACTGTATAGCAGAAGATTTGAGAGAGGAAGAACTGTGTAACTAAGGTGCTTTGGACAGGAATGAGTAGAAGAGAAGAGTAAGAAACAGTGACTTCTAATAAAATAGGGCAAAGTTGAAGCAGGAGGAAGTGTTAAGTGCAATACATAATGTACGTTCGTATTCGTATTATAATTTTATTAGATTTTAGAATCTTTTCAAAGGAACTTTCAGTATGGATATGTAAAAATAGTGTGTTCTTGTTACAATTATACAGGATATATAGAATATTTTTCAAGGAACTTTTGGTATAGGATATGTACAAAATACATCGAATTGACGGAAGGTTTTGTGCTGACCACAACAGATTTTTTTTTTATTCGAATCATGTCAACAACTACAAAAACATTTTTTTTATAAACTAACTTGATTACAATATATATATATATACATAGAACAAGGTTTCTTGAATTACAGATAATAATACTTCAATACTCATTCTAAATCAAGAAACATTTGCCTTGTAATCCAATTTTGTCTCTTAAAAGCTGTAGTCTTTTCATTTGGTAGTGGCTTCGTAAAGATATCCGCAATTTGTTCTGTACTTGAAATGTATCCAATGTCCAGTTTTCCATTATCATAAAGTTCTCTAACAAATTTGTACCGTACATCTATATGTTTGGACTTGTTATGAAATTCAGGATTCTTTATAAGACGAATCGCGCTTTGGTTATCAATTTTCAGTTCTGGAATGGGTGCGATGTTACATATTTCCTTGTATAATCGTATAAGCCAAACAATCTCTTTTGCAGCTAGACTAGCAGCTATAAACTCAGCCTCTGTTGTAGATAAAGCTACGCATTTTTGTCTTGTACTTGTCCATATTACTGCTCCATCGCTTAATTTACAAATTATTCCAGAAGTTGATCACCTTGTTGAACTATCTCCTGCATAATCCGCATCACAGTAAGTTTCCAAATTGTTCATACTCATTTTTGCTTTGTACAAAATTCCCCAATCCATTGTACCTTTAATGTACTTTAGTACTCTTTTTATCATTGCCCAGTGTTTCGTTTTTGGACAATTTAAAACTTGGGATAATACACCAACTGTAAAAGCAATATCCGGTCTAGTTACTACAGCAATATATAGTAGACTACCCACTGCTTCTCTGTAAGGAATATTGGTAGCTAGATCTTTCTCACATCTTTCAAAATACTGATCTGTTTCTATAGGTGTAGATACTGGATTAGCGTCTATCATATTAAATTTTTCTAATACTTTCCTAGCATATATTTCTTGGTTAATAAATATGGAGCCATTTTCCAAACGATGAATTTGCATACCAAGAAAGCAATCTGCCGGTCCAGTTCTAACTTTGAATTCTTGTTTCAGTTTCTTCAGAAATTCTCTTAATTCATTACTATCCTTAGTTATGACAAGTCCGTCATCTACATACAAAACTATGAATAATCTTCTATCTTTACTGATGTATAAACATGGATCTTCATTACTTTGTAGTAATTCGCAAAATTGAAGAAATTTCCCGAATCTATGATTCCAGCACCGCGGGGCCTGTTTCAAACCATACAGACTTTTATTCAGTCTACAAACCCTGTCAGTTCCGTCTTCATATCCAGTAGGCTGCTTCATGTAAATTTCTTCCGGTAAATCTCCATAAAGAAAAGCTGTTTTTATATCAAATTGTTGTATTTTCATGTCTTCACTCGCAGCAATACTTAACATTGTTCTGATTGTATCCCAGCGAACGACAGGACTAAATGTTTCTTTAAAATCAATTCCATATTTCTGTGAGTATCCTTTTACCACTAATCTTGCCTTGTATCTCTCAACACTTCCGTTAGTATTATATTTAATTTTGAATACCCAACGATTATCTATTGGTGTTCTTCCTTTAGGCAAGTTTACTAAATTCCAAGTATTATTTTCTGCTAACGCATCTAATTCTTCTTTCATGGCAAGTTTCCACTGTTCACTATCTCTTGATGTTAGGGCTTCAGACAACGTTGAAGGCTCTTCAGATACTGCCAGCATAATCACATCACCATATCTTACTGGCTTTTTGATAGTAGAACGATCACGTAATCTTCTTTCAGTAGTCAGGGTTACTTCTTCTTCATTATCTTGTAATTCTTCATCTTTATTATTATTTGTTTCTTCATTATCTTCTATTTCTTCTTCTTCTTTATTATTTATTTCTTCTGTATTCTCTGTGTTAAAAATTCGACTGCAGCAAGATCGCGTAGTAGCTTCATTCTTGAATATGACATCTCTTGATAAAATAACTTGATCTTCTTCCGGAATCCAGACTCTGTATCCATCTCGATCACCACAATATCCCACTAAAATTCCTTTCTTTGCCTTCTTATCAAATTTTCTTCTTTTCGGTTTAGGTACATACACGAAGCATTCTGTTCCAAAAATTTTTAAGTGATCTGTATCAGGTTTCTTATTAAACCATATTTCATGTGGTGTTTTATCTTCAATGGGAGTGGGGCCAGTTCTGTTTATAACATAAGCTGCAGTGTTCACCGCTTCTGCCCATAGTTTCTCCGGCAAATCTCTGGCGTGTAACATAGTTCTCGCTGCTTCCACTAATGTTCTATTGTCTTGTTCTGCAGCACCATTCTGTTCTGGTGTGTAGGGCATACTTCTTCTATGATTTAATCCAGCGTTTTCTGTCATTTTCTTCACTTCTGAATTGTTAAACTCTTTTCCACCATCTGTAAGCAATTCTTTGATGAAATGTCCAGCGGTTTTCACAGTCTCTAAGAATTGTGGTAATTTCGTTTTTACTTCTGACTTTTCCTTCATAAAGTATACAGTTCTGTACTTTGAATAATCGTCTTTGAAGTCGACAAAGTATCTCATACCTCCTAATGATACTTCTGGAAATGGACCACACACATCTGCATTAATGAGTTCACCTGGTTTATTCGGACGTTCCGTTCTTCGACCAAAACTCAGACGATGCATTTTTCCAAACATGCATGCTTCGCAGATCTTACCATCCATAGGTACATTGATTCCTTTTTGTTTTAAATATTTCCTGACATGACGTTTGTTTTGATGTCCCAAACGCTCGCGCCAAATTTGTAGAATATTATTATCTTGTGACAAACAAACATTTGAAGGATATATTACCTTCATCAGCAGCTTGTAAACTCCACTTGATTGTCTAATGCCGACAGCTACTGTTTCTTTATTCTCATTTTTGAAAATTCGACATCTGCTATTTGAGTATTCTGTCAAACCGTTATCCAGAGCAAAGCCTGATGAAAAAAGATTTTGACCTCCTTCCGGAACAAACCAAACGTTTGACATATAACCTGGTTTCCATTTTTCTCCAACTAGCATTTCTATCTGCATTTTACTTTCTCCATATGCATACATGTTTCTTTCATCACCAAGACGTAAAGATTTTGGTTTAGGAAATGGAGTGTAGCTTGTGAACCAATCCGATCTTGTAGAAATGTGATGTGAAGCACCAGAATCTGTCAACCAAGAAGCATTACCATCTATTCTTGTTGATGTACTACTCATAAAAGCTTGTCCTTTGTTTTCTTTTGTAGATCTGTCATTCTTTATATCTTTATTAAATCTTTCATACTTCATTTTGCTACAATTTTTCTTAATGTGTCCCATTTTACCGCAATAGTAACACTTAAATGTATTTGCATTTTTATTGTCTTTAGATTTGACATCTACAGATTTTTCTGCTTTCGTTATTAACGCAACAGAATCCTGTTCTTGTTTCGATAGTTCCGTTTCTTTTAAACGTTGTCCATGCAATCTAAGACGTTCTGTTAAACTTGTAATAGTACGTTCTGAATTTGGAACAGATTCCCATGCATTCTTGAATTCTAGATACTCAGAAGGTAGAGTGTTCAAAATTCTATTCATTAACATAGATTTTGGAAGTTCAACATTTTCTTCTTTTAATTCGTCATGCAAGTCTTGCCAAATTTTCTGCAAAGTCGAAACGTGAGTCGCAATGTCATCAGTTGTTCCCTTTTTGTAACTAAATAGCTGACAATAAAGCAGATCTAATCTTCTTTCACTCTTCTGTTCATACACGGAGTGTAGAACATCCCACATCTCTTTTGCAGTTTTGCAGGTAAGGATGTGTTGCTTTGGCTCAGAACGTACACTAGAACCAATAATATACCGAGCTAAAGCATCTGCTTCTTCAAACGCTTTCACATCAGCCATGTATTTCTTCTTGTCATCTTCCTTTGCACCTGAAGCTAAGACAATGGGCATAGTATGATCTCCTTTTACAACCGTTAAAACTTTATGTACCGTAAGTTGTAAATTTACATCAAATTTCCAACTAGCCCAATTCCTTTGACCTTCCAGTCTATCAATACCTTGGACTTTCTCCATTTTTAGTCGCTTTGTTATATATAAATAAATCAACTGCTTTTATTTATGCCGCGTAACCTGGGCCGCATAACCTGATGAAGTTATTTATGACTAACGTGTATTGGCAAAGATACTTTTTATGTTAGATTAACAAGAATAAATATGAATGACACTTATATCCTTTTTTTATATTCGAATCATGTCAACAACTACAAAAACATTCTTTTATAAACTAACTTGATTGCAATATATATATATATATATATATATATATATATATATATATATATATATATATATATATATATACATAGAACAAGGTTTCTTGATTTACAGATAATAATACTTCAACATATTTGATTGTTTATTATTTATTTTTGCAGTTCCGCATGTCGCTTTCGCTGCTTGTAGAATGCATGTTTTAAATTTGTCCCAGTTTTCATTTAAGTCATTTTTCAATGTAATATTTTTTAGTTGATTATTTAAGTTTTTGTTGTGCATTTCATTTACCTCCTCTTTCTCCAGCAAGTAAGATTTTATTTTTTCTTTCACCACAGTTTTTCTTCGTTCTTTGGTTGTTCGTTTAGTTTACGACATTTTCATGGTTAGCATGTAATGGTCTGAACCAATTTCCGATCCTCTTTTTACCCTGATATCTTTAATTCTTCTCTCTATGTTTTTACTTATTATAAATTAGTCGATTATTGATTTTTCTCCAGTGCTTGGTTCTTCTCTCGTGAACTTATGTATGTCTTTATGATTGAATTTTGTGTTTCCTATAAATAGATCATTTTCTGAGCATAGCTCTATTATTCTTAAGCCATTTGGATTGCATGTTGTTTCTCCTTCCTTACCCATATATCTCTCGATGCCTTTGTTATTGTTTCCTACTTTGCCACTTAAGTCACCGAGTATTATAACTTCGTGTTTTGTGTCATCAATCTCTGTCTGTAGTTCATCATAGAATTTATCTTTGACTTCATTTAGTTCGTCTGTGTTCGGGCCGTATATACTTAGAATGTGTGTTTCTTGATCTACTTGGAATTTTATATCTATTTTTATGATTCTTTCATTTATATATTTTTCTTTTACAACCATGTTTATTATGTTATCATTCAGAATTATTCCTACACCTACAGCCGCTCTTTCATTTTCATTAGCACCAGACCAGTACATCCAATGATCTGTAAGTTGTATTAGTCCCTTTCCTTTTTTTTTTGTTTCAGATATACCCATAATTTCTATCTTCCTTAATATCATTTCTTCTATTATCTCTAATTCCTTGCCTCTTATGCTTCTAAGCTTCTAACATTCCATGTTCCCCACATTAAATTAGTTTTATTTTGTGTTAGTATATTATTCGTGTACCTTTTCACATTCTTTGTCGTGCCTATTATACTTTTTGAGGTTTTTGTATCTACTGGTCGTTTTTTTGGAACTGGTATTAAACCATTTTCTTCTTCACACCATTCGTAATCATTCTTTTTCTATATATAGTTTACGAAAATCTATTTTAGTTGATATTCTTTTTTCTTTTTCTACTTCAGCTATTTTCTTGATCTGATTTTGAATCTTTTTTTCGTTATCTGTAAGTTCACTTTCTATATATACGTTATTCCCCTTAAGTTGATTTTAATTTTTAAGTATGTCCTGCTTAGGTTCCCATGAGTTCGTTTCTACGATTATAATTTTCCAGTTTTCTTTCTCAATAATTTTGTTCACTTTTTACATTCAGTTTTTATTTCCAATTTTAAATGGCACAAAAGTGACCCCTGTGGTGCACTCTCCACGCCAGCTGAGTGCCCGTGAGGTGACGCCTGGTAAGCGCCCACACGGTAAAATATATCGTCATCATTACCGATGTCTACATGTGTTGTAGATACTGGCACACCCAGAAATGGGTAATATGCCGTGATGATATATTTATTTATTTTTATTTTAGTTTTTATTTTGAGGTTTTCACTAATGGAGTTATTAACGGCTTGTATATTTTCTACATTTGTTAGACCGCTTCCTTTTATTACGATATTCATTTTTTTCTTAATTTTTTCCTGCTTGTCTAACTTGTTTTCGATTTAGTGCTCTTATCTCTTCGGTATTATTTTTCATCTCTTGTATCATCTGCTTCATCAGAACTTTTATTTCGTCCAGGTCATTCTCTCCTTTAAGTGTCTTTCCGTCAGTCATCGCGCTTGTATTTTGCTGATCAGGTGATCTGAGAACTAGCTTGCTTCTCTTAAATGCTTCCTGACCACTTTCTGAACTGTTATTTAGATTTATTTTTTTGTACTCACTCATAGCACCCTGTATGAATAGTTTTTACTCGCTCTGTATATGAGCTGGCAAATCTGTTCTTACTTGTTTGCGCTCTCTGACGTGCCTGTTTGCTGAGACCTTGTAGCATAAAATCACTGAATTATGATTTTAAAACACTTTTTTACAGATCACTGCACAAAACTCTGTATTAATTTTATATCACTAGGATTCTTACACTTTTAATTTTAACTTTCCGTAAATATATTGAATTAACGTCCGAAATAATCACTTAAAATAAGTAAAATTGATCGCCGCACGATAATTCACTCTAACACATCCGAACACCGAACAACTATATATAAACAATTAAATGATGTGTATTTGTAAATTTGTAACTCAAAGTCAGTGAACTCTATTCTACGTAAATGGAATGGAAACGTGTATACCTATAGCATTATAAGGAGCTAGTCATGCGAACTGTCACAAATTTCACCAGTTCCACCAGTCTGACGTATGCGCAGAGCACAGCTCATGATTTTCCATAGGTTTTAATATATTTCTAATTGGGTACTTTTACTAATTATTCACTGAACAGTGGTTATGAAAACATCGTTCTTTGAACAGTTTGCTTGTACTTTGCATACGTTTTATTTATTATTATTATTTTTTTTTTTAAATCTCGTACTGCGGGTTGCCTAGATATTTGAAGTACCACGCCAGCAACGATCGTTTCCGTTCCATAGTAGTATAGAGTTCACTGCTCCAAGCGTTTGGTAAGGTTAAATGTGTTAATACAAAGTCGTTATTAACACGATATGTATTAATATTTTTATACTAAACAAAGCACAGTTAAAGTAAGGTAGTTACAAGTCCAAACGGATATTTTTTAGTTTAGTTATATTGAAATAATAATTGTGAAAGAAGACCACTTAATAAGTATCTGAAATTAATAGTATAAAAAAGGCTCCTAAATCGCAAGCTGTCATCTGGTAAAAATAAACATATACTGATATTTGAAATTAAAAAGTACTTCCTGATTGGTCAGAGGTAGAAAACAGATTGGAAGTTGGTCAATTTGGCGTTACTCTTGCGGCTCTGCGTTGCGTTTCATTATAAAATGGCATTTGCTGTCTCGTACATTTATGTTTTGCGTTACTTTACTACAACCGCGTCACTTCTTGTGTTACTTCATTATAAAATAGACATTAAACCCAAAACACTAAGGAATTGAAGTATAAGTAACACTTTTAACAGCATTTTTATTCACTCTTTTATCTTATTTTCTTGAAAGATATATTTATAAATTTAAACTAAGAATCCTCTAACTGCATTGTAAAACAATGAAACGAAAGCATTTTGTATTTAAATTCTTATTTAAATTAAAATATTTAGTAAGTAATGTAAACAAAAAATTAAAAAAACTTAATATTAAAATATTAAAAATTCTTCTAAGTATAATTTTTTGAAAATTTTTGTTATTACAAATATTAAAGAACATAAAATTTTCCATCTAATACACTTAAAATTTTTATTATATAAAGCAGAGATTCCCAAAGTGTGCGCCGCAGCGCCCTGGTGCAGGTTTATTGCTTTGTTTTGATTGTGTCACTTTGTGTTTTCGTCAAGTCAGACGCAAAATGGACAGATTTCTATTAAATAAGCAAGTCGGTAGTTCAAGTGACAGTGATCAAGCATCTACAAGTGGCGGGGAAGCAAAAAAGCGGAAATATCACAAATACGATGATAGTTATTTGGATTTTGGCTTTACTTCAGTATAAGTAAAGAATGAAGAAAGACCGCAGTGTGTGTTCTGTTTGAAAATTCTAGCGTCCAAGAGTATGCTCCCAAGTAAGCTAAAGAGCATCTCGAGACCATTCATCCTACTAGGGTTGAAAAATCGCGTGATTTTTTTAATAGGAAGTCGCAAAATTTACAAAAACAAAAAAATGTGTTCAGTCAACAAGCTTCAGTACCTAGAAATGCACTGTTAGCATCTTTTAAAGTGGCATACAGGGTGGCGAAATGCAAAAAACCTCACACTATCGCAGAAGAGCTTATTTTACCGGCTGCTCTCGACATGGTGAACATTATGGTGGCAGAATCAGCGGGGAATCTAATTTCCAAGGTACCTTTATCTAACAACACTATTAGTCGAAGAATCCATGACATTTCTGAGGATCTTAATCACCAATTAATAGAAAAAATGAAAGATAAGGAATTTGGTCTGCAACTAGATGAGGCTACTGACAGAAATAAAGATGCACACCTTATTTGTTACATACGCTTTCTGGATGATACTATTATCGTTGGACCTTTTTTTCTGTAAAAGCATTACCGAAAGCGCAAAAGCCCAAAACTTGTTTGAAATTCTTGACAAGTGTATAACAGAAAATGATTTAGATTGGAAAAAGTGTGTCGGTGTATGTACTGATGGTGCTCGATAAATGTCTGGCAGGTATGAAGGAATACAAGCGCTTATTCGTAAAAAAGCACTGCATGCTATGTGGACCCATTGCATCATCCATAGGGAAGCACTTGCATCAAAATCAATGAGCTCTGAATTAAACTTGTTATTAGAATGTGTCATTGACGTAGTAAACTACAGAAAACTAGGCCGCTAAAAGCCAGACTTTTAAAAAAAAACTATGCATGGATATGGGCGTTGAACACACGGCCCTGCTATATTACTGCAGTTCACGATGTCTTTCACGTGGAAATGTCTTATTCCGTGCATTCGAATTACATCAAGAAATTCACACTTTTTTACAAGATGAAGGTCACATAAACTCCAGATACTTTGCCAAACCAGACTTTTTGCTAAAACTAGCATATTTGTGCGATATATTTGACAAACTGAATAATCTGAATCTGTCTGTGCAAGGCAATAACATGCAAATTTTGAAATTATTGCGGCATTTAGGAGAAAACTTCAATTGTGGATTAAAAAAATTAATGAGGATGGCGGTCAAGATTGTTTTCCGCAATTGCATAAATACGCGGCTTCTAATGAGCTTGTTGTCTCATAAGACTTGATGTCCCTTTTCACAGAACACCTTTCGAAGCTCACTGAATGGTTTTCGAAATACTTTGCGGAAGACAATGTCGAAAAATTTGCGTGGATCCAAGATCCTTTCCATGCACAAGCTCCACCAGAATTCACTTCGCAAGAAGAGAGTTTCATTGAACTCTCTTGCGACAGCAGTTTTAAAACAAAATTCACGTGTTCCGATTTGGTGGAGTTTTGGATATCGGTCCAAAATGAATATCCAACTTTAAGTTCAAAGGCTCTAAGAATTATAATTCCTTTTGCAACATCTTATTTATGTGAAGCCGGATTTTCTGCTGTATCTGTAATAAAGAGCAAATATCGCTCAAAGATCAATGTCAAGCCTTATCCCACGTTTTGAAAAAATGTGTGGAGATCACCAAGCTCACACGTCACATTGACTAAGTTGCCCCTGTATTTTGTTTCTTATTATAATTTTTAAATGTATTCTTGTGTTTCATTATCAATATAAAAACACCTTTATGTGAGCCTCATATTGTAGATGTTTTAATTTTTGTGCCTACCTACCTAGAATCATTGTATCTTAGAGCCTAGACTAGCTAGGGCGCCAAGACAAAATACTAAACCTGTAAGTGCGCCGCGAACTGAAAAAGTTTGGCAACCCCTGATATAAAGCATAGATTTAGATAAGGACACTATAATATATAGAATAACCGGCGGTAAACTTCGCAGAGGCTAAATTACACTAAGGAAACCAGTAAACAAATTCGAATGTTTATAACATAGTAATGTTTGTAACATAGTTTGTAAATGACAGATATCAATGTCAAAAATCAACAGTTTTAGTGACATTCTGAATACTTTTTCTAGGAAGTGCATTTAATCTTTCTTATTGATCTATTAATTAAATATTTAACCTACAGGTATGCATGTATCCTTCAGATATATCGATACAATTTTGACAATGAATTGGAAGAATCGCTGTCATTTAATTGTATAACATAAAATGGAAATGGCGAGAGGTATTGTGCTGTAAACAACATATTTTTACTTTTGTAACACTAAATATAATAATTATTTTGTTTACCCCACACTCTAGGTATACTCCTCACGTGATTTGAAATAACAGTTAATGTCAAATACGTCTAGATGATATATCGTTTGTTGAGCATAGGTTAATTGTGAAAAGTTACGGTATCTGGTAGACATACTTCTACAAATGTTTACATTTTTTAATGTCTGTGAGACACATACTTCTAGTAAGTGAAATGTTGCGGTGCCTCGTAGAGACATTATATTCTAAAAAAAGTTCATATTTTTCGATTGTCTATTCTACAAATACTTTTGGATACGAAACAGAAAAAACAGCGAAAATATAGCCTTTGCCCATATATATACAGGGTTTGTTAAAAGTATGGAGTCGGCGATTTATTGTCGTTAATATTCATTTTAGGAAATTATGTTCAATACGAAAGTTTTTTAAGAAATTTTGATCTACATTTGAGAATACTTTTTTCTTAAATTGTTTTTGAGTTATGCTTGTCCGCGTAATTTTTTTAAATGGGAACACATTTATTTTACTCTACCATTCGATAGTGTTTTTACCTTCCGTCACCTTTAGGTAAGGAAGGTATTGTCTTTGGTCAAAAAATTCGGTGGTGAGATTTTAATGAATAAGCACGTTTTAGGGTCCCTACAATACGAATTTACTATTTTTAAGATGATGTCTGTATGTGTGTGTGTGTGTGTGTGTGTGTGTCCGTGTGTGTGTGTGTGTGTGTGTATGTGTGTCCGTGTGTGACAAATTTTTCTCCGACGATAACTCCAATACTACAATTCTAAAAATTATAATTCTTTCGTATTCCTCTTCTGTACAACCATATGAAGAGTTGATTAGATTTTGGTTATAATTACTCCACCGGAAGTACCCTTTTTTGAAGTTTTTAACAGTTTTTCCTAAAAAAAACGCAGTTAAATATTATTTTTTGACATTTTGTTATTATACATATTAAAGAAAATACTCTTCTCTATATGGTTTTATTATACATTTTCCTTCATAATCAATAGATGTAGATTTAAAGCGTTATAAAGAAATTAATTTTGAAAAATTAGTCTGCTTTGCTTTTTATCATGGAAACAGATGATATATTAAAAAATTCTAATTGACAGATGTCAGTTGGAAGTGCAAATCCAAATATGGAGCGTATAGGATCTAAAATTGATATGGCATAGTGTTCCTCGCAAGTGACACGCAGAGAAAAAAGACTTAAGAAAGATGTGTGATGCGTTGGACAAAAATGAGTGGAAGAAGAGGAAACAGCGACCCCTAATAAAATAGGGGAAAGAAGAAATGAAGGAAGTGTCTAGTGCATTTTACTTAGTGTATATTTATGATATAATTTTATTGGATTTATAGAATCTTTTCGAATGAACTTTTGGTATAGAATTTGTAAAAAATAGTATGTGTTCGTGTTCGATTTTACATGATATTATATAGAATCTGTTCCAAGGACTTTTTGGTATGGGATTTGTACAAAATTCATCGAATTGACGGAAGGTCTTGTGCTGGCCACAACAGATTTTTTTCTCTTTACAACAGTATGTTTGTTTTTACTTTCCGTCAAAAGGAAGGTATTGTCTTTGGTCAAAAAATTCGATGGTGAGTTTTTAACGAATAAGCACGTTTCAAGACACCTAGAATACGATTTTACTAATTTTACATTGATGTCTGTATGTGTGTGTGTGTGTGTCCGTGTGTGTGTGTGTGTGTGTGACAAATTTTTCTCCGACGATAACTTCAAAACTACAATTCTAAAAATTATGATTCTTTCGTATCCCTCTTCTTTACAACCATATGAAGAGCTGATTAAATTTTGGTTATAATTGGTCAACCGGAAGTACCCTTATTTGAAGTTCTTAATAGTTTTTCTGCAGTTAAATATCATTTTTCGACATTTTATGATCATTAATATGAAAGAAAATCTTATTCTCTATGCGATTTGAATATACGTTTTTCTTCATATTCAATAGATATAGAGTTATAGAGAGATTAAGAGAGGTTAACTTTCAAAAACCAGTCAGCTTTGCAAAAATTATGGAAACAGCAGATAATATTCAAATAATTCAAATTGACAGATGTCAGTGTCAAGTGCAAAATCAAAGTGGAAAGTATGGAATCAGAAAGTAATTTAAGTGACAGAGCGTCCCTCGCAAATGTCTTGCAGTTTCAATGCTAGGAATACAAGAAAGGCCAAAGAGAAGATGGAAGGACTGTGTAGCAGAATATTTGAGAGAGGAAGAACTGTGTCAAAAAGATGCGTTGGATAGGAATGAAGAAGTGTGAAGTGCAATTTACAGAATGTACATACGTGTTACAATTTTACAGGATATATAGAATCTTTTCCAAGGAACTTTTGGTATCGGATATGTACAAAATACATTGAATTGACGGAAGGTTTTGTGCTGGCCACATCAGATTTTTTTATTTTTCAATTTATTTTAATAATATTTTTACAAGGAAAAACACCGGTTCAAGTATTTACGAATAGTAGGTACATCTAAGATAGACAAAAGCGAAGCGATAAACAAACTCGAGCGATGTAATTTACTTAGTTATTAATTTGTTTTTAATGATAAGATTGTGACCGACATCTTTATTGGAAATCATTTTGTCTATCTTATTTATTTATTTATTTATTTATTTATTTTACAATTTTGGCTTCTCAACAGGAAATATTTCCCAATAAAGCTACGTAATGTTTCACAAAATAAATCCGGCATTCTTCCACTACAATACAAATTATTGCATAGATAAGAAAGGCGGACAATCGGCGAATTCATAGTTGAATTTGTTCTACAATAATTCACTGAGAAAAGACGTATATGTCTGCTGGGATACTTAGGTACGTGAAAGTTAAACGAACTAATTAAACATGGGGATAATATGACATTATTAAATAATTTATACATAAAACATAAGTCATTTAACTGCCTTCTATTTTCTACAGATAGTAAGTTTGGTCTGTGCGTGGGAAATTTTTTAAACAATATCTTTAAAAATTTATTTTGAATACTTTCTATTCGGTCGATATAAATTTGATATTGAGGATTCCAACACACAGAAGCAAATTCTAACTGACTACGGACTAGAGTAATATAAAGCGTAACAAATGTACAGGGATACTTAAAGTTCGAGCTAGAACGAATTAAGAATCCTAACATCTTATAAGCTTTTTTAACAATTTTATCAATGTGCACATCGAATAATAGTTTGTTATCAAGACTAACTCCCAGATCTTTGACAATGTTTACCTTATTGATTAATGAATTTTCTATTTTATAGTCATAGTGAATCATATTTCTATTTCTAGTAAATTTTATAAAGGAACATTTTTCAATGTTAAGCTCTAATTTTATGTGTTTAGTGTAGTTCACAAATTTGTCAATGTCTGCTTGTAATGCCTTACAGTCACAGACAGTTTCAACTGTATGGTAAATTTTTAAATCGTCTGCATATAACTGAATATTTGCAAAATTAAAGCAAGTATTTATATTATTTATGAAAATTATGAAAAGAAGAGGACCAAGATGAGACCCTTGAGGGACTCCAGAGGTAACAAGTGCATCTTCAAAAGATAAACCATTTACTATAACCCGCTGCCTTCTATTGGTAAGATAAGAAATAAATCATGACAATAATTTGCCACCAACACCAACTTCAGCCAACCTGAAAATTAAAAGATTGTGTGAAATTTTGTCGAAAGCTTTGCTGAAGTCAGTGTAGGTAGCATCAACTTCCTTACGATTATCCATTGCTTGTGAAATATAATCTATATATTCAACGAGATTTGTATCAACGGAACGGCCACGAACAAAACCATGTTGCTGTTGAATAATTATTTTGTCTACCAAAGAATACAGCGAGCTATAAATAATGGTTTCAAATACTTTTTCAAAAATACATAATTTTGATATTGGTGTATAATTTTCAACTGACTCCTTGCTACCATTTTTAAATATTGGCACAATGTATGCAAGTTTCCAAATTTGAGGACAGAAAGACACTTCTAAAGATTTTTTGTATATTAACGTTAAAAGTACGCAAAGGGAGTTCGCGCAGTTTTTTGCGAAGATGGAAGGAATATCATCTGCTCCCGCACCTTTTCTTGCATAGATGAACATACTATTCGTAAATACTTAAACCGGTGTTTTTCCTTGTAAAAATGCTATTAAAATAAATTGAAAAATAAAAAAAAACATACTGTTGTAAAGAGAAAAAATCTGTTGCGGCCAGCACAAAACCTTCCATCAATTCGATGTATTTTGTACAAATCCCATACCAAAAGATCCTTGGAACAGATTCTATATAATATCATGTAAAATCGAACACGAACACACTATTTTTTACAAATTTCATACCAAAAGTTCATTTGAAAAGGTTCTATAAATCCAATAAACATACACTAAGTAAAATGCACTTGACACTTCCTTATTCCTTCTTCAGTTTTCCCCTATTTTATTAGGGGTCGCTGTTTCCTCTTCTCTTCCACTCATTCCTGTCCAACGCACCTTCTTCACACAGTCCTTCCTTTCTCAAGTCCTCTACGATACAGTTCTTCCATCTTCTCTTTGGCCTTTCACTGCATGTCACTTGAGAGGACCACTATGAAATAGTAATTTTTCATCCCATACTTTCCATATTTGGTTTTGCACTTGCAACACACATCTGTCAATTAGAATTTTTGAAAATTAATTTCTTTATAATGCTTTAACTCTACATCTATTGGATATGAAGGAAAATGAATAATCAAACCATATAGAGAAGAGTATTTTCTTTAATAAATATAATAACAAAATGTCAAAAAATAATATTTAACTGCGTTTTTTTAAGAAAAACTGTTAAAAACTTCAAATAAGGGTACTTCCGATGGATCAATTATAACCAAAATCTAATCAACTCTTCATATGGATGTACAGAAGAGGAATACGAAAGAATTATAATTTTTAGAATTATAGTATTGGAGTTATCGTCGGAGAAAAATTTGTCACACACACACACAAACACACATACAGACATCATCTTAAAAATAGTAAATTCGTATTGTAGGGGCCCTAAAACGTGCTTATTCATTAAAAACTCACCACCGATTTTTTTGACCAAAGACAACACCTTCCTTACCTAAAGATGACGGAAGGTAAAAAAACACTCTATCGAACGGTAGAGTAAAATTAATAGGTTCCCATTTAAAAAAAATCTGTTGTGGCCAGCACAAAACCTTCCGTCAATTCGATGTATTTTGTACATATCCTATACCAAAATTTCCTTGAAAAAGATTCTATATATCCTGTATAATTGTAATAAGAACACTCTATTTTTTACATATCCATACTGAAAGTTCCTTTGAAAATATTCTAAAATCTAATAAAATTTTAATACGAATGCGAACGTACATTATGTATTGCACTTAACACTTCCTCCTGCTTCAACTTTGCCTTATTTTATTAGAAGTCGCTGTTTCTTATTCTTCTCTTCTACTCATTCCTGTCCAAAGCACATTCGTGACACAGTTCTTCCTCACTCAAATCTTCTGCTATACAGTCCTTCCATCTTCTCTTCCCACTGGCGAGGGACACTCTGTCACTTATATCACTTTCAGATCATATGCTTTCCACTTTGGTTTTGCACTTGCCACTGACATGTGTCAATTAGATTTTTTTGAATATATGTTTCTGTTGTTTTCATAATTTTTGCAATGCTGACTGATTTTCGCAAGTTAATCTCTCTTAATCTCTCTATGACTCTATATCTATTGAATATGAAGGAAAATGTATAATCGAACCGTATAGAGATTAAGATATTCTTTCTATTGATAATCACATAAAATGTCGAAAATGATATTTAACTGCGATTTTTCAAGAAAAACTGTTAAGAACTTCAAATAAGGGTACTTCCGGTTGACCAATTATAACCAAAATCTAATCAGCTCTTCATATGGTTGTAAAGAAGAGGAATATGAAAGAATCATAATTTTTAGAATTGTAGTTTTGGAGTTATCGTCGGAGAAAAATTCGTCACACACACACACACACACACGGACACACACACAGACACACACACAGACACACACACGGACACACACACACACATACAGACATCATCTTAAAAATAGTACATTCGTATTGTAGGGTCCCTAAAACGTGCTTATTCATTAAAAACTGACCACCGAATTTTTTGACCAAAAACAATACCTTCCTTTTGACGGAAGGTAAAAATTACGCGGAGAAGCGTAACTCAAAAACAATTGAAGAAAAAAAAATTCAAGTATTCTCAAATGTAGATCAAAATTTCTTAATAAACTTTTGTAATGAACATAATTTCCTAAAATGAATATTAACGACAATAAATCGCCGTTTCCATACTTTTAACTAACCCTGTATATATATATATATATATATATATATATATATATATATATATATATATATATATATATATATATATATATATCCTTATACTAAAAGGCTAGAGGATCTCTCTATACTTTCATCACGAGCATCGTGAAAATTTTGCGCACCTGTACAACCTAAACGGCGTGAGCGATTTTAATGAAAATTGTTGCAATTTGTAGGGAATAACTCAACTTGATTTCCTGGTAATAGGTCATTTTTCTGTACAATGCACAGTTTTTGTGTAAAAAAATATTAAAAGTGAAAATTTGAGTCTTTGAAACAAAAAGTAAAAAAATATATCTTAGTCTTCCATGAAAAAAAGTAAGACGAAGATCTCTGTGAAATGTCAATTAGAACCTTTAAATCGAAATATTTATGAAAAGAGGACAATTTGAAAGAAGGTAAATTTATAAACATAAACTATGACAATGTGCAATTATTCCGCAATAGCTAAAAGGGCCTAAAACATTTTATTTAAAAATTATAATTTTTGATGGTTCATTTCCGTGGTTCATGTGGATTTCAGACACTTGGAAACGTCATATTTGACACTTGTCAAAATATTAACCTATGAATGTAATTTTTTTGAAATGAAAAGAAATAAAATGTATTTAATATTATTTTAAAGACCTACAGACATGAAATATGAATTAGTTACGTTGTAAGTATTCGAAATCAATTTATTTAAAATGAAAAAATTTTTTAGGTTCAGGAAATCGATTTAACCTCTTACATTAAATAAATTTGGGTAACGGAGATGAGTGTATTTATATTTTAAAAGCTCAGAAATCCAATTTTGTTCATATTTTGAAGACATTTCTAAACGTCACGGAGGTATGAGTAAGAAGAAATGAAAAAAATCGCCTACATAGCAAAATGTCGGATATTGAAGCGTTGGTTGCCAGCAAAGTAATTCGTAATTTTGCGGTAAACGTAAAGTTTGTATAATTTGTAAATCGCTCCATAGTTATTAATAAAAATTTGTATACGACGTAAATGCAGTGTGGGATATTCAATTTTCAAGTCAGAAATAAGATATTTGTAACTTTATCCGAGATATTTTACAATATAGCACAATTTATGTTACAATTTTTTTATCATTATTTTGTGTAATTCTCTGCTGCAAATAATAAAAACTAACTATTTGAAACAATACATTTGAATATATGAGTGACAATAATGTGTTAAATTGCAAAAATATAAACCCTATTTTATGAATAAAATTTAACAAAGGTAACGATAAGTGAGGTTAGTTTTGTAATAAATCATTTAAATGGTTTTGCGAGTTTCAAATGGTTTACATAGAAAATAATTGTTGTATTTTATAATTAATTGTTCCATTGAAATGGTAATTAGTACTCTTACTATAGATATCTCTTAATGAAGCACTTAAAAATGTTGCTACATTTTAACAAAGGTAGGTGTTAAATAGTTTATAATTGAAACGTACGAATAATTAAATTTTGGTTTAAAATCAATATACTTTACATTTGAATCCTGAGGAATTTAAATTTCCATTGATTACAACAATCAATATTATCTTTGTTGTAATCAACAATTTTGCAATTATTGTAAGCAAAAGAACAATGCCAGAAAATTATGCGTTTGGGAAGATTTATCTTTTACTTTCTTCTACTAAATTTTAATAGTAAATCAGGGAAATTCAAAATCGACAGAAAGGAAAATTAAAGTTGCCTCACTCAAGATTTCAGAATTATAAATCAAGCATTTAAGTCTTCGCAAAATTCATTGCAAGATTCCTTAGTAATCAATATTCTTGAGCTATAATCAAAATATTCTTTGTTGCAATCAACATAATTATTTTACTTATAACATGGCATCTAATGCAAACAAATTTAATAAAAAAAATATTGTTCATTACTATTACCTTACTGTGTAAGGAGTATATTAACTTTTTTTTTTCGAATAAGATATTTGTTTAAATTTACTTTTGTCTTGAAATAGCGTTCATTATGATCGTCGCTTTTGTGCTGGGCATAAGCAGCCCAACCGTACGAAGCGGAAGCGGCCCTGAACAAATTATTATCCTATTGTTAATAACAACTTGGGGATAATATTAGCAAAATTAAATACACAGCCTATCTTAAAAGACAATAATAAAAATGTCAATTTTTTGTGAAAAATAAGTTATACATGTTTTCGCCTTAATTCTTGTAGTCCAAATAGAATGGCATGATCGGTTCCGAGAAAAATATAACATGTCCTATGTCCTACAAAAATTTTAACTCCAATCAAAAGTTAACATGTACATTGGAACTGCTGTTTGAATTTTGTTATAGTTTGTACAGAATTTTCTACCGTATAGCTTTGCCTTACTGAGCACCGGGCCCAGTTGGATATAGCACTACCTATGGCAACGGACATGTTTGCCCTAAGAAACGAAAGGAATAGAAATGTTTATTTTATTTAAAAAAAAATGTGTTTCATTATTCCAAATAAAATAAAATAGGAAACCATTTAATATGTACCTGTCCTTTACCCCCCATGCCATATATCAAGCTTGAATCGTTAACAGTAGATCTGCTGAGAGGGCCATAACGATAGATATCTGTACAAACTACACTAGTCGAATTTTGGTACTTTGAAACAATCATCCCGCAATGCATAGAAGTCCGCGTTGAAAATTTTAAGACGAAAAACGATGTCATCTGGCACATTTGATAAGTCATTGGTGACATGTGTCAAATTTGACAAGTTGAAGATGAATTTCAAATGGTATTATCTTCAAAAGCAGGAGATAGATTTCGAAAAATTAAATACAGATTGGTAAAAGGTAAGGTTAAACAAATATATCATTTATGAGTTATGGCTTTAAACCAATGTTTTAGAAATTGCAATTTTTTGACATTTCAAAATATGTTCTTTGGTTAGGTAAATATCAAATGTCATCATGAGTCAAGTGTTGCCAAACATGGCATAAGTAACATTCCTAACAAGATCAATGTGAAGTCGGTACACAAGTGTTACCAAACAATGACATATGTAATTAAGTGAGAAACAAATATTCCTAACTGTATTATTGTGACGTTAGTGCATTAATAATTTCCATACTACCAATAAAAATATAGTAAATTTTAAATATAACCAAGTAAGTGTTGCCAAACTTGCCATAAGTAACATTCCTAACAAGATCAATGTGAAGTCGGTACACAAGTGTTACCAAACATGACATAAGTAAGTGACAAACAAATATTCCTAACTGTATTATTGTGACGTTAGTGCATTAATAATTTCCATACTACCAATATAAATATAGTAAATTTTAAATATAACTAGACAAGTAAGTGTTGCCAAACTTGCCATAAGTAACATTCCTAACAAGATCAATGTGAAGTCGGTACACAAGTGTTACCAAACATGACATAAGTAAGTGACAAACAAATATTCCTAACTGTATTACTGTGAAGTTAGTTCATTAATAATTTCCATACTACCAATAAAAATACAGTAAATTTTAAATATAACTAGACGAGTAAGTGCTGCCAAACTTGCCATAAGTAACAAAGTAAATAACAAATATTCCTAAATGCATTAATCTGAATTTCGTACTTTAACTACCGTATTGCCAATGAAAATATAGTAAATATGGAATATAACTAGACGAAAAAGTGCTGCCAAACTTGTCATAAGTAAAAAAAACAATATTCCTAACTGCATTAATATGAAGTTCGAACAATAATATCAATATTGCCAATATTTATAAAGTAAAATAAGACATGTTGCCAACCAATAATACTTTAAAAAAATGACAATATCGGTATTTGTTTTTTGCATAAAGTTGTCAGAACCATGTCGTGTTTGGTATCAAATGAGAGGTATAGTCAAGGGCTACCATGCAGAAATGTCAAAATTTTGACAGTTCGATCGGCTATTGTTTTTTTCAAAAAGTTGTCAGAACTATGTCGAGTTTGGTATCAAATGAGAGGTATCGTTAAGGGCTGCCATGCAGAAGTGTCAAAAATTTGACAGGTCGATCGACTTTTGTTTTTTACATAAAGTTGTCAGAACCATGCCGAGTTTAGTATCAAATGAGAGGGATCGTCAAGAGCTACCATGCAAAAATGTCAAAATTTTGACAGCTCGGTCGGCTTTTGTTTTCTGCATAAAGTTGTCAGAACCATGTCGAGTTTGGTATCAAATGAGAGGTATAGTTAAGGGCTGTCATGCAGAAGTGACAAAAATTTGACAGGTCGATCAACTTTTGATTTTTGCATAAAGTTGTCAGAACCATGTCGTGTTTGGTATCAAATAAGAGGAACCGTCAAGGGCTAACATTCAGAAATGTCAAAATTTTGACAGCTCGATCGGCTGTTGTTTTTTGCAAAAAGTTGTCAGAACCATGTCGAGTTTGGTATCAAATGAGAGGTATCGTTAAGGGGTACCATGCAAAAATGTCAAAATTTTGACAGCTCGGTCGGCTTTTGTTTTTTGCATAAAGTTGTCAGAACCATGTCGAGTTTGGTATCAATTGAGAGGGATCGTCAAGGGCTACCATGCAGAAGTCACAAAATTTTGACAGCTCGGTCGGCTTTTGTTTTTTGCATAAAGTTGTCAGAACCATGTCGAGTTTGGGATCAAATGAGAGGTATCGTTAAGGGCTGCCATGCAGAAGTGTCAAACATTTGACATGTCGATCGGCTTTTGTTTTTTTGCATGAACTTGTCAGAACCATGTCGTGTTTGGTATCAAATGAGAGGTATCGTTAAGGGCTACCATGCAGAAATGTCAAAATTGTGACAGCTCGATCGGTTTTTGTTTTATGCATAAAGATAAGTAGTTTGTGTATCCGAAAAGACAGTTGGCGTTAGCACTTTGAGTTTCAAATGTGCCTAGACGGATTGGAAAGACGTATATTCTATCATAAAACACTATCCTCCTAGGGAGAGCTCGGCGTAGCCGAGATTTCGCTAGTCCTTATACTAAAAGGCTAGAGGATCTCTCTATACTTTCATCACGAGCATCGTGAAAATTTTGCGCACCTGTACAACCTAAACGGCGTGAGCGATTTTAATGAAAATTGTTGCAATTTGTAGGGAATAACTCAACTTGATTTCCTGGTAATAGGTCATTTTTCTGTAGAATGTATAGATTTTAAATAAAAAAATATTTAATGTTCAAAATTCCTTGAGGAAAACAAAACCATGGATTGCTTTCTATTCTATTCAAGTCTACAAAATCAGACAATTTTGGGTCAAAATTGACATTGAGTAGGCTGGATTTTTTTAAAGAAGAAAATCTATATTTGACATATGCCATATTTGAACTCATGTCTAATGGAAAAATATACTTGTATTTAATTAATATAAATAAAAATTACTTATTTATATATTTTGTTATATATTATTAATATATCATACGATTTTTGTATGTTTTTTGTTACAATTTCAATAAAAAAAATTAGGTACCTAAATTTTGAAACAGATATCGGTAATGATGATGTTATATTTGTACCGTGTGGGTGCTTATCAGGCGTCACCTCACGGGTACTTATTGCTGATGTCGAGAGTGCACCAGAGGTATCACTTTTGTGCCATTTAAAATTCAAAATATTTGGCGTCCGTCGGTCAAAAGACACTCAGGCATAAGAAAGTACAATGCATTGTTATTATCAATGTTTTTTCATTATTGTAATCAAATATTGTTACACATTATTAGTATTTCATACGTTTTTGTATGTGTTTTATTGTTATTATTTTAATAAAAAAAAAAACCTACACCTGACACCATTAATTTCATATAAACTACGTTTTTTATAACAAAATTATCAATATTTTCTTCACAAAATCATTTTCTTATTATTTTTTAACGTAGTCCATCATATTACATCGTTTTAAACAACATTACACATTTTTCTACGAATAAAATATAAACCGTTATATACATATTCGTAAATATAATTTATACAAAGTTTTATACATCAATCCGGGCTATTTTTTACTCATCTATGACATAAAACCATTCTAATAATTTATATAAATCAATCATTTACGAGTTAAAAAACGCCGAACATCTTTTATACTAAATAATTTCATTCACTATCTATATATATTTCTATATTGAATTCATCACGACAATCGGGGAAATTTTATTCGTCTCTACAGCTTAAACGATGCGAGTGATTTTAATGAAAATTTTTCTGGGATGTAGAGAATAACTCAACTTGATTTCCTGGTAATAGGTCATTTTTCTGTACGGTGCATAGTTTTTGTGTAAAACATTTTTAAAGGTCGTATTTTGGCTTTTTGAAACAATTTGAAATTAAAAATTTAGTCTTCTTTGAAAAATTTAAGACGAAAAACGTTTCTTTGACATGTCAATCAGAACATTTAAATGGAATTATTTATAAAATAAGGACATTTTGAAAAAAGTTAAATTCATAAACATACATTATGGCAATGGGCGGTTGTTCCATAGTAGTTTAAAAGGCCTAAAACATTATATTTAAAAATTAAATTTTTTGAAGGTTCATGTCCGTGATTCATGTACATTTCCAAAGTATTGCCAATAAATAACTAAGTAAAAAACAAATATTCCAATGTCAGGAATTTCAAAGCCCCATCGTCTTTTGTTTTTTGTTTAAAGTTGTCAGAACCATGTCGTGTTTGGTATCAAATGATAGGTAACGTCAAGGGCTGCCATGCAGTTATGTTAAAAATATGACAGCTCGCTCGGCTTTTGTTTTTTGCTTTAAAGTTGTCAGAATCATGTCGACTTTGGTATCAAATGAAAGGTAACGTCAAGGGCTGTCATGCAGAAATGTCAAAAATTTGACAGCTCGAACGGCTTTTGTTTTTTGCTTAAAGTTGTCAGAACCATGTCGTGTTTGGTATCAAATGAGAAGGTTCGTCAAGGGCTGTCATGCAGAAATGTTAAAAATTTGACAACTCGATCGGCTTTTGTTTTTGGCATAAAGTTGTCAGAAACATGTCGTGTTTGGTATCAAATGAGAGGGTTCGTCAAGGACTGTCATGCAGAAATGTTAAAAAATTGACAGCTCGATCGGCTTTTGTTTTTTGCTTAAAGTTGTCAGAACCTTGTCGTGTTTGGTATCAAATGAAAGGTAACGTCAAGGGCTACCATGCAGAAATGTCAAAAATTTGACAGCTCGATCGGCTTTTGATTTTTGCTTAAAGTTGTCAGAACCATGTCGTGTTTGGTATCAAATGAGAAGGTTCGTCAAGGGCTGCTATGCAGAAATGTCAAAAATTTGACAACTCGATCGGCTTTTGTTTTTTGCTTAAAGTTGTCAGAACCATGTCTTGTTTGGTATCAAATGAAAGGTAACGTCAAGGACTGTCATGCAGAAATGTCAAAAATTTGACAGCTCGATCGGCTTTTGATTTTTGCTTAAAGTTGTCAGAACCATGTCGTGTTTGGTATCAAATGAAAGGTAACGTCAAGGGCTGTCATGCAGAAATGTCAAAAATTTGACAGCTCGAACAGCTTTTGTTTTTTGCTTAAAGTTGTCAGAACCATGTCGTGTTTGGTATCAAATGAGAAGGTTCGTCAAGGGCTGTCATGCAGAAATGTTAAAAATTTGACAGCTCGATCGGCTTTTGTTTTTTTGCTTAAAGTTGTCAGAACCATGTCGTGTTTGGTATCAAATGAAAGGTAACGTCAAGGGCTGTCATGCAGAAATGTCAAAAAATTGACAGCTCGATCGGCTTTTGTTTTTTGCTTAAAGTTGTCAGAACCTTGTCGTGTTTGGTATTCAATGAAAGGTAACGTCAAGGGCTGTCATGTAGAAATGTTTAATATTTGACAGCTCGATCGGCTTTTGTTTTTAGCTTAAAGTTGTCAGAACCATGTCGTGTTTGGTATCAAATGAGAGGTATCGTCAAGGGCTGTCATGCAAAAATGTCGGTTGCATGGGCATTTTGGATGGGCAGGTTGCGTGAGCAGTTTGGGTGGACAGGTTGCGTGAGCAGTTTGGGTGGGCAGGTTGCGTGGGTTGTTTGGATGGGCGGGAAAAAAATATTTTGAAAGACCCTTAGCGTTAGCACTTTCCGTTTAAATTGTTCCTAGACGGATTGGACGTACGTAAAACTATTAAAAAACACTATCGGCGGAGCCCTAGGGAATACTCGGCGTAGCCGAGTTTTCGCTAGTCCTTATACTAAAAGGCTAGAGGATCTCTCTATACTTTCATCACGAGCATCGTGAAAATTTTGCGCACCTGTACAGCCTAAACGGCGTGAGCGATTTTAATGAAAATTGTTGCAATTTGTAGGGAATAACTCAACTTGATTTCCTGATAATAGGTCATTTTTCTGTACGATGCACAGTTTTTGTGTAAAAAAATATTAAAAGTGAAAATTTGGCTCTTTGAAACAAAAAGTAAAAAAATATATCTTAGTCTTCCATGAAAAAAAGTAAGACGAAGATCTCTGTGAAATGTCAATCAGAACCTTTAAATCGAAATATTTATGAAAAGAGGACAATTTGAAAGAAGGTAAATTTATAAACATAAACTATGACAATGTGCAATTATTCCGCAATAGCTAAAAGGGCCTAAAACATTTTATTTAAAATTTATAATTTTTGATGGTTCATTTCCGTGGTTCATGTGGATTTCAGACACTTGGAAACGTCATATTTGACACTTGTCAAAATATTAACCTATGAATGTAATTTTTTTGAAATGAAAAGAAATAAAATGTATTTAATATTATTTTAAAGACCTACAGACATGAAAAATGAATTAGTTACGTTGTAAGTATTCAAAATCAATTTAAATAAAAAAGAAATATTTTTTAGGTTCAGGAAATCGATTTAACCTCCTGCAAAATGTCACAAATGTCGGATATTAAGCGTTGGTCGCCGGCACAGAATTATAAGCAAAGTTCAAATAATTTATGAATCACTCCATAGTTACTAATAAAAATTTATATACGACGTAAATGTAGTGTGGGATATTCAATTTTCAAGTCAGATATAACATATTTGTATCTTTATCCGAGATATTCTATAATAAAGCACAATTTATGTTACAACTTTTTTAATCATTATTTTGTGTACTTCTCTGCTGTAAATAATAAAAACTAACTATTTGAAACAATACATTTAAATATATGAGTGACAATAATGTGATAAGTTGCAAAATTATAAAACCTATTTTATGAAAAAAGATAAAGTGAGGTTAGTTTAGTAATAATACATTTTAATGGTTTGGCGAGTTTCAAATGGCTTAAATAGAAAATAATAATAATAATTATAAACTAATTTGATGTATTTAATATATAATTGCTCCATTAGCGGTAATTAGTATTATTTCTATAGACATCGCTTAATGTAGCATTTAAAGAAGTTGCTTTATTTTAACAAAGGTAGGGGTTTAATGGTTTATAATTAAAATGTATGTGATTAAATTTTGGTTGAAAAACAATATACTTTACATTTGAATCCTGTGGAATTCAAATTTCTGTTGATTACAACAATAGATACCTATTACTAAAATCTTTTATTGTAATCAACAACTTTGCAGTTATTGTGAGCAAAAGAACAATGCCAGTAAATTATCCGTTTGACAGGATATTTCTTTTACTTTCTTCTACTAAATTTTAATTGTAAATCAGGGAAATTCAATGTTAGCAGAAACGAAAATTAAAGTTTTTTCACTAATATTTCAGAATTATAAATCAAGCATAATCAAAATGTTCTTTGTTGTAATCAATACCTTCCCAGTTATTATTTCAATATAATAATGCTAGAAAGATACCCGTTTGGTGGGATAATTATTTTACTTATGACTTATAACAAGACATCTAACGCAAACAAATTTAAAAAAAAAAATCGTTCACTACTATCACCTTACCGTGCTAGGTGTTTATTAATTTTTACCTCTTGCTAAGAGAGGTATTGGAATCATGCTAAAATTCGCATTTCCAGATTTTAGTGTATAAGCACGTGTGTGGATGTGATGGAACCACGCGGTTTCTCAAATACTATAAGACTTAAAAAAATATTTAACTGCAGTTTCCTCAATATGATATTCCCGGGAAGAGCTGATTAGATTTTGGTAACAATTGGACAACCGGAAGTAATAGTTTCTTTAATAAAATATTCTTCTAAATATTATTTTTTGTAAATTTCTGTTATAACTATTATTGAAGAACATAAAATTCTACATCTGATACATTTAAAATTTTTATTATATCTTGTATAGATTTAGAGATAAAGGCACTGTAATATATAGAATAATCTAATCGCAGAGGCTAAGGCGTAAAGAAACCAGTTGAAAAATTCAAATGTCTATAACATAGTTTTATATGTCAGATGTCACTGGCAAAAATCAACAGTTTTAGTGACATTCTAATAGCTTTTTCTGGGAAAGTACATTTAATCTTTCTTATTGTTTTATTAATTAAATATTTAAAATTAATTAATTTAAAAATGTAAATTTGCTGTTTCGTGGCCTTTTTATGCTTCCGTAAAATATAGATATACCAATATTTAGAATTTTGTCGCGAACGCGTAAGTACATACAGAATAAAAGTAGAAGTGTAGTGGCGGCGACGGCAGGCGTACTAATAAATATATTATGGAGAAGGCATAATATGTATATAATAAATGACATTTTGATTTAAAGAAATGTGTATGTATTTCATTTGTGTTCTAACTAAATCCATTTCATATATGAACCGCTAAAATTTGTATAGAAAACTTCTGTCTCCGAATGTACCACACCTCCCAAGTCGAGGCCAGGCGCACATATCGCTTGCTTGCACTATATGACCACGACGATAGATATGGTGGAGATTCAAGACCACAAAGAGACCGAGAAAGACATATAAAACGCAGTACAGAGAGTATCATCAAACATGTAATTTAATATTCTGTAATTGCGAAAAGAAGAACAGCTTTATACCTTTATATAAAAGCAGGAGATAAATGAGTAGATATGAAGGTTTAAAAATTAATAACATTGATGGTAACAGGTAAGATTTTAATATTTTTAAGATTATAAGTATAGAAATTTGTAAATATTTAGTTTTTTTAGGTGTATTTTGATCCATCGGTACAGTAGATTTTAAACTGACCGACCAACACAAGGCCGTTATGATTATCAAAAGTGCTGTCAAAAACAATCTGTAAACCATTGTTTATTTATTTATTGTTATTGTTTCTTCACATTTCGTGTAAAACGATAATTCTTTATTGTGCTTTGTGCCAATAAATAAATTATTTAGCGATCTTTTGAAGAGGAGAGAGTTGTATAACAAATACAGATTTGTTATTTTAGTGGAGTTGATAAAATCCAACTAAATATTAGTGTTAGTTGGAGTAAGAGAATAATTATTTAAAGGTGAGTACAATCTACTGTATATTTGAACCTCGTTTCATAGATTGTATAGAATTGGTGATTGAAAATAAGATTGTAGAACCCAATATGACTTTGAAAGGAACTAACGTTAATAGGCTAAATAATTAATGTTTAATAGTTTCATTTGCACTTAAATTTATATTATTAAGACGTATTATACTTCAAGTAATATAAATATAATGGATAATATTTATGTTTATACAACCAAATAGGCACATAGTACTAATTTATTTTATAATTAATAATTCGGCAAAATAATACCATGTGTTATATTGCTTATTTACAATCGCCAATAGAGTGGAATGGAATGGAATAGAATAGCATAAGGAAATATAAATATAAAGTAGCATACACGCACGGAATCATTTATACTTTCGAAGAAAGGAATAGAGTACTACAGGTTGTCTCATTTTCGATGTTTTTAAGGTATCTCTGGTAATATTAACGATAGAGCAATGTATTATACATTAGGAGCCAAGTAAACGGTTTTTACTGCTGAAAGAAGGAAATGACTTACGAGTAGGTAGACGACTCTGTTCTCTCCTTGAGGCAGTAAAACAGTTACCCTGACTTGTATTGTAAAATATTTTATTTGTTACTCACTTGTAAATCAAATTTAAAATTATAATCAAAACATGGCAATCATCATGACGCCGAAAGAAGTAAATTATCAATGAATTTAAATAATTTTTGTCAAAGTTTTCCTTCAATTTTTCATTTTTTCGTCCACTACACTGATATTATTAAAAATAAGATACAGCGGTCCAAAAATTTGAATTACGCATGACATTCTTCTTCATGATTATGTATTACACGATTTTTGCTGATGAGCGATTTACGAGTTACTATACTTGCCGTCAAATAAATATGGACTGGATGTTTCTCCACTGTAGCCAATTCCGTTAAGCAACAACATCGCAGGGCAAAGGACAGGGTGGGGAAAAGGGAAAAAGTTGAGCATCAGTCCACATTTATTTGACGGCAAATATAACAACTTAAACTCACATAAAATTTCTCTAAAATTTTAAAGATCTGAATATCGACTCATTTCTTTATCAACCACTTCTACATGAATTAAATACTTAATATTGTTTATCTTAAATCGTGTCGAAATTTTGCATGAAAAAAGGAGAAACGAACCGATTTATATATGTTTAATATATTTAATTATTAAAATTCATTGATAATTTACTTCTTTCGGTGCCATGACGATTGTAAACTGTTATAAATAGTAAAATCTAAGAACCGGTTTTTCAATATCTGATTAACTAAGGGTTAAACAAACCAAATTGAAACGAAATGAACTGTCAAATGACACATTTGTCATAGCTGTCAACAAAACGATGCAATATTGTTTACTTAACTAGAAGTAAAAAAAATTAACGAAAGATTGAAAAGCAAGTATTAAATACCTAATATTGTTTATTTTTGTATAATTTAAATTTCTTTTAAATAGTATTTTGGTTAATTATTTTTTAACGTAACTCTTTGACAGTTCATCCTATTGTAAAAATATGAGAATCCTTTTTTTTATAAAAAAGTGTTGAGTTTTAATTTTATATTCTTGTAAAATTTTGATACAGGGAATTGTTTTCGAGAAAATGGGCAAAAATCTAAATATGAGATATTTTTCATTGTAATAATTAAATAAAAAGGTTGGCGACAAAAATAGTCATGAAGAACAACCGCCCACTCCTGTAAAGTCGGAGTACAGATAGTACGTCATTCATAGCCAATAGGAAAACACTTTACGTCACATGTTAAATTACGTTACATTCTAATTCAGATCACCTGACTTTTTCAAAATGTTACACAAATTTCAATATTTATTTGTGTAATATCTAATAATTTCGTGATATTTTCAAATTTGAGGCTCAGTAAAGATCAAATTTTTTAAAAAATTTAGTACGTGGAAATCATATCAAAATTCTTGCAATAGCCCTATTGGCGGGAGGTTTCTACACTCACTTTTAGCATGTTGTTCAATGCATTTTTCTGAACATTATTCCATTTAAAAACGTTTTCATGTAATTTCTTTGAAGTTGGGGATATTTTTTCAGTAGATTTCCTGGACTAGTTAGTAACTGGTAAAGATTAATTTTCAAAAGGAGTGGGCCGTATCAATAAAGAAAGTTTACAAGTGAGGAACACATAAAATTGTTTGCACATTTCAGGGTCAACTTGTCGAGAAAAGTTTAATAAGTAATCATCAACTCAAATTATTTTAACTGCCAATAAAATATGTTATTTTAACATGACATATTTAATAAAAGAAGTAGCATGTTTCCTGCTTTCCGGTGACTGAATGTTAATTTATTCAACTTTCATATGTGTACTCTAACTGGTTTTAAATTTAGGTACTGAAATTGACTGCAGTAAACACGGTGAAAACGAGTAGTGGATCCTGTGTAAAAAGCCAGTGGAACCAATCCAGTTGAAGTTATTGAGGTGCGAAGTTACTTGTCGATAAGTAGAATAATAAAACAACGCACTCAAAAAACGTAAGTTTTTGTAAAATTGACACTGCCTAATTACTAAAATCAAAATGCCGAGTAAAACTTGGTTAAAACGCGTTCAACGCAAAAGAAGGTGCGATAAAATTATAAACAATGAAAATGAAAACGAAAATGAGGTAAATAAATCAAATGAATTAACTAATTCATTAGTAACAAATACGAAAGCGATAAAAGTGGTAGATAATTCAAATGTAGTGAACATTAGTGAAAAAGGAGTAACTACAAATCATCATTCTGGCATACAATGTAATTTAATTCAACACGACATTAACACTATAATAAATCCGCAAGGTTTTTTAGAAGATATACATATGGATTACTTTTTTTCCATTGTACAATCTGTTTCCAACTTCAGACCACAAAGTACAGCTTATTTGCAAGCTTTAAATCGCATCGTACCTATTCCACATGAAAATAAACATATCCAAATATTGTTTTCGCCGGGTGGAAGTGTAGGTAGCATAGGTCATTGGATATCAATATATTATGACGGTTCTCAAATTTTTGTGTATGATAGTATGAATTTCCAATCTTTAAATAATGATATTAAAGCTTATTTAGATAGATTGTTTCCATACAGACCACCAGTTAGATTTACGCCAGTTCAGCAACAAACGAATGTCTACGATTGTGGTCTATTTGCTATTGCGTTTTGTACCAGTATAATATTTAACCGTAATCCTGAACAGGAAACGTACGATATAACCAAACTACGGTCTCATGTTTTACAAATGTTTCGGGCAAGGCAGTTAACAATTTTTCCAGTTACGCGTCAACAACAATTACGTGAAAACTATTTAAAGCGTAAATCTACTGAAACTGAGGAACAACGGAATAAGCGTTTGAAAAAACAAAATGAGATTGATTTAAAACGGTTAACTAATGAAACACCCGAAGAAAAAGAAGTTAGATTAGAAAAACTTAAAGATAACTTTAAAAAATTTGTAAATAAAGAAACTTCCGAAGAAAAATCCAAGCGGCTAGAAAGATACAGAGATAATTTTGCAAATTTAACTAAAAACGAAACAGCTGAACAAAAACAAAATAGATTAAAAAATAATCAAATCACTAAATCTAAAACCATTGCAAAGAAACAAAAACATAAAGTTTCAGATACGTACATGTTAGCCAGTAAAGGTTTACAGTTACAAATAGATTCACACAATTTAGGCCCAATGACAGTTCTATGTACACATTGTTCATCGAAAAACTTTGCATTTGAAAAACCTACCGATGGTAAATTCACTCACTGCTGTCGCAAGGGCAAATTAAATCCGGATCAGATAGCTCAGTTTCCTGAATATATTAAAGATTTAATGATCGGTAATAATTCAGATAGTAAAAATTTTAAAGAAAACGTTAGAAAATTCAATAGTGCTTTGGCATTTGCGTCTATGGGTGCTAATATTTCACCCCCTCCCGGCCATGGGCCATATTGTTTTCGAATTCATGGTCAAATTTACCATAATACACACACTTCATTGTACCCTAGAAATGGTAAAACTGAAACATATGCCCAGTTATACATTATCAATTCAGCTGATGCATTGGAAAAACGTATGAATACGGAATATAATAAAAAATGCAAACCGGAAATAATGAAACAACTAGATAGTATAATTAGAGAGGTTAGTCCATACTGCAAAGCGTATTTAATGTTACAAGAAGTAGAACAAAGAGAAATTGCTAGGGCTAATCTGACTAAACAAACCATGCCTGAAATTAACTTGTGGATAGTAAATGACAGAATAAAAGATAAACGAAGATACAATGTCCCTACGAGTAATGAAATTGCAGTAGTCTTTACATCAAATGACGGTGAACCACCAATAAATAGAGATATTTGTGTTCACCCTAGCGGTGGAGGACAAGTTAGATTAAATCAGTTTAGTGAAAACTGCGATCCAATGATCTACCCGTTACTATTTCCTTACGGGGACCCGGGTTGGAATATGAATTTAAAACAAAAAAATGGTGTTAAGAAACAAAGTATATTACAATTTTACATGAATAGATTAGCGGTCAGAGATCATTTTAATCCCTGTTTAGAAGCCGGAAAACTGACCCAGCAATACATAGTCGATGCATATGTTAAAGTAGAAGCCGAGAGACTAACTTATGTACGTTTAAATCAACCTGCACTCAGAGTAGAGTTGTATAGTGGTTTAATGGACCATGTCAACAATCTAGCATCAACCGAAGGAGGCAAAGCTGGCCATATGATTATTTTACCATCAACTTTTCAAGGCGGCAGTAGATTTATGCTTAAAATGTATCAGAATGCTATGTCAATTGTACGAGAATTTGGCAAGCCAGATTTGTTCATCACAGTCACATGCAATCCAAAATGGCCAGAAATTGTACAACAGTTACGCGAAGGTCAAACATCAGCCAATAGGCCAGACATTGTAGCAAGAGTTTTTTGCGGTAAAATTAAGCAAATGTTACATGAATTTTTACACGATGATATTTTTGGCAAAGTAGTAGCTTTCATATATGTTATAGAGTTTCAAAAACGGGGTTTGCCACATATGCATATGCTATTAACGTTAGATGAATGCAGTAAAATCCGTAATAAAGACGACATTGATTCTATAGTAAGCGCAGAAATTCCAGATGAGATTACTGAACCGGAATTGTATCAATTAGTTCAGTCACATATGGTTCATGGTCCATGTGGTATTTTAAACAAAAATTCACCATGTATGAGTGACAATAAATGTTCCAAAAAATATCCTAAAGATTTTAGAACTGAGACGCATGAAAATGTAAACGGTTATCCGCTATACAAAAGACCCAATAATAATGCGAAAATGTATATTTTGTGGAAAAATGGTACAGTTAAGTATACAATTGACAATCGTTGGATAATTCCTTACAATCCTTATTTATTAAAAAAATATCGAGCTCACATAAATATAGAAATATGCTCATCAGTAAAGAGTATAAAATACATTTGTGATTACTTATGCAAGGGCCATGATTGCGCCTCAATAAAATTAGGTCAAATGGATAAAAATAAAACAGTCCAATGGGACGAAATTAACGGGTATTTAGACGCTAGATATGTATCTGCCCCAGAATGCATTTGGCGTTTGTTAGAGTATCCTTTGCATGACAAGTCTCACGCTATCTTTCAACTTGCGGTTCATTTAAAATATCAACAGAGCGTTTGTTTTGTAACCGGCCAGGAGAAGCAAGCCATAGAACGTGCAGCCAAAAAACATACGACACTCACTGCTTGGTTTTTGTTAAATCAAACAGATTTGACTGCGCGACAATATCGCTACATGGAAATTCCGAAATTTTACGTTTTCGTAAATAACATGTGGAAAGCTAGACAAAGAGAACAAAAGCCACCAATAGGGCGTATGATTGCAGTAAGTCCCAAAGATGTAGAGCGATTTCACTTACGTTTAATATTGATTCATGCCACGGGTGCCACAAGTTTCGAAGACTTACGTACAGTAGATGGTAAGTTATACAATACATACCAGGAGGCTGCTCGCGCTTTAGGCCTTTTGCAAAATGACAAAGAATCAGAAAATTGTTTGAGTGAAGCTGTATTAAGTAAATTTCCCAGACAACTGAGAGAGCTATTTGCATATTTAATTTGTTTTCATACAACAACAAATGCAATTGAATTATGGGAAAAATTCAAAGATTACTTAATGGAAGATTATTTATTACATTATTCTAAAGAAACAGCACAGAATAAATGTTTAAAAAAAATTCAAGAAATCTTAACCATTCATAGATACGAATTAAGTGATTTCGGTTTGCCACAGCCGAATGAAACAGATGATGAAGCTAATGATAATGATATAGATATGAATGCAGAAAAAATAGAGGGTGAGAAAAATGTAGCTTTATTCAATAGTGAACAAAAACATATATTACAAAACATTTTAAATGCAGTCAACGATGCAACTTGTAAAAACAGATACTTCTTTGTAGATGGCCCAGGAGGCACAGGTAAAACCTTTTTGTACAACACACTAATCAGTATCCTAAGAGGACAAGGGCAAAAAGTTATAGCTGTTGCATGGACAGGAATTGCAGCTACATTGTTAAAAGGGGGTCAAACTGTTCATTCTGTTTTTAAATTGCCAGTCCCTGTAACTGACGGTTGTATTTGTAAAATCAAAGCTAATAGTATTTCAGGGAAACTAATTACAAACGCAACAGTAATAATTTGTGACGAAGTCACCATGATCCCAAAACATGCCCTAAATGCAATTGATTTAGTCTTGAAAGACCTAATGAACAATGCATTGCCATTTGGTGGTAAAGTCGTCATTTTGGGAGGCGATTTTCGACAATGTTTACCTGTAGTAAATTACACCAATCACAGAACTGCTATAATAGAAACTTCAGTTTTAAGGAGTCACTTATGGCCGTTATTTAAAAAATTTTCGTTGAAACAAAATATGCGAGTGAATAAAGATGAAATCGAATTTTCAGAATACTTGTTAAAAGTAGGCAATGGTGATAATGAAATTGTTTCAATACCTTCAGATTGCATTTCAAATATTTCACTAGCAGACGAAATATTTGGAACTGAAGAAATATCACCCAATGATATTTATCATTTCACAAATAGAGCCATCTTAGCGCCAAAGAACGATGACACAATGATCATCAATGAAATTGTTTTAAACAAAATTGTTGGGCAACCACGTGTATATTACAGTGCTGACTGGTGCGATTGTGAAGATGCCAATAAAATAAATTATCCCATAGAGGTTCTTAATAAACAATTACCTACCGGGATGCCACCATATAAACTAACATTGAAAATAGGCGCGATTGTTATGTTGCTAAGAAACATGAATCCCAAACGCGGATTATGCAATGGAACTCGCCTAATTGTTAAAGATATGAAAAATAATTACTTAGATCTGGAAGTACTTACCGGCCAGAGTGCAGGTAAACGAATTTATTTACCCAGATTCGATTTAAATACCGACACAAATTTGCCGTTCACATTAAAACGCAGGCAATTCCCCATAAGGTTAGCATTTTCTATGACAATTAATAAATCACAAGGTCAAACATTTGATTTTGTTGGTATAAATTTAGAAAATCCAGTTTTCACACACGGTCAATTATATGTGGCCATGTCTCGTGTCAGATCATTACAAAATTTGAAAATCAAACTATCTGACGAATGTGTGAATGATAAGAATGAAGGATGTACAACTAATATTGTCTTTAAAGAAATATTAAATTGACATGAAAGAAAAAAGACACTATAAATGTAAGTACAAAAAGATATGTAAAACATGATTTTAAAGTTTTAAACATATGTATTTATTGATATAATATTTCCAAAAAAACAATTCAGTGTAAAATAAAATGTCACATTCAAATACAAATACATAAACAAAAGTGGCATACACATATATATGAATTGTATTACTAAATAAAACTTGAGAAATGTTTTATTTTGATTCATTTAAAAGGTCACAAAGTTGCGTCAAACAAAAAGCAACATGTTGACAAACGAGGGAGTCTAAAATTTATGTAACAGGGAAACATTCCTAATGAAACGGAAGAAAAGATTAAAAGTACTTCAGGGATCTCAGATATTGTTGGGGGGTTTGGAACTATTATGTTTCAAGTCATTGTTTGTTACATAAATTTTAGACACAAAATGGTCTGAACTGAAAGGAAATAAATATCAGTTACATTCTTTCTTATACTGATTTTAAATATAATAAATAGACCAAAAGCCCTCATAAAAAGAAAGAGAGAGAGCAACACATAATAACTGATTTACTTGGTAATTAAATTTGCTTTAAATAATAGATAGAAAAGTAAAAAAAAATAATTATTTTAAATTACCAAATAGAAATAACTCATTTCTACGGTAATTTAAAAAAATATAAATTTTTTACTTTTCCAATAAAAACTTTATTAGTAAATTGATTACTTAGGTAATCGGTTATTACCCAGCTCTCGGCAATGACTTGGAGCATAATAGTTCTAGGCCCAATGCCAACAATATTTGGGATTTCTGTTGTACTTTGTGTGGTTCAACAATGAAAGTAGAAGGTAGAGTCTAGAGAAAGCACATTCAATCATTCATAAGATCAAGTCCGAAACATCCATAATAAATAAATGTGCCCACACCGCGATAGGTACCGCTAAATATATAAATAAAATGAATAGGTACTGTTCGCAAGTATGAATGTGTGTGCATGTGTGTGTGTCAACGTATGTGTGCTTTCATTAAAAATTTGAGTTGCCAATTTTTTTTTATTCCACCGTCCAATTTACTACTTTTTTAAATAAATATATATTTAAAAAAAGTATAATACTTTAAATTAAATTAAAATTATATATATAATAAAAACGGTGGAATCTCTTTTAACCATAAAAAATTATACATTTTGTTTCAAAATTTAATCTTCTTTACATAGCAATATTCTAAAATTTATGGCAACTCAAATCATTTTAAATTTCAAAGCAATGAAAAACTTTAAATTAAAATTCATTTCTTTAATACGTAATTTATATAATAAACAAATAATTAGTTAGTTTAAAAATAATAATTTTAAATTTAAAGCCAATGATAATTAATTATTAAAGTAAAATTCAAAATTAATAAAAAAAGTAATAATTCACAAAAAAAAATTGTTTAAATTCCTATTTACTACTTTTTTTAATATATATATATATATATATATATATATATATATATATATATATATATGTATATTAAAAAAAGTAATGTACTTTAAATTAAATATTACATATAAAAAAGAGTTTCCACTGCCTTTATTTCGCAAATTATATATATATATATATATAATTTGCGAAATAAAGGCGGTGGAAACTCTTTTTTAAACCATAAAAATCTATACATTTTGTTTCAAATTTAATCTTCTTTACCATTATATGTAACAATATTGTAAAATTTATGGCAACTTAAATAATTATGAATTTCAAACAAATAGAGAATTATAAATTAAAATTCATTTTTCATAATAAACAATATTAGTTAGTTTAAAAATAATAATTTTAAATTTAAAGCAAATGATAATTAATTATTAGAGTAAAATCCAAAATTAGTTGAAAAAATTTACAAAAGGTAATAATTCTAACAAATTTTTGTTTCAATTCTAAAAATCAAATTAAAAAAAATCGAAACTCTACAAAAAAAAAAAAAAAATGCGCAAACCAACTCATTTATAAATCGACCTGTGTGGTCTTCGCTGAAGAGCAGACTGATTTTATCGACTATTCGAGATATAGAGCTCCATTTTCAAAGCTTCCCTTGGACGAATTTTGTCCATTACTTCCTGTCCTTGGCCATTTCTTTTGCTATTTCCCAGCTGGCACTTTTTTCGCCATGATTGTCTAATGTTACGAAGGTCTATGTCTACTCTTTGATCTTTTTCCGTATTCTCCCATTCCTCACACTTTTTTAACTATTTCATCGTTCGATATTCTCGTTATAAGCCCGAACCAACGATTGTCTTCATTTGTTTTTAATACTGCATTGATATCCACTCTTTTCCTCACTTCTTCATTTCTAAATATATCTTCAGGGTCACACCGTATTTCATTCTTTTTAAAATATTCATTTTAAAAGTTTTTCCTAAAAAAATCCTATATCATAATATAATTTAATGGCATTGGTGATTTTATTATCTAGCCCAATATCCATATGCCCTTATTGGTCTAATTTAGTCCCAAGATACATGAAATCCTCCACTTGATTTAGCACCATACTTCCCACTGTGGGTTTTCTTTCTTTTTTGAGATTATCATCACCTTAGTTTTGTCTAAATTTATATTTAAATTGTCTTCCTTTAATTTTCTGTTTCGCACGAATAAAGTTGAACTTCATTTTCTGCAAGGAGTGCAGATCATCAGTATACATTAGTCCTTATATAGTTTCTACAATTATTAGAAAAGGAACTTATTGCCTCTATATATATCGCCAATGTCTTTTTTGTAATGTATGGATCATAATTATTTATCCCTAGGAACATTGTCGTCAAAAGCTTTCTGTGAATCCATAAAGCACAGGTATAACTCGTTGTTGAATTCTAACTAGAGATCGGGACGCTAATTGACGTAAGCAAAATATAAAGTCTATTATTCATTTTCTTGTTCGAAATCCGAACTGAATATAATCAATTTTATCTTCTAGTTGCTCTTGTGTAATTCTCTCCAATATGCGATCTTGTAGCTTGCTTATTGGACTCAGTTGAGAAATCCCTGTATAATTTTTACACCTGACCTTTGAAAATGAGAATGAGAATTGCTATATTCCAGTCATTCGGAATATTCTTATTTTTCCATGCTGCGTTAATTATTTTATGGATTAACATTACAAGTATTTAATAGGTAATTTGTCAAAATAATTGTTTTTCAATAATTTAAATCTTTTTCTATATTATAGATATATTGCAACAAGTTGCTTCATTTGAAGAAATATGTTCATCAAAAAATACGTCACACATTGGAGACATCAAGAATCGTAAAGGAAAGTATTATTTTTTAAAGTTTTGACCAAGGAAATTCAATGTCTTAAAATGGTACTGTATTGCATCTGGTATTTTTGCAATTACTTTTCATAAATTACGTTTAAAATTATCTATTTTAAAATTCTTTTATTGTCAATTATTTTGTCACACTAATCAAAAAACATTTTAATTACCCAATCTTAAAGAAAATTTTTCACCGACGAATTTTTAAATGTTTTGTAAATCTTTATTGTTTATTTCAGTTTAAACAAATTTCATCCAAGTCCCGTGCCCGTGTGCTTGAGTGTCTGGTCACGAATCTGGAGGACCGGGTTCGATTCTGACCGACGCCAGGTATTTCGAATTTTAAATGGTACAAAAGTGACCCCTGTGGTGCACTCATTACGCCAGCAATCAGTGCCTGTAAAGTGATGCCTGGTAAGCCCCCGCACGGTACAAATATGTCATCATCATTACCGATATTTATGATCAACCAGATGGACACATCCATAAATAGGTAATATGCCATGATGATATATTTATTTTATTTATTATCCAAGTTTGTTAGCACCAATATTTATATTGGATTGGAATTGTGGATGTTTCACGACAAATTGGACATTTTAATGTTCAATATATAGTCGTACAATCATATTTTTAAAAGTCGTCTTGATATGAACAAAATGAAAGAAAACAGGAACTAAATAAGTCAGTAAAAGGTAATAATATTTAAAAGATATATTTTTTTTATTAAATAAATACAATATATTTTTCAACAGGAAAAATCACAGTCATCGCAGCTATAAATATCACTGTCCACGGATTGTATTGTATTGGAAAAGTTACATTGTTGCATCGAATATATTTCATCACAAAACATTTATAGTATAAATTATAAATATGTATATATATTTACATATTCAAAATTAGAACATAAGTTTTACAAATCTGTAAATTTGGACGAGAATTACAAAATAGGTATGTTTAAACAACAATGTTATTTTCCATTTACTGTTATCTTCAAAATTCTGATGTTGTTTATGTCATAATTTATTTTTCTAACTGGTAGAATGATTCTGTTGTGTGTCATTGTGATGATATGTTTATATGAATCTTTAAAAACATTACATTAATACATTTTCATTTATTTTAGATGAAATTCCATTAGTGGTATCGAAAAAAAAAAAAACTTAAATACATATTCTTACTATAAAATACAAATTTACTGACATCTCTACAATAGTAGGAAATCCTTCATCAAATAAAAGGTAATAATTATAAAACATTTTTTTTGTTATAATTAATAATATTTCTTCTACAATAGGCAAAATTAATAAAATCAATTAAGACATTACAAAAAAGTCGAAGCCACCATGAGAAAATGCATTATCCATAATTATCGTATCTATAAATGGAACAAATAAACTTGTCAAAATTTTCGTCGCATTTAAAAAGGCAGATACTATGTAATTTGAAATGGTAATTGATTTTATTTATTATTATTAATTCAGATTATTTTCTGTAGGATAGTGGTGCTGTAACAAATTATTACAAAGAAGAAAAATGTCCAACAAAAACTGTGTTATTGGGTGGAGGCATCAAGAATTCTAAATGAATGTCCTGCTTTTCAGTTTTGGACATGAAAATGGTACAGTATTTCTTAATATATTATGGTATTTGACAAATTTTGGAATTGTTTTAAATTGTACATATACACTTAATTATTATATTATATATTTTTATCTTTTATATATTTAAAAATGGGGTTTAAATGTTTCTTTCAAATTTCCCGCTAAAATGGTCACAAGTATTTTAAGCAGTGATTACAATTAATAATGCATTTAGTGATCATTTATCGTCATTTATTTAACATGCTGTCATGAAGCTGGTTATTATAGTTAAAATTTTAACCGGAGATTGCAAAACTGGCCCTAAATGGCGTTTAGAACCAAATGCAGATAAACAAAGAAATTTCTTGTGTTTATAAAGTATTTGCTAAATTGTATTAAACCGCGACGTCATGAGCGTTTTAGCGGGAAATTTGAAACAAAAATTAATAAGCCCAATTGTAAATGTATGAACTATTAAAAAATATGTAATAATAAATATTTTGCATTTATGATTAGGTGTATATGTACAAATAACATTTAAAATTTATCTCTTTGTTAAGTAAATCGCATCTTTTGCCATTTGTAAATTTCATTTACTTTTAATTATAATCTTGAAAATTTTTCATTATCAAATTTTTATATACTGCATGTCTATTTTTTTCCGGATTCTATGAAATGCGATGGTAAAATTTTCATATTACTTTAAATTCTGTCTTATTAATTTTAGAACAAAAGTATAAATACCAAAAATGTACAGAATTAAAGAGAGGCAACATAAGAATAACAATTTTAAGCTGTTTACAAAGTGCCATGAGTAATAGCACATAATGTTAAAACAATTGTATTGCTAGATTTTGGCAATATGACATTTTTTGTCATAAAGTTACTGACTTCATTAAATTATTTATCAGTAATCGTGGATACATTTACTATTAATAATGAAATATCAATTAACTTTTATCTGTCAAAGTCAAACAATACTACTATTTGAATTATATATATTTTATCTTGCACGCCACTGTAAAATTGTCAAAAACTAATATTTTATTTTACGTTTGTCTCATGACAAGAACGTATTATATCAATAAATTTAGGCTCATTTGATTTCAGTTTTTAATTCTGAACATTATTTGTATTTACACTTTGGTCACAGAATAGACATTTATACATAAGCGACGCTTTTTGTTGGCATCATTGTTGTGATTTGACGTTTATAACCTTGAACTTTAAATTTGTTGGTAAATTTACGCGTGAATTTTAAATTGTTTTAAACGATAAAAATACTAAAATTTTAATTTTATTAACGAATTAAAAGAAATCATAAAATAAACACATTATTATCTTTTTATTAATGAAATACCTAAATTTTACAAATTCATTACAATTAAAAATTTTCTATATCTTTGATGTGTGAAATACAAACGTCAGACTCGATGATTATGTCCCATATCCTTCTCCATCAAATCTTCTCTTGTACAGGCCTTGAACCATATTTTACCCCTATATTTATTAAACCCTAAAATACATGGGTGTGACAATTTGAGTCAACAGCTCCTCCACAATATACGAAATATAATGACTTTCTTTATGATAACGATTTTTCCTATCGTTTGTTGAAAATATAGCATATTTATATTTATCAGAAATCAATTTGTGTTTCTCAATATACTTTTATTATTGACCCCTAATAGAAAATGGTCTAGTCGAATTATTTAAAAGAAGAAAGAATCGTAAGAAATGCCGAAACAATCTTATTTTGTCCGATTGGCATTTTAAAATTGTTGTCATATTCTTTCTCTCTGTAATTTTCGTTTCTCTCTTTCTGACTGGCGCTTTTGTATAAATGTTTATTTTGTGCTTTAGTCCTAAAGTTAATAGGGTAAATTTTAAAGAAATATGAAAATTTTACCATTGTATTTCTTATGGTCAATAAAAAAATAGACACCCGGTATAAGTACTACATAATGAACAAAAAAATAAAACTGATTCAGTTGGCATTAACAAAAAATTACTAGAATTTGAAGATTTAAATTTGTTTATATTTACAATTATTTATTAAAATGGTTGTTGTTTCCTTTACTTACATTGCCCAATACTCTAAAGCATTTCAATCACTCAATAATCTATTAGCTGACAGGCCTCACCTCTGACATAACCTATTTGTATTTATTGTTAAAATGACATGTCTAATAGTATTTCCGCTTTCACCTGGTATTATGTAAACTGTGGAACAAAAAGATCCCTACAATTATATTGCCAACTACATAATTTCTTTTTGATCACTTTGTAGTAATTATTGTTATTTAATTTTATTTCAGTTAAAAAAAAAAATCCCATCCAAATGAATAATCCTTCGATCACTATGTAGTGTTGGAATTATGAATATTTCACGAAAAACGAACGTAAACGGAATCAAATGTGATCAAAACTGAACGTTCTCATTTTCAATTTGTATTTTCAAAAATCTGATTTTGAAAAAGATGTAAGAAGCCAGAAACTGGATGAATTATTTTGTTAAAAAGTGACTTATGATATACTTTTTACACAAGCTGAAATGACAATTTCAGTTAGGCCGAAAACTAAAACTTGGAAAATGATTTTCAAATTGTCCTTAACATGTTCTACATGAAAGCCCAATAAACTTTGGTCATTATAAGTTTATAACAAAAACTAAACATAATGCATTGAATGTCATGTCATTAATTCAAGACTAATGTATTTTTATTTTGACCAAGGAAAGACAGTAATCAGGTAATACATTTCATTGTTTAATCAGGTTAATTTCTAATAAATAATTTAACAATTTTCAGGTGTTTAATTTTTCGTACCGTATTTAGTTTATACATTTTTAAATCGAAAAAAAAAGAAATTAAAGAAATATGGATTTATAACTGGTTTTGCTTGCAATGAGAAATTTTTTGTCCTTTTTTTATAAGAAAGTAAGTATACATTATATTTTTTTAAATTATTAACTAATACAATTTTTTCCATTAAAGATCCAAAAATTATAAAGGAATGTGTTTGTCACAAATTTTGATTTGGCGAAATATCAAACGCCTTTAATGACCCAACTACTCACATGTAAAGGAATGCATGAAAGATCTGGCTAAGGAAATATCAGCTGCTCTAAACTGCAATTTTCTGGATGAATACAATTTAGCTAGGCCACTTCTCCGCCAGTTTTTGCGGACGGTTTTTCCTCTGGCGTGACGGAGAATCTCCGGAGAAGATGCATACTCGCCGTCCTTGTCAATGCAGAGCTGCATCAGGCCTACTAAATTATATAATTACCAAAGTTAACGATGTTTATATTAGTTTATTTTGTATATATTATGTATACATACATACATACATACATACATACATACATACATACATACATACATACATACATACATACATATATACATATATAAATTCTAGAAACAAGTTTATTTTTCTCTGTACTTAATTTCGGAAACATTTTGAAATATAATCTGACACCTTCAATAACATTCCAGATTACATATTGATGTATTTGCAAATATGTTATATGTATATGTTTTGATGTTATGAAGATGGTTAGTTTTCTATAGTTTGTAAATATGTAATTGTTTATTGTTTACTTTGGTATTAAAATTTCATATTTGTTTTGTTAAATTATCTTAAAATTTGTATATGTATAGGCGTACTATTAATATTATATTTATATTCATCCTATAATTGTCCTATTTTGTTTTATTGGATTGAATCTATGGACAAATAAATAAAGTTGCCATTTTCTTATGTTGTTCAAATTATTACGCATTAAAACGCTTAGCTTTTGTTCATTTCATTAAATTTTCCTACTAGCTCTTGTAATTGTTCGATTTAAACATTTTGTGTATCATGTTTGTTGTTTCCCTTATGTCCAGTTGTATCGCTGACCCTTACAGTCCGATTCACAAAACAGTTTAAACTAATCCTCGTTTTTGGATTAGTGAATTCTATTCTATTCCGGTATTTAAAATTTAATCTTCATAATATTATCAAAAAAGTAGATACAAGGAATAGATTTAGACTATATTTTACGAAATAAACTGTTAAAATTAGGGTAGAATTCGCTAATCCAAAAATGAGAATTAGATTAAACTTTTTTGTGAATCGCACTGTACAATTTTAAGCTAGGCTTCAATAGAAAAAAGCAAATCGAAATTTTGACAGTAATATTCAATTACTCATTTGACATTTCGTTTCGATACAATATTGTTAATTTAAGCAACACAAAAGGGTAAGCGGTACAACTGGCCATTACCCCCGTATATTTATTTCTTACATTAGCAATAAGTGGTAATCTAAAGCATTTCAATCACACAAAATCCTATAAGCTGTCAGGCCCCACCTCTATAACATAACCTATTTGTATATGTTGTCAAAATGACATGTCAAATAGTATTTCTTTCTTCTAGTGTTGTGTAAACTGTAAAATAAAAAGAACCTAAAATTGTATTGCCAACTACATCATTTCTTTTTGATCACTCTGTATTATTAAAATTATGCATCTACAGATTTTTCACATTTGAACAAATATAAATGTTACTGAACTCTGTTTAAAGAAGTCAGTTTTACACCAAAACATTTCCGATGTTTAAAAGGAAGCACCAATTGCACAGATCCATAAGAGAATAAATACAGGGAATTAGTCAGGTAAAACTCAATAAACGACAATACAACAAATAACGGAGAGCACTTACAAAGAATAAAATCATAATTGCTATATTTGAATTGTGTTGGCGTGAACTGCACTTGGGTTGAGTTCAGTGCACATCAAAGTAGAATTTCAACAATCTATCTGTCAAAATTCTTCACACATTTCAGAGTTTTCAGTGTTTATTTCGTATTTCATAAATAATTTGACATAAATGTTACGTACATTTTGCATAATTTACAGCTAATGAGATGTTACTTTCATTTAATTTAAACCGGTAAACTACTTCAAGTGTAGAAGGTAAGATATGTTTTCATATATAAATAATATGTAATGTTTTTCATTACTATCAAACATTAAACGATTAAAAATTAAAAGATATGTATCCTTCAAAATGTACTACACACCTGTTGATTCAACATTGTGTATTGCATTTTGTTATTAAAAATGTCTAGGCTAAAATAATACTAAAGTCTAAAGTGGACCTAGATAGATTGTATTTATTAAGAACGTCGTGAAATGAAATCATTTGACATGTCAATATTGTTATTTAAATGGAAATACCGTGAGTATTTTTAACGTGAAGCATTAGTTTTGTCATATCCATGGTTACCACTTGAAATTTGATTGACAGCGTGTTTCATTTAAAATGAAACATAGGGAACGTACTTGACATTTGCTTGAAACTTGAAATACAATTGCAAATAATTGGGGCGTGATTTAAAATTATATTTGACACCTAAATATTTTCGATGTTTATAAAAAAATGTAAATTGCACAAAACTGTAAGAAAATAAATTCAGGGAAATAGCCAAGTTAAACTTAAAAAACGAGAATACAACAATAAACTCGCAGCACGTATAAAGAATTAAATCATAATTGATATAAATAATTGAGTTGTGTTTCTGAACACCACGCTTGACTACAAAGCATTGAATCACAAGAATCTATCGGTCAACATGCTTTCGATATTTCAGAATATATTTTATATAAGAAACAAAAACCGGTCGTTATATTATTATAATACCTACTTCTACTTTCTAATTTGTCAACTTGATCGGCTTTTGTTTTTTGCATAAAGTAGTCAGAACCATGTCGTGTTTGGTATCAAATGAGAGGTAACGTGAAGGGCTGCCATGTAGAAGGATCAAAAATTTGACAGCACGATCGGCTTTTATTTTATGCATAACGTTGTCAGAATCATGTCGTGTTTGGTATCAATTGAGAGGTCTTGCTAAGAATTCTCAGCCGCATGTGTCAAAATTATTGACAAATTGATTGGCTTTTGTTTTTTGCATAAAGATAAGTCGTTTGTGTATCCGAGAAAACTGGTAGCGTTAGCACTTTGGGTTTAAATTGTGCCTAGATGGATTGGACGTACGTAAAACTATCATAAAACACTATCCCCCTAGGGGGAGCTCGGCGTAGCCGAGATTTCGCTAGTCTTTTATACTAAACAGGTAAATTCACTTTAGTTTCATCAATGACGATCGTCGAAATTTTGCTCACATATACAGCCTGAACGGTGCGTGTGATTTTAATGAAAATAGTTGCAGGTTGTAGAGAATAATTCAACTTGATTTCCTGGTAATAGGTCATTTTTCTATACGGTGCATAGTTTTTGTGTAAAAAAATTTTAAAGGTCGTATTTTGGCTTTTTGAAACAATTTGGAATCAAAAATTTAGTCTTCTTTGAAAAATTTAAGACAAAGAACGTTTCTTTGACATGTCAATCAGAACATTTAAATGGAATTATTCATGAAAAGAGGACAATTTGAAAGAAATTAAATTAATAAACATACATTATGGCAATGGGCGGTATTCCACAGTAGTTTAAAAGGCCCTAAAACATTATATTTAAAAATTAAAAGTTTTGAAGGTTCATGTCCGTGATACATGTACATTTCGAAAGTGTTGCCAAACATCCCATAAATAAGTAAGTAAAAAACAAATATTCCAATGTCAAAAATTTGACAGCTCAATCGGCTTTTGTTTTTTGCATAAAATTGTCAAAAACATGTCGTGTTTAGTATCAAATGAGAGGTAACGACAAGGGCTGTCATGCAGAAGTGTAAAAAATTTGACAACTCGATCGGCTTTTGTTTTTTGCTTAAAGTTGTCAGAAACATGTCGTGTTTGGTATCAAATGAAAGGTAACGTCAAGGGCTGTCATGCAGAAGTGTAAAAAATTTGACAACTCGATCGGCTTTTGTTTTTCGCTTAAAGTTGTCAGAAACATGTCGTGTTTGGTATCAAATGAAAGGTAACGTCAAGGGCTGCCATGCAGAAATGTCAAAAATTTGACAGCTCGATCGGCTTTTGTTTTTTGCTTAAAGTTGTTAGAATTATGTCGTGTGTGGAATCAAATGAAAGGTAACGTCAAGGGCTGTCATGCAGAAATGTCAATAAATTGACAATTCGATCGGCTTTTGTTTTTGCTTAAAGTTGTCAGAACCATTTCGTGTTTGGTATCAAATGAAAGGTAACGTCAAGGGCTGTCATGCAGAAATGTCAAAAAATTGACAATTCGATCGGCTTTTGTTTTTGCTTAAAGTTGTCAGAACCATTTCGTGTTTGGTATCAAATGAGAGGTATAGTCAAGGGCTGCCATGCAGAAATGTTAATAATTTGACAGCTCGATCGGCTTTTGTTTTTGCTTAAAGTTGTCAGAACCATGTCGTGTTTGGTATCAAATGAAAGGTAACGTCAAGGGCTACCATGCAAAAATGTCAAAAATTTGACAGCTCGATTTAGCTTTTGTTATTTGCTTAAAGTTTTCAGAACCATGTCGTGTTCGGTATCAAATAAAAGGGTTCGTCAAGGGCTACCGTGCAGAAATGTCAAAAATTTGACAGCTCGATCGGCTTTTGTTTTTTGCTTAAAGTTGTCAGAACCATGTCGTGTTTGGTATCAAATGAGAGGTATCATCGAGGGCTGCCATACAGATTGGATGGAGAGGTTGCGTAGGCATTTTGGGTGGGAAAGTTGCGTGGGCAGTTTGAGTAGGCAGGTTGCGTGGGCATTTTGGGTGGGTAGGTTGGGTGGGTAGTTTACGTGGGCATTTTGGGTGGGCAGGTTGCGTGGGCATTTTGGGTGGGCAGGTTGCGTGGGCAGTTTGGGTGGGCAGGTTGCGTGGGCAGTTTGGGTGGGCAGGTTGCGTGGGCAGTTTGGGTGGGCAGGTTGCGTGGGTTGTTTGGGTGGGCGGTAAAAAAATATTTTGAAAGACTCTCAGCGTTTGCACTTTGCGTTTAAAATGTTCCCAGACGGATTTAACGTAAGTAAAACTATTAAAAAACACTATCGGCGGAGCCCTAGGGAATACTCGGCGTAGCCGAGTTTTCGCTAGTCTTTTATACTAAATAATTTAATTCACTATCTATATATATATATATTTTCTTTAATCACGACGATCGGGGAAATTTTGCTCACCTGTACAGGCTAAACGGTAAGAGCGATTTTAATGAAATTTTTTCTGGGATGTAGAGAATAATTCAACTTGATTTCCTGGTAATAGGTAATTTTTCTGTATGCATAGTTTTTGTGTAAAATATTTTTAAAAGTGGGAATTTGGCTTTTTGAAACAATACATCGAAGTCTACATGTACAAAATTAAGAAGAAAAACGATGTCATCTATCACATTTGACGTGTCAATGTTAGTGACAAACCAATATAAGAAATGTATAAAGATTAGTTAAAAGTGGATATATATTTTTTATGGAACGATTATTATGGATATAATAGTATTATTAAAGGTATTTTATAATTATTTTCTCTATTTAAATGGTAATTAATAAATCATATATAACCTTGAAGTTAAATTTTAACATATGTTCATCTATAGGTAAAACTGTTTGCTTTTTATGACAGAGAAGTTGAAAAGGTGATAATTCAGTGAATATGAACGTACAGTAACATATGTACGCATGTTTCCATTGACAAAATAGTTGCTGAACGACGAAAAAGGCATGTATTTAAATAAAACCTAATTTGGATATGAAATTGATAAAAATGGTACCTAGACGGAACGAAAGTGCGTAAAACTATTATAATACACTATCGGCGGAGCCCTAGGAGAGAGATTGTTTGACATGTCAATCAGAACCTTTAAATGGAAATATTTTTGAAATAAGGACATTTTGAAAGAAGTTAAATTCATGAACATAAATTATGAGAATGGGCAATGATTTCATAAAAGTAAAAATGGCCTAAAATATATTTAAAATTTATAAATTTGATGGTTCCTGTCCGTGGTTCATGTCCACTTCGAAAGTGTTGCCAAACATTCCATAAGAAACTAGGTAAGTACCTATAAAACAAATATTGCTATCTAGATCAATGTGAAATCGGTACACAAGTGTTACCAAATATGCCATAAGTGAAAAACAAATATTCCTAATTGCATTACTGTGAAGTTAGTCAATTAATTTTCTAGCTACTAATAAAAAATATAATAAATTTTGTACATAAATATACGAGAAAGTGTTGCCATAAGTAACTAAGTAAAACACAAATACTCCAATATCAAGATTTTGACAGCTCGATCGTTTTTTATTTACATAAAGTTGTCAGAAACATGTCGTTTTTGTATCAAATGAATGGTAATGTCAAGGGCTGCCTTGCAGAAATGCTAAACATTTGACAGCTCGAACGTCTTTTGTTTTTTGCTTAAAGTTGTCAGAACCATGTCGTGTTTGGTATCAAATGAGAGGGTTCGTCAAGGGCTGCCATGCAGAAATGCTAAAAATTTGACAGCTTGATCGGCTTTTGTTTTTTGTTTAAAGTTGTCAGAACTATGTCGTGTTTGGTATCAAATGAAAAGTAACGTCAAGGGCTGTCATGCAGAAGTGTCAAAATTTTGACAGCTCGATCAGCTTTTGTTTTTTGCTTAAAGTTGTCAGAAACATGTCGTGTTTGGTATCAAATGAGAGGTATCGACAAGGGCTGCCATGCAGATATGTCAAAATTTTGACAGCTCGATCGGCTTTTGTTTTTTGCATAAAGTTGTCAGAACCATGTCGTGTTTGGTATCAAATGAGAGGGTTCATCCAAGGGCTGCCATGCGGAAATGTCAAAAATTTGACAGCTCGATCGGCTTTTGGGTGGGCAAGTTCCGTAAGCAGTTTGAGTGGGCAGGTTGTGTGGGCATTTTGGGTGGGCAGGTTGCGTGGGTAGTTTGAGTGGGCAGGTTGGGTGGGCAGGTTGCGTGAGCATTTTGGGTGGGCAGTTTGAGTGGGCAGGTTGGGTGGGCAGGTTGCGTGGGTATTTTGGGTGGGCAGGTTGCGTGGGCAGTTTGAGTGGGCAGGTTGGGTGGGCAGGTTGCGTGGGCATTTTTGGTGGGCAGGTTGCGTAGGCAGGTTACGTTAGCATTTTGAGTGGGCAGGTTGCGTGGGCATTTTGAGTGGGCAGGTTGCGTGGGTCGTTTGGGTGGGCAGGTTGCGTGAGTAGTTTGAGTGGGCAGGTTGCGTGGGCTGTTTGGGTGGGCGGAAAAAAAAAATATTTTGAAAGACTCTTAGCGGTAGCACTTTGCATTTAAATTGTTCCTAGACGGATTGGACATACGTAAAACTATTATAAAACACTATTGGCGGAGCCCTAGGGAATACTCGGCGTAGCCGAGTTTTCGCTAGTATATATACTATTAAAGATACAATAATATGTTATAAGACAATCTTGTAGAAGACCAAGGGGGACATCCGATTAAAGAATAAAATATTTTTTTTAACCAGTAGTTTTCAAGTTACAACAGGTAGTAATACATTTTTAAATGGGATAATAATAATGAAGAAAACAAATAATTTGCAATTGAAATCGTACAACGAAAAAATTAAATTGACAGGCAATAGTTTTTGTTATTCGTCCATAGCCTACTAAAAAATAGTAATAGAAATCAAATTTATTTAAACTTTAAACTAATTTTACTCAATATTTTTAATGTAAGGGTACAAAATATTTATATGGTTGAATTCAGAATAAGCATAGAAAATATATTATCCCACTCAAAAAATATAACTTGTAACTTGAAAAATACTGGTTCAAAAAGTTATTTTATTCTATAATCGGATGGCCCGCTTGATCTTCTACAAGATTGTCTTATAACATATTATTGTGTCTTTAATAGTATAGAAATTAATTGAGGTAGCTCGTTTAGCTGTGACACCTATGTATATATATATATAATCAAAATGTTGGCTATACATGCATAAAATGTGAGAAACCGATTTGCCTTGAACATATAACATATTGTGTAGAATTATAATTTTTATTTTGATGATCATATAATCCGAAGATATAATTTTCTTTTATTTAAATTTTTATTAAAGTTTGTTTTTAAACATTTTTTTAAAAAACTTGTAACAATGTTATAATATAAATAAATGTTCACACATTTAGTACATAACTATATTGTTCCACATTTATAGAAAATTTGTTTTATTTGTAATTACGTGTCTGGAGACACGTACTTCTAAGTATAAACTAAAAGGGGATACTTCTCGTTAAGGGTTAAACAAGAAATTGATTTTTTTTTAAATAGGCCTCCATTATTGTACGTTTTAATTTTTACGATTTCTAGTCATGTGTTAAATATAAAATTGAAAATCGTATTATTTTTTAGAGTTTGGGAGTATCCAGAGACGTACTCGTATATAAAATGTAGGTAAGTAAAAATTGTGTTAAATTTAAAACTGTAACATTCCGAGCACTTTAGTTAGGTACTCATGTCTACTCAAGTACAGTGAAAAAATATAAAACGTTTTATTTTCACTAATTAGTGGGAGTTAATGCCTGGTCAATCAGGTTTGTAATTGTTGTAATAGATTTAATTAATATAATTACTCCTTTGCAAATTTTGAGAATTCCAATGAAATGACTTCACGTAGAAGAAAAGACAAATTTTTATTTAATAATATCTCAGATGATTGACAGGTTTCAGGCATCTACCTAATTTGCCTTATCATTGATTACAATCTTCTTAGTTGATTTGACAACAAAAAATGTTAGTGCTATGTTAAAGTCCAATAGAACTCAAGTTTTAAGCTTTCAAAGTTTACCGTCAAAAAACACATAATAGTGGATGTATCGTCTAATATACCTATACACTGACCTGATCCTTTCACATGATTCGTACATTGGTTAACATTATACGTTACTTTTCCTATACTTCGGAATAATTGTTTTGGAACATGTTTGATGTTATATTATATTAACATATAAGATTGTTGAGTATCATAACTGACGCAGAGAACGAGGATTTTAGGATATCTAAGGCCTAGTCATAGCATTGTTCAATAGCTTATTGGTTTCGGAAAATGTAAAAGTTATATATTATTTTTTTAAATTCTCTTTTCTATTAAAACATCTTCATTTTAGAAGGTGATGAAGTCTATCTTTTGATTTGTCGCCATGGTCACAGTTATTTTGTATCATATTTACAAATAAATTTATGTCCGACTGCATTATTATTACGTATATTGGGTAGTGTTAATTATTTTCTCTTTTAAGCACATTTTTTTTATGTGGCGCAAGTCGTTTCGTATAAGTCTTTGAGCGGGAGAAATGTGTCTTTGCCTATTAATAAAAACATTAAACAACTTTATAACCAGAACTATAGAACAAACACACTTCGAAATTCAAATGTAGTAAAAATAAAAGGTCTACAACGTAGTTGGACATATGTATGCAACTCATACGGTTCTACGTTTGCTCGTTCCTAAACTAGACTCGTCAATAAAATGTGAAATTATGTACTTATTACAAAAGGTTTTACTGTCATAACGACTAGATAAAAAAATTGATTTTGGCGTTGCTGAATTACCTGAAAATATTTTGAATGTAGTGGGCGAAGCTATGAATAGCTTAATATCTAGTACACAGAAAAAAAGAACCATCTAAATTGTAGTTAAATTAACTAAAATCTGTAATTTGCAGCCTACTAATATATTTTCATTAAATTATCTAAGTTGATTTAGTTAAATTTTCTAAATTTGTAATAACAAATAATAGTAAAATTAAATACAAAATTAGATTAAATGACTACATTTAGTATTGAACTAAACATAAATAAAGAAATAACTAAATATATATTTAAAGTTTCTATTTACTTACCTAATTCATTAAATGAATCACCGAAAATTGTAGGACGAAAATAGTGAAGCCAAAATATAATAAAATTAAATAAAATAAATAATTAAAATAACTATTTACATATTTAAATTAACGATTTTGTACAAAATATTTATTATCTATTTCGAGTTAGTTAAAATGCTAAATTAAGATTTCTAAATTATTAGACATATTGGCTAATAAAATAATATCTAATTATAATTAGACAAAATTACAATTCTTTTTTTTCTGTGTAGCATAGTCAGAAAAATTGTCTGCGACGGGTCCATCAATATAACCATAAATATCGTAATTATGACAAAGCAGCATAACGTTCACTGTTTGCATTATTACGTTGGATGCCAACGGGTCATTATTTGCACCTTTCTATTAGATTGAAGACATACATTGTATGGTACTTATGTCTGCTCTGAGTGCTTTGTGTAGTAATACTTATTTACATAATCAGTTATGAAAAAAGTGATATATTTCGATGAACATATTTGCCAAAAAGAGCAAAGCGAGTTTCGCAAATAAAGTGAGTAAATTTTTTTTATCTAATTTCGCTAAAATAATTTACAAATACACAAAATTCTGGGTTTTTCTGTCAGTTCAATATACATATTTCAAAATCAATTTACCAAAGCGTTGCTGTCCAAATAAATAAAGTTAATTTTTTAATTTAATGCTTATGTCAGTGCGTACGTATCGTCATTGAAAATGAGTTCTGAAAGTGTTCTGAAACCGATGAAGAACCTCCTTCTGATGTAGAGGAATTGGATGTGAGTTAGTAATTCATAAATTGATGTTAAAGAAATCATTATTGATATATTCTTGTTTCTTTTTGTATCAATTGTCATTTGTGTAATATCCTTTACGTAACTCAGTTTATGTAATGTAGGATATTACATTGCGAGAGTTGTAGGAAACTTATGCGCGAATATAAGAGTTCCTCACGAGCCGTCATTGCTTTACAACTTGAGCGGTGTACTATATTTTCTTCGACCATAATTTTACTGAAATTTGTGAATTTGTATTTGGTTTTTGCAAAAAAAGAGGTTATGTCCACGTTATGACAGTTAATTGTTTGTTAAACGTCAAATTAATTGTTTTGCAGGTAATGTTGCCAACATGATGCTAGGAATTAATGGAAATTCCCCTACTAACTGTGATTTAATATATATATATATATATATATATATATATATATATATATATATATATATATATATATAGTATCAATTATGTAAAAAGTGACATTTCAAAACGTCATAAGGTTAGGTAAAATTCAAATTTTTTAAACGGAATTGGATAGAATAATCTTACTGTTTCTTAGAAATGCTATTTTTGTTTGAAATAATTTCTGGAGCTACAGTTTTCAGCAGACTCTTTTGCACCTGTATCAAATGCTATTTCAGCACTCAAAATAGTTCATTAATAGCTCACTCGAGTCATGGAATAGACTAGTACAATTTGTATTTATAGGGTTGGTGTCTAAGTATTTCAAAAATATCAAATGTCAAATCTCGTTAAATAAACAAACACAAACTATTGTTAAGAATTTTACTTTTATACCATTTTGAATTTAAAATTAATAATAAGAAAAAGAGAAGAAATAGGGTATTAAAGTTAGTAATAAGTAGAATATCACGTGTGGTGTGGTTACAAAAATGAAGTTAGAATTGTCAAATAAATTTTCAAACGTCACATTAATACAACCAATTGACAAAATTTTATAAATTTTGACGTTACTATTTGTATTTTCATAAATAAATAGAAATAAATATATCATCACGGCATATTACACATTTCTGGGTGTACTAGTCTGCTTTATCACAGATATCGGTAATTTTTCATTTCATAATTGTCGATTATTTTGTTCAAAAAGTTCTTTCTGACAAAATAAAATGACAATTATGACACATTCTTTAAAATACTATTGTCCCACTCATTACATAAATAACTATTAAAGTATAAAAAGCATATTTTATCTTTAACTCAAAGGTGGGTGTACTTATGTGAGTTTTGAGAAGCATAACTCAAACAGAAGTAGAGACACAGATTTTTGAGTATCAGCAATTTATTTTACGTAAGAGGGGGCTTCAACTTTCTCATCAACTTTTTTAACATAAACACAATGATAAAATTATTATTAATTTAAGCCATGTTTAAGCTTTGTGGTTATTATTGTAAAGACGTGCACTACTGATGGATTCAGTAAAGTATGTTGTAGAATCACTAATAGTAACTTTATTCTAGACATTTAAAAATATTTCATTCATCATTTTAAAAAAAATTGCGAGACAGATGATTTGATATTTTATATTTAATAAATCTTGGTAGAGTTATAATAATATTAAGGCCCGACATTTTCATCTTTGGTTAAACTGCCGTTTATGTTAACTGTCGGTTGTAAATAGAATGAGGGATCGAAAAATTGACACATATGTAATTTTTACAATTTAGGCTATAACATCGATTCTGCGTTTTTCTTTTAACTAACGGTTAAATTAACCGGAGATGAAAATACTGAACCTTAAAGTACTTAGTCTTCCCTTGATTCCTATTTTGTTCTCATCAAAATTTTCATCCAATTTCCTTCGACTGCATTCACAAAAGATTAAAAAGTAATCCCATTCTCATCCTTATCTTCATTTCGTCGTCGTGTGTAACTTCGTGGAGCAACGTGGAAACATTAAGTTAACATGATCATAATTTGTATCTGTAATAGCCGTAACGTGAGCCAATGCAACGGCAGAATACTACTAGCTCTCGAAACCCCCTTAGGCATAAATAAAAAGGAAGTAAAAGTTCGAGTTCGACCATTACTCTTGATTAACGTGCGACTCTTAATTAGAGTTGGTTATAAATGAAAAAATGGCGGTGCACAGTGTGTCCAGTATCACTAGCGAATTAAATAAACTTTAAAAAAGTGAGCTCATTGAGTTGATAATTTTGAAGGAGCTTCCTGCTTCAGTTACCGACAATGACATTTAAATAAATTATTTTAGATCTCATTTTAAAAGTGTTAGTGAAACAGAAAAGGATCGTTTTATTGACGTTGAAGGGAATAACCTTAAGTATGGCACTGAATCTTTAGAATATAATGCAACTAAAGACAAATGTGCAATACTCGAAAAATTTAATATCACCTAGAAAAGAGAATAAGTGATTTGGAACTAATAATTAAAATTAGCAATAAAGACTATAATAAAAGTGACTAGGTCATTAATAGACCGGTAATTAATCGACATGCCGAAAATTCAACGACATCTTAACACCTAAGAAAAAACAACTAAAACAAAACTTGCGACTAAGCCGGTACCTGAACAATCTGTGCTAACTGCCGGTAATCAGAAAAATAATATAAACAAAAAACATAACCCAAGAAATAAATCTCAACAGAATAATATAATTGAAACTTATTCAAATAACTCATTAATACGTAGTGGTAATAAATATGCATGGTTATATGTTGGTAAAATTCATTCTGATACTACAGAGGATAACATGAAAAGTTTTTTGACTAAAAAATGCCCTGGTAGAACATTTGAAGTAAAACAAGTGTCAAATGAACAATCCCCTAATAACTCTTACAGAATACGAGCTGACCTCGATCTGCTTGACACTTTAAATGATGGAAACTTTTGGCCAAATGGAATAGTCGTCCGCAGATATAAATTTTTTCGTCAATCAGGAGCAAACCTTAACGGAGAGCATACACAAATGTAAAGGGTATCCAGAGCCAGAACCCGTACAATGTGTATCAACTACATTGTATTCGTCAACTATTGCCATTTCACACCAAAACATTCAATGTATGAAAAACAAGATAGAAGAACTGGAAGTGTTCCTGCATTCACATCCCTGTGATATTTTATGTCTGACTGAACACTGGATGAACGAATATGAAAAGGTAGCATATAATGTAAACGGTTTTAATGTAGCAAGTGGTTTTTATAGAAAAATTCACACTCATGGTGGTGTTACTATACTTTGTAACAATAATATCCCCTTTGAAGAAGTAGACTATGTGAAAAACTTTAATATTGAATTAGTATTCGAATGCTGTGGTATAAAATTTAAGCATAAAGATACTATTAATTATGTGCTATGTATATATAGATGTCCATCGTCAAATTTAAATGAATTTTTAAGACAATTAAACATGTGCTTGTCAAAAATATTGTCATATAACAACAATATAAATCTGTTTGATTTAGGTGATTTTAACATTAATATTTTAGATGATAACTTATCGAAAAAGCTATTTATTGATATAATGAGCTCATATAATTTATTTCCTACAATAAATGAACCAACGAGAATAACCTAAACAAGTAAAACATGTGTAGATAACATATTTACAAATCTTCACTCTAACACTTATAGATCAAATGTCATTCATTATGGTTTGTCCGATCATTCAGCCCAAAATATTAGTGTGACATTCAAATCAAACATTTCCTCTGATTATTCTAAAACTGAAAAACGCGTATTTTCAAAAAGTAATTTAGAAAATCTTAAATCTAGATTAAGAAATGAAGACTAGTCAAATGTTTTTAATAACAATGATGTTAATACTTGTTTCACTAATTTTATAGAAACTTTTCTGTTTAATTTTGAAATAACACACCCAAAAGTCATAGAACCAGTAAGAAAAAGTAAAAGTAACACCTGGCTTACGAATGACATCAAAATATACTCTTTGAAAATGAAAGAATTGTATGAATTTGTATATTAGGACTTATAAGTAAAGAACATTATAACATCTATAGAAATAAATATCGAAATATGCTAAGAAATGCAAAGCAACAACATAATTCGGAACTTGTTAAAAAATGTAACAACAATACCTCTAAAGTGTGGAAACTAATTAAAAATAATTTAAATACGACCAATCATGATAAGCCCATAAATAATATCATAGATTTAAAAAGTAATATCAAAATTAATAATCCTTCAGATATTGCTAACAAATTTAATAATTATTTTATAAATATCCCACAAGAACTTACACAAAACTTACCAAAACCTTCGAATTGTACTAATTTCATTGTAAATAGGCAATGCAAATCTACAATTTTTTTAGAGCCAGTCACTGAAACTGAATTATCCTCTTTAATAATATCACTAAATAATTCACTTTCCACGGGAATTGATGAAATTTCAAGTAACTTACTGAAAAATTGTATTGAAACTATTCTTTTGCCAATAACACTGTATTGATTTATCGCTATTGCAAGGAACATTTCCAGAAATCTTAAAATCTGCAAAAGTAATTCCACTGCACAAAAAGGGGGGACAAAAAATTAGTGTCAAACTATCGCCCTATTTCTTTAGTGACAATATTTCATAAAATTTTTGAAAAAGTAATGTTTGCCAGAATTTCATCTTTCCTAGAGTAAAATGAGATATTGATCGATGAGCAACATGGTTTCAGGAAAGGCCGGAGCACAATATCAGCATTGGTAAATTTATTAAATCAAGTTTATAGCAATTTTGAACTATGGTACTGATATCTATGGATTTTTTTGGATTTATCCAAGGCGTTTGATTGTGTAGATCATCCAACACTCATAAACATATGGGAAAGCTATGGGTTCAGAGGTACTTGCTCCAAATGGTTAGAATCGTATCTTAGTAATCGGAAGCAATTAGTATTATATAACAATCATAAATCAAACTTTCAGGATTTATCTTATGGTGTGCCTCAAGGATCGATTCTGGATCCGATTCTATTTTCATTATATACAAACAATATTAGAATTGTCTTACAATCAACAAAATTTATTGCATTTGCAGATGACATAAGTTTAATAATATCCCATAACAATAAGGATATTGTGTCTTCTGAAATTTCTGCAATTATTCAAGATTTGTCTCTTTGGTTTGTAAATTTAAATCTTACTTTAAATATTAACAAATCATCAGTTATAAAATTTTCTAATGCTAAGCGTTCTGAAAGTGCATTAATTCGTTGCAATAATCAGCTACTGCCACAAGTGAATAATGTCAAGTTGTTAGGAATTCATTTGCATGAAAATTTAATCTGGGATTCTCATGTGGACGAAATTTGTCGTACATTGGCATCTATCTGCTATCTCATCAACAGATTAAGACTTTTAACAGATGTAAACACCGCGAAAACTTTTTATTTTGCGAAATTTTATTCTATTTTATGTTATGGAATAATTTTTTGGGGCTGCTTATCAGCGGCACAGCGAGTTTTTAAGTTACAAAAAAGGGCGATTAGAAACATTTTCAAACTTCCCTTTCGATCATCTTGCCAAGATTTGTTCAAGAGAGAAAACCTTTTAACCCTGCCGTGCATTTATATTTTATATATTTCTGTATTTACTAATACTAATATAAATAATTTACAAACGCACGGTGACATACATCAATACAACACGCGTGGTAAAGGTAATATTAAAATACCAAAAATTAATTTAAATAAATCAAAACACAACCCTAGTTACTTCGGATTAAAGATTTATAATCAATTGCCACAATATCTGAAGGACATAACGGAAAATAAAAAATTCAAAATTGAATTAAAATCATACTTAATTAATAAAAGTTTCTACACTATCGAGGATTTTTTTAATGACTAGTTTTAATATTTTAGACTATATTTTTATAATGTATACTTGTATATGTGTTGACTATTCCTATACCAATGTATTGGTCTTTGGAAAATAAAACTTTATTATTATTATTATTATTATTATTATTATTATTATTATTATTATTATTATTATTATATAAGGAGAGGGAGAGGGACATTGTATTTAACGCACATGTGCGCTTCCTCTAATTGGTTGTACAGTCTGGATGATTTTACTTGGCAAGTCTTAGGAATGCAGGTCGATTCATAATTCCTACGATGCAGTATGTTAAATATATACTTTTTCTTAGATACCGTACTGCGTTAAAAGTAAAATAGGTATTAACATAATAGTGGCGATTTAAATTCAGAAAATTTAAAAAAGATTACTGGAGAAGCAATTAACTATATTACTGAAGAGAAATGGAAAAATTATGTTAAACACACAACATCCATAGAAGAACATTATTGGAAAACAGATGGACAAATGAAGGAAGTTCTCGATACATTTATAATAAATGTTGGTGACGATGATTCTGCTACAGAATCAGAATCTAGTAGTGAGGATGATGTAGAAAGTGAGTAGTTATATTTTTTCTTTATATGTATTTATTGTTTCATATTTTTCATTAATTGTTTCTATACTTATAGACTAAATTTTAAACGGGTGATAATATTGCTAGTAGTAAGTCTAAAAGTCTCAATCCGCACTCCAGTTCTCAACTGTTTCCGAGATATACTCGTAGATCATCTAATTTACTGATTTCTCGTCTTTTTTCATTATCTTGAAAACTATAAGAGTTACAACTTTGGTTAAATGAAGAATTTTGTTTATCTTTAAGAGGACTTCAGGAAGTCATTCCAGATGTCAAATTTTCGTACTGATACATTGAAAAATTCACCTATGTTTGTAGTCTTTAATGCAGCAAATAATCTGTTTAATGATATTTTCATTTAATATGTGTTAAAAGTCTTAAATTTATTAATCTTATTGTAAATTTGTCCTGTAATTGGTATTCTGTTGGGCAATAAATGTTATTATTATTACTATTATTATTATTATTATTATTATTATTCCCGTATGTCCAAAAATTACTCAAAATATGACAAACAGCTGATTTTTGAATTTTTTTTTATAAGAATTGGACTTTGCAGATTAATGCTTTTTGACTTACTTTTGGCTCTATTGTCATCCATTAAAGTTTGATCCATAACTTTAGAAACAACCTGTATTTATATAGTGTAATGTACATTATGTATTTTATTTTATGTTTTTTATTTGCATTTTGTACTTGACATTGTTGTAATATATATTTTTTTCATGTAATGGATAAATTATTATTTTCTGTACTGTGTGTACATTTATTAAATTGATTTTTTCCGGCGCGCCTATGGTTTTTATACCTTTACCGTAACCACGGGGAAATCCTTTATTACTTCAGCTCGACAAGTAATATCGTCCAGACTATATTTCTTGCGCTATGCTCTTGACACAGATAACCCACTTGTTTTCTTTGCTGCTTCATCTATGCTTACAGTGGTTGAAACTTTTTAATAGTTTAGAGACTATTCAAAGTTTTCTCTCAACAATTTCGAGGTTTTTTCTGCATTATCTACTAAAACTTTTTTTTGCCATAGATAATTGTTGGAAAAAAACAGAATACCTACTTTAAAGCGCCAAAGAAAGAACGTTGGTATAAATCACAAATTTGTATATACTTTATATTATTTTATTATTTTAAATTTTTTCTGCAATATGTGGTCAAAAAATCTGTGCTTTACATAGGACTTGAATCCAAAATGTTGGATAGCGGAGATTCATCCCTCCGCCATGGTCGGCCAAATATTAAAATCTCTTCATTTTCTATATTTGATCGACGAACGAAAGTACGAATTCACTATCGATTCATCGAGAGTGAATTATTATTCGGGTGTGCCAGATCTGTTCGGGTGCTGTTAGGGTGACTTTCTTCTATCTTTGTTTTTGTAAAATCAGAATTGAAGTAAAATAAATCAAGAGCACTAATTTATTCTATTTCTCTAACAATGATATACATATATATATATATATATATATATATATATATATATATATATATATATATATATATATATACAGGGTGTTTCAAGAAAAGTGATCAGCTCGATTATTTCTTTAACTAATGGATTTAACAAAAAAATATATAAAGAAAAAATATTCAGTACAAAGGGGTTGATTTTACTATGTATCAAAAAAAAATTCCTCAAGCAGTGGCACAAAGTAACATTTTTTTAAATGGCAAGTAGTATATTTTATTAGCCTATAAAATAAAGGATTTTTTCCTGATTTCAATGATATGAAAATAGTATAGTTTTACATAAGTGT